>CM031237.1:421268803-421811024 GCA_018340775.1 Taxus wallichiana var. yunnanensis
TTTGAATGTAATTGTCTGCAATAAAAGTAGAAGATAGAGCTGAAAATATACAATTGTGCATAGATGTGTAGAGAGACATAAGAACAAAGAACACATCCAAAACATAACAGAACATGTCTGAAAATACAACGAAATAGATGCATGAGTAGTAGATGTACATAGAGCAAACAGAGCTAAAAAGTAGAAGAAGAATGTGTATGTGAAAACAGAGAAATTATTTAGTAGTGTGCATAGCAAGACAAAAACAGTCCAAGAGTAGCCTAGATTTTGTAGCAACAAGAAGAAACATTATTAATCTTTCGTAAAATTTATTGAAATAAATATAACCTGTTTAATATTTTCTGGATTTTTAAACTTGGTTTCTCTATTTTTTTGTATTGGAATCTATATTTGCCAACAATTTCATTCATAAGTTGATGATCAAATCAGGGTCTCCTAGACATATCATTTACTTATATATTGTTGACAGCCAAATACCTAACACTTATTCATCTAATAAATTGGATCCTTGTGCCACCATCAAGTTTTTTAAATATGGAATGAGGATTTGATTTCATAAATATGGAATGAGTATTTGATTGTGCACCCATAAAGGTAGTAGTCGTTGTAAAACTTGAGAAATAAAGCACCATGTTCATTTAAATCCAAAGGTTTGTGGTAATTACACAACCATCGTAACTTGTTTCAAATCTAATATTGAGGCAAGGATTTGACCTCTAAACTCGGGTTGCATCGAATGAATTCTAGCATTTTTCTTAGCATTCGAAATATACACTAAGAAAATATTGAAAATATACGTTGCTCTACATTCAAAGCACTAAGCAGACATATTTGACCATGTAACGTGTAACTACTCAAGAATGGAAAGTAAAAGGTGATATCAAATTCTATATATCTCTATGCATTATTAATTCTATAAATCGGATTCAAATGCCTTATCTATCATATATGAATATAGCCTTTATTGTATGGTGAATCATGTTCTCCACATTAACACTTTTCAACTCGACTTGGGCCGTGGTGTTTTTATAATAAATACTTTTTTAAAAAAAAAATTATGTGTTTGAACACCTCTTTAGCCCGGCCACTTGTGCAAAGTGTTATTTTAAAAATTAATTAAATATTATTTTTTTATTGTTATTTTTGTGTCATCAAAAGTGTCTTTTGTGTGTCTTCATCATCAAAGTAAAAATTTGTTTGTTTCAATAGTCAAAGAGTCATTGTTAAAAGTGTTAAAAAAATTATCACATTGTAATTGGATGCATTATCATTTGTACTTGGCGTTTAAATTGTGGGAGGTAACAATTCGAGCTTTAAATTTTTTATTTTTTGAGCTAGCAACATCATACTAGAGGATGGAAACATCATAAGATGGATGAAAACTTGCATCCTCTCGCAAGCTTCTAGTGACATGGATACACAATGGATTAGTAGAAAATAAATTACACGTAAACAAACAACATTGAGGATGATCTTCATGGTGACTATTTATGTTGTGTAATATCGTGTGACAATGATCACATGCGAAATTTACAAGAGGTGATGAGGAGTTAGTCCTCATTTTTTACTTTCATGTATTTTAATTTTAGGGTGATTTTGAGAATAAGAACAAAGGTACATTCATGTTCAATTTCTTAATAAGTGCGCATAATTCTTATGTAATCCCCTAATGGAGAAATTTAGCGGAAAACTAAAATCATAGTGTGTTCCATCATATTGATACTTGTAGAGGGTGACATGTGTGTATGTCCCTATTCATACTTAGGTTAGTAGTCATCATGTGTAAAACTATTTGTTTGTGAAGTCTAAATAGATGTGTGTGTCCCTATTCATGCCTAGGTCAATGATGAAGAGCATAACTAGACATGTAAGTAAAAACTTCATAAACATCTATTTAGCACAAGATTAAAACACGATCAATAAAGAAAATTTAACAACTTTTGGAAAATCTTAAGGTCTTAAGACCTTTGGTTGATGTTTCCAACCATTACCATATGTTCTCTTGCTCCACTTCATTACCACAAGGTTTTTAATCACTTAACCCCTTTCAATGACAATTTTCTCACTCACTTTTACTCTTTCTTATCAACTTATCAATACTTTACCCTACAGATTATAACTTTTTCTTCCATGTTATTTTTCAATTCTTGAGTTGGTAGAAGGACCACTAACTCGGTAAATGAACTCTTCACTATTATTAGGAAACCTACTTTACTCCCTTAATACTCTCATAAGTCTCTTTGTTTGTTTAGACCCTACACATTCACCAAACCCCACAAAGATAATCCAATTTGTTCCACTTATTCCCTAAAGTTGCACCTTAGTTATTCCTTGTGTGTAAACTATCTTAGCTTACTTACAATTTCTAACTCTTCTTGGCCTCATTCCACCCTTAGGATCCTCATAAACTCTTTCTTTATAAGATATTCATGTGTTAATGGTTTTGATTTATATTTAGCTTCATCACTTGAATTGATAAGTCTTTTTACTTAGAATTGACTCTTAAGTCCTCTCAAGACTATGTATACTTCACATGACTCTTAATTTTTCTTGTCGACACTTGTCCTAAGCTCACTAGATAGAGTTTATGCCCCATTGGGTGGTTCTTTATTCATCTCGGACTCTATCTTCTTGCATTTGCAATACCCTATTCTATCTTTCTCAAGACTAGTCTCCCACCTTTTAGTAGGTTTCTTAATCCTCTTGACATACTTGTAAAAATTTATCACACTTAACTTGTCACCTTGTCACTAAACTGATAGGAGTTCTCTTTCATAATCCTAAAATCAAACTTTATGCTTCATCCCAAATATGGCATTATCAAGAACCAATCCTATACAGTCCATTAGGACCATCATGCACTAAGGTCATTTATCACCTTTTAGAAATTCTCCACTCCTAATTCAAAGTCTTAATATAATATCCTCAATTCATATGTGTCTTAGAAAATTATTATCATGCACACTCTTATTTCACCACACATTTATACCAAGCACTTAATGTTGATTTTAGGACTTTATACCTAGAATTGTCGTATAAAATTTTGTTTTAAGAGTTCTTAGAACATTTCATTGTCCTCGAAAATATCTTGAGCAATCGAAATTCATCATAGTAATCCTCTTAATTAATCCTTTCTACATAAAATTATCTTATAGATAGATTATTCCTTAAACGACACCTAGCCCATGTGAAATAAGGATTTAAGACTGTGTTTTCTAAATCTTACCTTCAAAGCTTAGTATTTAATCTTGAAACTCTATCATCATATTTCTTAATTCTAAATCCATCTATAGACCAAATTTTATCCATTTTTATTGGTTAAATTTCAATTTATAGATGATTTTTATTGATTAATGTAGAGCCCCACATACATACATTCAACTCACTAACAAATTTTCATTAGAAGTCACTAATCCACTTGTACAATCATCAAGTTTAATGAACTCAATTTTTGCTCAAGACGGAAAAAATTGCTCAAACACACAAAAATACATTAAAAAACTGAATCATATCTCAAACTCATCAAAAAAATTCTTACAATCACCATACCAACATGTTCAAACCATCTAACAAGTTTGAACTTCATTTTCAACAACTTGCCTTGTAGACATCAATTTTGTCCACTAGCCCAAAGAAAAACTATTTTTAACTTCCAAATTATTCACATTCTGGATTGACAAGTGAACTTTTAAACACCCATTTGGCTCATTAAGATGCATGCCAAATTTCAAATATTAACTCTATGCCCTTAAAATTTCATCCTCTTTTTAGTAATTTTACATTAAGTCTCAATTAGCCCTCTAATTGCACAAATCTTCAAGTCCTGGGAAAATCTACACATAACCAAGAAAATTGGGTTAGATTTCTATATAACCATTATCTTTCTTGATCTTTCAAGTTCTGGTTTTTCCGATGAAGTGATGTTTCTTTATATCCCTATGGATCACACATCCCTTTCTCAAGATGATTTTGGTCATAAAAATCTTTATAGGGAGTAGATGAGTAAAAATTCCCTCACTTTCTCCTTTTTCAAAGATCCATAGGGATCTAGAAAAACACACCACTTCATCAGTTCCATCAACACCAAGAAGGAGAGTTGAAGAAAATGAAGAAAATGAGGTAAATAGAGGTTACGGGCAGAACCACCGCTCTTTGTAGAGTGGCGGATGCGGAACCACCACCCTATAGGGGTGGTGGTCTTGTAACTCTTGCTCAACTAGGGCGGCAGTCCTGGCTCGTAGGTCTGCTCAGGGTGATGGTCCTGACACCTTTGAATAGAAAATAAGAATGGAGCGCGAACATATGTGAATTTGAAGCACCCGACCATGTCTCTTCCCTTCCATGCCCTTTCACATCCTCTAGTGCATACAAGGACATGGGAAGGTTTATAAATGCATGAAAGTAGAAAGAGAATTGATCATTCAAAGATCTAGAGAGATCAAAAAGTAGAGTATTAGTATGAGAGCAAGTGAGCAAAGATTCTTTAGTGCTAGAGTGGAATTGTAGGAGCAGGGTAAGAAATAGAACACGCAACTAATTGAAGAGAAGATTTACATTGTTTCTTTTTTCATACTTATTGTAATATGTACAATTTTATTTAATTAGCCAATATAAGTGGGAAGAAAGAGAAGTTTCCTTCCCAACTGGTTTACCCTCATTGGGGGTTTTTAGGATAAAAATTCTTTCGTTGTGCTGTAGAATTATTTTAGAATTTCTCTTCAATTCTATCCTAAGAACTAGTTAATCAGTCACTAAAGCTCTAATCTTCAATCAATATGTCACTTTTCCAAAGTTGAAAGTAGGACAAAAAATTTATGTGATTTCCTAGAGTTCCAAAGTAGAAGTTTACGAATCATTTTGCAAGAGAATTGATCATTCAAAGATCCAGAGAGATTGTGAAGCGGTAGTATTAGTATGAGAGCAAGTGAGCATAGATTATCCACTCTTTGAAGTGGAATTATAGGAGCAAGGTGTAAGAAAAAGAAAACAAGTAATTAGAGATAAGGTTTACATTTTTTCTTCTTTTCATACTTATTGTAATCTGTATAATTTGATTAATTGGCCAATACAAGTGGGAAGAAAGAGCAGGTTGTTGCCCTTTCCGACTAGTTTTCCCTCATTGGGGGTTTCTAGGATAAAAATTCTTGTGTTGTGTGTAGAATTATTTTAGCATTTCTCTTCAATTCTGTCCTAAACACTAGTTAATCAGTCACTAAAGCTCTAATCTTCAATCAATGTGTCATTTTCCAAAGTAGAACAACATATTTGTGTGATTTCGTAGAGTTCCAAAGTAGAAGTTTATGGATCATTTTGGTATCAGAGTTGATTATATATCCAGGACTATTGTATTCGATTCTTTCTTATGATTTTTATGACAGTGAAAAGGTCCAAAGACAAATAATTTCTACCTTGTAAGCTAGATATTTCTATGAAGAAGTGGAAACAGATAATTCGAGCTCAAATTCGGGAAGAGAACTTGGTCCGTATAGTCGAGATGCTAGAGACCATGATGGGTAGGTTACACAGAAAATAGAATATCTTTCAGATCTGAAAAAGACGGCTTTGGTTAAGGAAGATTCTATGGACTCAAAGTGGCTTGAGAAATGGCTAAAAATTTGGTATTGGAAAGATCTCAGAAGAGGAAGAATGGGAAGAACGTGAAGAAGAGATGTCAATCAATTGCAAGCGAGAAGGTAAAATCTTCTCACACGCCTTTTAAAGCTAAAAAAGTGGAAATAAAGAATTTTGAAGGACAAGTAGATGCAAAATTAATGGATAAATGGTTAAAATAGTTGGAATTCTATTTCATTGTGCATAATTTCACCGAGGCACAAAGGATCACCTTTGTACGTATCAAAATGGAAGGTCATGCTCTCGGTTTGGTGGGAAACCCATCTAGCCAATTGTGAGAAGAAGAAATGTCCTATTGTTAGTACTTGGAAAGGTTTTAAGGAATTGATTAGAGCTAACTTATATCTTATTGGCCATCTTTAGGTAGGGCAGGTGGTTAAATCGTGAAAGACTACACTATGGAGTTTTGGAGACAAGCCATGTTGCTTAATATGGACTTGGAGGATGAGAAAATTCTAACCAAGTATTTGGGAGGACTTCACACTCACCTTCGAGAGGAAGTTAATCTCCACAAAGATCAAGGATATCAATGAATCTTGTATACAATAATACTACATTGATGATGAGAATAAACAAGGAGAAACAAAGCCAAAGGGAGATCACCAACATATCAAGGTAGGAAAAATAACAAGGAAGACAAGTAGTAGAGGTAAATGGAAAGGTAAACATGCTTCTACTACTTTGAATACTTGTAAAGATCCTAAGAATTTTTGTAATAATTGTGATATAAATGGACATAATGATGCCACATGTTGGAAGTTGCATCCGGAATTACACCCAAAGCACTAAACTAAGGATTCCAAGAAATCCATGGCTGTTGTGAAAACATAAGGGGAGGTGGAAATTGAGGATGATTCTGATATAGATGAAAGGTTGGGATGCACAACCATTAACATGTACAGAGGATCAGAAGAAGAACATTTGATTAAGCTATTTCAAATCAGAATCCAAATCAAGAAGACTAAGGTAAATGCTTTAGTAGATTTTGGTTCTTAGTCAAATTTGATTTTTGATGTGGTTGTAGAACAACCTAGCCTAGAGACTTACGCACATCCACATCCATACCCATTGGGATGGGTGAGAAGGGTGTAGAAATACAAGTTACAAGAAAGTGTAAATTTCAGGTTTAGGATAAATAGCCAATATATTGATGTACTAGAGGCCGATATTATTCCACTTGATGAATTTGACATTCTCTTCTTAATTCCTTACTAATATGCTAGGGATGTTGTGTTCAAAAGGAGTGAGAACCGTTATAGATGGGTCAATGAAGGATTTATTTTTAACATCCAGACACACCCGATAAAATCAAATAAGGCTATGGTAAGTGCTAACCAAGCACCAAGACTTATTCAGGAAAATCATCAGTTTTGTTTACTTTCATTGGAAGAAAATAAAAATGGATGTGAGAGAGGATATTTCTGACCAAAGGATGGAGAATTTGGATAGCACTTGTTAGTTTTTATAGAAGAATCCACCACAAGAACTACTCATTTAAGGAGCAAAACAAACTTCCACTATGTAGTCACCGTATCTACCTACAGATTCACTGGACCTGACTATGGGGCAGTAAGGATAAGAGGAGATACAAGGAACGGTAGTGACTATAGCAGCAACATACATGGAGAGGATTCAGCCAATCCATCTCAAGATACAAGGACAAGCAATAAGGACTAAACCACTACAGTATGGGACCTTCACCATACTTGAGAAGGTTATAAATAAAACCTTCAATACATACTTCATGCAGATGAACACGATAGTAAGTTACAAGAGCTCGCACCTACTAAATCCATCTATGCATGAAAAATAAGGAAACATACAGAAGTTTCCTTCTAAAGAGGATTGTACTTGACAAAACTTGGAGGAGGATGTAGCAATGGATCGATAACCGAGAGATCCACAAGAGTTTTGGTAGGTTGGACAAGAGAAGACACCAAGGCAGACCTAGTGGTACTTGAAGGAGCAAGAGAGGGATTTGATTCCTCTACCACTCCCCCAATAATATTTTGTGGGACCAAAATCCTCCTAAGCAGGGGAGGTATGATCCATAGGGATCCATAAAAACACACCACTTCATTAGTTCCATTAGCACCAAGAAGGAGAGTTGAAGAAAATGAAGAAAATGAGGTAAATAGAGGTTCTAGACAATTCCACCACTGCAGCAGAGCAACAATTGCAGAACCACCACCCTATAGGGGTCGTAGTCCTGTAACCTCCACCCATCCAAGGAGGTGGTCCTGAAACTGCCGGTTTGCTCAAGGCGGCGGTCCTAACACCTTTGAACAGAAAGAAGAATGGAGCATGAATGGACATGAATTTGAAGCACTGATTGTGTCTCTTCCCTTCCATGCCCTTTCACATCCTCTAGTGCACAGGAGGACATGGGAAGGTCTATAAATGCATGAAAGGAGCAAGATAATTGATCATTCAAAGATACAGAGAGATCAAGAAGAATAGTATTAGTATGAGAGAAAGTGAGAAGAGATTATTCAGTGCTGGAGTGGAATTGTAGGAGCAAGGTGTAAAAATAGAGAAAACAAGTAATTAGAGAGAAGTTTTACATTGTTACTTATTTTCATACTTATTGTAATATGTACAATTTGATTAATTTGCCAATACAAGTGGGAAGAAAGAGCAGTTTCCCTTCCCGAATGGTTTTCCCTCATTAGGGGTTTCCAGGATAAAAATTATTGTGTTGTGTGTAGAATTATTTTAGCATTTCTCTTCAATTCTATCCTAAGCACTAGTTAATTAGTCACTAAATCTCTAATCTTCAATCAATCTATCATTTTCCAAAGTTGAAAGTAGAACAACATATTTGTGTGATTTTGTAGAGTTCCAAAGTAGAAGTTTACGGATCATTCAAAGTACCACCATGTCTACCTTGGTGTCTTCCCTTTGAGTCCAGTCCCGCCACGAATCCCATGGACCTCTTCTTATTTCTCCAACCTTTTGTTATAGCACTACATCCTCCTCCAACTCACCTCATAAATCCAAGAATCAATATTCTATAGAAGGTAGCAACTTTCATTATTCTTCCTCATCGAGCATGGATGGTTTATATAGGTGCAAGTTCTCAAAATTTACTATTGAGTACATCCGCATGAAGTGTGGTAAATCAAGTCTGAAAGCATTTTCTCCAACCTACTCCAAAGTATAGCAAAGGTTACATACCATAGTATCCTTAGTATTCTTTCTTGACCTTGTAGTCTTTCATTGCTCAAGTAAAGCCAAACCTTGTCTCCAACATGAATTTTTTGTTCTCTACGATGTTGATCGTGTCTAGCCTTATACTTGGCTTGAGACTTCTACAATTTTTCTTTTACATTTAGATGGATTTTTTAGATTCTCTCAATGAACTTCACCACTCTCATTACTTCCAAATCATGTATTTACCCATCTTCCTATTGTCCAATCACAATGTATAGTCGATTGGTAGGTAGATACCCGAAACATGCTTCAAAAGGTGACATAGTGGATGTGTGTAGCACCCTATTGTAGGAATGTTGAATGTAGGCTAAATAATCGTCCCAAGTCTGTGGATATTTGTTATTGTATCCTCTAATCATTTGTACCAAATTCTTGTTCACCACCTCTATTTTCCAGTTTATCAGGGGATGGAAGGTCATGCTCCTCTATAACCCAGTGTTTGTCTTTTCCCACAAAGTAGTCCAAAATTCCCCAAGAACCTAGAATATCTATCGAAAAAAATACATGTGCAAACAGAAATGCACCCATTCATTAGGAAAGAAAAGTCAGCTACCTCACATGCTTTTATTGTCATTTTACATGCCATAAGAACACACATTTTATTGAATCTATCTACAACAACATTTAGATAATCATGGAAATGTTTTGACATAGGTAGTCCTCCTATGAAATCCATAGAGATATCCTCCCAAGGTTGATTAGGGACCAAGAAAGGCATATACAAACCTTCCTTCATGATTTTAGGCTTACTAGTACAATAAATTTGACATTCTCTTATGAATTTAGATACTTCTTCTTGCATATTGGGCCAATATACATACCTTTGCAAGTGGGCCATGGTCTTACCAACACAAAAATTTCTTGCTAATTTCAAGGTATGTGATTCCCTCATCAATGGAAGCCTTTCTTATTTTGTCACACAAAGCTTCCCCATCGGTAGAGCTTCCCATCTTTGAGATAACAATATTCAATACCCATCCTTTTAACCCCTTGGGACAACAACCGCTAGTATGTCACTCCAAAATATTTGTCTTGAGTATATTCCTCTCTGTAATCTTCATTTGTGAAGGGTTGCATATGAGAGATCTACTGTACAAACTAGAGATTTTCTCATGTTTAGGAAGCCTAGACAACATGTCTACCACCAAATTGGTACTAACTTTCTTATACTTGATCACCAAATGAAACTGCTAAAGGAATCCCATCCAATTGTAGTGCCTTTTTCTGCTTTTCGACTTAGACTATGCTTGCAAATCTTTGGAGGGTTTGTGGTCAGTGTGCATAATAGTTTATTTACCCAAAATATAATGTTTCCATTTATTTATTGCCTAAACTAGTGCATACATATCTTTATCATATATTGAATATCCCTTAACTGTTGAAGTGAAAGTTTTAGAATCACTGGCTTACCTCCCTATAGCAATACTTCTCCCATAGCGTAATCACTTGCATTTGTCTCTACTTCAAAGGGTTTCTACAAATTAGGAAGAGAAAGTATTGGATCATGACTAATTTTGTATTTTAATAACTCAAAATCCTTATCTTGTTCCTTACCCCACTCAAAACCCTTACTCTTTTCATTGATGTATGTAGAGGTGCTACAATGGTGGAGAAGCCCAAAATGAACTTCCTCATGTCTTTGTAATGCTCGCACAAAACTCCTAGTATCTATGGCTCCCATTGGTGTTGGTCGGTTGGTGATGGATTCCACCTTCTTCGGATCCAATCATAGCTCTCCTCCTCTAACCACATGCCTAAGATAGACTAGTGATTCCTCTTCATATTGCATAGCAAATATTTTTCCATGAAAACTTGCAATACTTGCTGCAAATGTGTTATATGTTCCTTCCATGTGGCACTAAAAATCATAATATCATCCAAATATATAATGACACATGAATCTATGAATTCCCACAATACATCATTCATCAATATCAAAAACGTAGCGGTGCATTACATAAGCTAAATAAAAGTACTAACCACTCATACAAACCATGTTTTGTTTTGAAGGCGATCTTTCATATATCCTCCTCCTTCATCATGCCTTGGTGATAACCAGACTTGAGATTTAACTTTGTGAAGAAATTTGCATTTTGCAGGTTGGTGTAAGAGATCACCTATGCATGTGAGTGGATATATGTCCTTTATGGTAATCTTGTTCAAAGAATAGAATTTAATTCACATTCTCAAAGAACCATTCTTCTTTGACACCATCACAATAGGTGAACTGCATGGCAAGGTGTTTGGGCATATTACCGCTTGATCTATTAACTCATGGATTTTTTTTTTTACCTCTGTAATCTTTAACAAGGATTTCCTATACAACCTGATATTTAGTAGAGGGGACTCTGACAATAGTTGAATCTCATGCTCTACTTATCGTTTTAGTGGTAACTCGATGGGAGTTTGGAACACTTCCTAAAAATAATGAATTATGTTATCCAAATCCTTCATCCCTTTGTTATAAATATATGAAATTTCTACCCCATATTGCTTATCTTTCAATAAAAGTAAACAAAATTGATTATGATTTGCTTGAATTAGTCTCTTTTCTTGGTTAGCACTTACCATAGCAAGATTTGATTTAAACTGGTGTGTCTGGATGTTGTATCTAACTCCATCCTTGACCCATCTATACCATTTCTCCCTTCTCATGAATCAAGTGGAATTACATCAGCTTCCAATACATCCATATACTTGAAAAATTTATCCCAAACTTGAACTTACATCTTCTTATTACCTTACTTTCTACACCCTTCTTCATTCATCCTAAAGGATAAGGATGCGAGATGCCCATAAGTTTCAAGAACAATATTCTTTACAAACAAATCATAAATCAAGTTAGATTGAGAATTAGTATCAGCCAAAACATTTACCCTAGTGCTCTTGATTTGGATTTTGATCTAAAATAGCTTACTCATCTCTTCCTCTTGTTCCTGGTAGTCCATGTTGGTGGTCATGCATCTTAACCTCCCGTCTACGCCAAAATCATCCTCTATCTCTATCTCCGCATTTGTCCTTACAACTGTCATGGATTTCTTTGAATCTTTGATTTGGTTATTTGGGTGTAATTCCGAATGTAACTTCCAACATGTAACATCGGTATGACTATTGATATCACAATTATTGTAAAAATTCTTAGTATGTTTACAAGCATTCAAAGTTGTAGTGGTCTTTTTACCTTTCCATTTATCTTTGTTATTTTTTTGTCCTTTGGCTGATTTGTTGACTTCTTTCTCCTTGACTCCGCTTCTCCTTTCTTTCTGTTTCACTAGATTCTTGATAAATTAATGAAACAGATAGAGGGTGATAGGCCAAGGAGGAATACATGTTTGTGATGTCGATTGAAGGTTGTGCATGCGTTTTGATTTCCTGATCCAATGTTGATTGTGAATACTCCCTTTTGGCTAGGAGGAACTACCTGTAAAATGTAAAACAATACCACTAGATAGAGTTAAATAAAACAAGTGGACTTCCTAGCAGAAGCTAGATCCGGGAAGCACGATGTTTCTGAATGCAATTATCAATCCAATTTTTAAATAACAGTATTAATGCTATCCAAAATAAACATGAAATAACAATCTTATTGGAATTGAAACGATTTAGGTATCTCGTACAAAACAAATAAGAAAGGTCAGATAAAAGGTGATTGAGGTAAAAATAGGTCAGGTGATGGGTTGGTATTGGGCTACAGATCTAGTACAAGCTTTTGGTAAGGTCTAGTAAAGATTAGGAGTGATTTTGGGTTGTTAGGAAATGCATATGAGCTCATCTGTCTGAGGTATGCTTCCAGACACAGATGGCAGTCGATGTCGATTATGTGACTGATGTCGATTTTTAGGATGCCAGACATCGGTTCATTGACTAGAATCGATGGGGAAGTTAATAAAAATCTCTTAGAAATGGTCTTTATACTCTTTGTGATTGCATAGAGGTTGGAAATGGTGGGGGTGAGGTCATGGAATGGTCTAAATAGTTCAGAGATGATTAGGATATGGGGAAGATAGGTGGAATTTCTAGGTATGCTAGGGTGATAAGTTGATGGAAGGGAGGGTGTATACGGATGTGAAGAAAGATAAATTACTGAGATGAATAATAAATCTTACTAAATGAAAATAGAGATAAATTAAGAGATAACAGGTACTTACTAAAGAATGGGTCTAGAGAGTGTAGGTGATGAGGACGGTGAAGGTGGAGATCCGAGAGAAGAGAAGTTGCATCTTTTCCACAAGTTTAAACCTTTATGTTTTTCTATGTGAATTTTTGATCGTGAATAAGATGATGGATGCCAATGGTTATTGGTAGTGTTCCTGTGTGTTTTCCTTTGCTTGAGTGCTTTATAAAATCCAAGTGCTCCAAGTCTTTGTTCATATGAGATCCTGAATCGAATGACCAACCTTAGCAAAGTATTTTGAAAAATTATTTAACATAACCGCATGCGATGGTTAGGGGACCGACGTCGATTGAGGTATAACTAGCGTCGATTAAAGCGGAATATCTAGGTTGGCCAAAAATAGCCTGATTGTTGCTATTTTTGGCGTGGTCTTCAATCTTCGTCCAAGTCTTGAGTGATAGATCACAGAAGAATGAGTAAGAGTCCTCTTAGGTTTGTTAATAGGAGTTAAGTCTAGGTTTAGACTAAGTCCTAGTTGGTTAGGATAGGCTTAGACTTGGTCTTAGGTCATTAATGGGGTTTGAGTGGGTCATGGAGTGAGGTGGCTAGGTGAGTTGGCTGGGTGAGGTGGTCAAGTGAGGATTTTAATTAAATTAATTCAATTAATCATGTGCACTATGGGATATGAATAGGTAAGGTATGGTTAATTTAATTAACAGGGTTATAAGGGTAGTATGACCTAATTTTGGTGTCTACACTTTATTCTCATCATCTATGTAATATGCTTGCACACATACTTCATTGAGATCCTTTGGCTTCATGGATATGACCTTCCTTCGAAGGTGAGTGTGAATTCCTCCAAGTCCATATTGAGAAACATGGCTTGCCTTAAAAACTCCATAGTGTAATCCTACACACTTTGGCCATTGCTTTGTCTACAATATTGCCATTTAATCATTTTGTCAGTCTTATGGCCAATAGGATCAAAATTTTCTCTAAGTAGTTTTTTAAAACCCTCCCAAGAACTTACAGGTAGGATGCTTCTTCATTTTACAAGTGACTAGATGGGTTTCCGACCAAGCCAAAATAGGTCCTTCCATCTTGAGACGTGTAAATGTAATCCTTTGTGCCTTAGTGAAATTATGCACGCTAAAATAATTACTTTAACTATTTATCTAGAAATTTTGTTTCTACTTTTCCTTCAAATCTTTTTATCTCCACTCTAGTTTCAACTTTAAAAGGAGCATGATCAGATTTTACATTCTCTCTTCCAACTAGATTTTCCTCTTCATGCTCTTCCATATATTCTTCCTCATCGTGGCTCTTTCCTATGCCAAATTTTTTGGCCAAAGCTCAAACCACTGAGTCTATGGAATATTTCTTAATCGTTGTTTTCATTTTTATCCGAGAGTTCTCATTGGTGTTTAAGAAACTTATCCATTGTGTTTTCCAAAATTTCAATTCTATGGACCAATTTCTTTTCTTCCATTTGATATCTAATCCTTTATTTCCACTTCTTTGTAGATATCTCTGGATCACAAGGTAATACTTCTTCGCCTTTAGACCTTGTCACTATCATACAAATCACATAAGAATGAATACCACAGTCCCTTGGATATAATTGTCAGCTCTGATACCAAAAATGATCTATAAACCTCTACTTTGGAAATTTACGAGACCACAAAAATATTGTTCCTACTTCCAATTATTTGAAAATGACATAATATTGAAAGCTAGTGAATGAATCTTAGTGCTTAGAACTACTTGCAGCAAATAGAATGAACAATTCAATGCATCACATAAGATTTTTATCCTAAAACCCCAATTTGAGGGAAAACCAATTGGGAAGGAAATTTATCTTTCTTCCCACTTATATATATTGGCCAATTAAATTAATTACATATTACAAGAAGTTGAAGGAAGACAACAATGTTACTTCCACCCTCTTTACTTGTTTTCTTTGCTCATACACCTTGCTTCTATAATTCAATTCCAACACCAAAGTCTTCTTGCTCACTTATCTTATATTTTGATGATCCAATTCCACTTGTTCTTCTTGTATTTATAGCTACTTGTCATGTCTTCCCATACATTGGAGAATAGGAAGGGTCAAAGAATGAAGAGACATGATCCAGACGCTTTAAATATGCGAATGTTCATGGATATATTTTTTTGGTTTTCATTAGTGATAATATCGCGGTGAATGCAAACCAAGCGGTTACACAATGCCATGACGGCTACACAACTATCAGTCTATGCAGAGGGGTGGTTATATAACTATCACTTTGCACAGGTAGTAGTTCTGTAACTTAATAATCTACTCTCTTTTTTGATTAATTTTTCTTCTTGTCTGGTTGCTCTAATGAAGTAGTGTTTCTTTAGATCCCTATGGATCACCTACCTGTGTTGGCCGGTTATATCACTTCATCATGGAACTATTATATTATGGGAATATTCCAACCATTTTCAAGTTCCCCACACTGCCTGCTTTGTGTACACCTAACCCTCTCGGCCCAATCTCTTAGGTGACGAACACACGTAATCAAGGAACATCTCCTTTAGTTCCTAAAAAGCCGACTTATCCAAAAAGACCCAATTTTCCCAAATTGACCCCAAAACATGAAATTTGGCTAAGTATGGAAATAAAGAGGTCTAGGGAGGTATAGATGGAAATCCCATAAACAATGGAACCTTCCTTAAAACATGATTTTTCCTTTACTTGATCAATTTTACCTTGTTTGACGTGTTTGAGTTCAAGAGTGAAATGGTAAGTTATGAAAATATCTTAGGTGTGTTTTGGACAACATTTTGGCAACTCAATGAGTTTATCTACCTAATAGATAGGATATCGGTGGATTTGAAACATCCATTCAACATGGAGTTAACATAAAAACCTAAAAATTGATTTAAAACTTTGAAAAACTCACCCTTTAGCCAATACAAACACTACATGGATTTATATCTGATCTAGAATTTTCTTTTTTTTTCATTCATGTCATGAGAGATATTCTAAATTGGAGTTCAATGAGTGTGGAAAACATCCTTGAATATGATTTTCCACCATATATTTCTGAGAATCCGTGGATAAAGTTGTTGGTATTTCCTTTCTTAACATATTATGCACTTGCAAGATGGTCTCGAACTATGTTATATTGTTTCTACAAATAACGTTGTCACTTTAAAATTCCACTTAAAACATATCTTCTTTGGATTCCTCCATGAACCACTATGTAATGGAAAATTCCACCCAAAACAACAAAAAAACATTATGTAAAGCACTTAGGGAAATGAAACTACACTACCAACAAGACAATGTGTTGAAAATTACTTGGAGGAATTAAAACTAATCTAATGTACAAGGTCCAATGAACATCTTAATGGGAATACTTAAGATAGATCCCATTGATTGGGATTTGTAATGCATTTCCATCAAGGTTGGATAACTCGAAAGAGTTGGCCTCTTTGCAAGTAGTGATGATGTATGGCCCACTCCATAGTACATAAAATGTAAAGTGCCTCTCTTATTCAGCTTTGTCTCGTATCCCATTTTGGGACTAAATCTCCCACTTTAAAATCTTGAGCCCTATCCTTCTTTTAAAACCATAACTTGATTGACCTCGATGATCTTCTAATCTGATCATGGTTGAATTCTTCAATTCCAACTAGTTCTACCAATCTAACTTCTCTTTTATTTTCACCCTTTGATTCCAATTGTTGGGTGAGATCTAGTGAAGGAAATTCAAGTGATAAAGGAAGCCTACATTATTTACCATAGACAAGTTTGTAAGGATAACTTCCAATTGCTTTGTTTATTGTGACTCTATTATCCCAATGATCATTTCTCACCTTCATATGCCACTGCCTCTGGTTGATATACATTGTTCTCTTCATGATTTTGATAAAGTTCTTATTAGTAGACTCTACCAAACAATTTTCATGAGAGTAGTAATTAGAAGAAGTTTTCGGAGTAAATTCTAGTTCCAAGAGCCCAATCAGAAAATTTGGAACATAAGAAGGATTTTTCATTATCAGAAATGATATTTTGAGGAACCCCAAACCTTTTCACAATATCTTTGAGAAATTCAAGGATAGTTGACTCGATAGCTTCCTTGAGTGCCACAAATTCTATCCACCTAGTAAAGTAATTTATTACTATCAAAACCTATTTATGACCTGTACTTGATGGAGGATTAATCATGTCAATTAATTCAATACCCCATTGGGAGAATGGATGATCTATTTGGATTAGGTGAAGTGGAAGGGTAGCCAACCTCTTTTTACTAGTGAAGAAAGCACATTCTTTACATTTTTTGACCCATTGATGTGCATCTACAAACAATGTGGGCCAAAAGTATCATGCCTTTATAATTTTCATAGCAATGGCTTTGGTAGAGAAATTTCCACTAGAGAAACCATCATGGAATTCAGCCAATACTTTGTTTGATTGATCACCTTCAATACATCTTAACAACACTCCATCAAGATTCCTTTTGAAGATAATCCCACCAATCAATACATAGGGAATTGATTGTAATCTGAGATGTTTTATTTTTTCTTTACTTATCCATAGATAATAATGTGGTCATTTCATCAATCCAATTGTGGTCACTTTGAGTGATTTTTCTCTATTTTAAAAAATTTCAGTATTGTGTGGAAGTCCCTCATACATGAAGAAAGTGGTTTCTTAATGATCCCGAGTATCCAAATCCATTCATTCACAAATTTCTCTACCTATTACTAGTTTTTGGCTTTAATAGTCACATGAAACTCCATAATCTTGGTTACCCATCTAGCTCTTTTTTCACTAATTTTTTGTCCCATAGTGAAGTCTCTTACAGAGAGTGTGAATCTAGAACCTTGATGTGATTAGTGGTAAACATACTCTTGAATTTATTGAGAGATATCATGATGGAAAAGACCTATTTCTCTATGAGTTTGTATTTTAGTTCATAATAATTTAGTGTTTGAGTAAAGAAACCCACTAGATACTCTTAACCTTAATCATTATATTGTGTCAAAAAAATAGTAACATTGGATTCACTTCATATGAATATAGGATAAAATCCTTAGGGTGGTTGGGTTTGATAAGTGTGGAAGCTTGAGAAATTTCTTGTTTGATATTGTAAAATATTTCCTTTCCTTATGTTTTCTATTTAAAGATTAAATATTTCTTGAATATTAAAGTGATAGGCCTAACCAATCCTACAAAATTAGGAATAAACTTCCTAACAAAGTTTATCTTTCCAAGGAATTATTGTAGGGCTTTCTTATGAGTTGGAAAGGAAAGAGAAAGAATAGCTAATATTCTTTCTAGATAAATGAAAATTCCAACTTTTGAAAAAAATTCCCAAGAGTTTGCCCATAGGAACTAAAAATTTACATTTCTTAGCGTTAAGAGACACCCCAAATTCTATACATCTCTTAAAGACTTTCTCAAGATGAATAATATGATCTATACTCTCATTTGAGAAAATGGTGATATCATCCAAGTAGAAGAGGATGAAATCATTAATGTACCCTTTAAAAGAAATGTCCATTACTCTTTGGAATGTGGCACCTACATTTGATAAACCAAAGGGAATCTTATGATATGCATATGTTCCCCACTTGGTTGTAAATGCAATTTTGAACTGATCCTCTTTTTGACCTTGATCTGACTTAAACATGAGTATCCATCCATCATAGAAAATATCTTCACTCCTACTATTGTTTGTAAGATTTTTTCCATAGAAGGTAGAGGATAATGATCCTTTAGGAAGCTTTGTTCAAATCTATGAAATCCACACAAAGTTTAATTTCTCCATTCTTCTTCCTCATTGGAACTATATTTTCCACCCAAGTAGAGTATTTGATAAGAAATATTATATTGTCCTTAATCAGCTTGGATAATTATTTCCTCGTGAGGGGATCTATCTCGGGATTGACATGTTTTTGCTTTTATCTGAATAGTGTTATGTTAAGATCAAGATTTATAGTGTGTTGGAAAATGATGGGGTCAAAACCCCTGAGATCTTCATAATTCCATGAGAAGACATCATTATATTTTTGACATAAGGAGATAAAAGATTTCTTTTCATTTTCATCACATACATTTCCAAGAAATAACTCCTTGCCTTGTGTAATGGAGACTAGTTGGAAATCCTCTTTCTTTGTTGTTATGTTCTTCTCCTCCTTGAATTTATCATCGGGATTGAAAATATGTTCAAGAGTGATCAATCCTTTAGGAAACTTATTTTTATTTAGTTGAATGACTTGATCACCATAGCTATCATGCAAATCAGATTGTAATTTTTAGGAAAATTTTTCTTAATTTTAGATTAACTACACAATTTTTTCATCACTATCAAAAATATGCCTATTGAATTCATTTTATGGAATCGATGACCTAACTACCACTTAACATGTTGGATATTTCCATGGATGATTTCCTCAATTGGTGAAAATTGTGATCCAATGGATGCTATTTGGTTTGCTTCTTTATTTAATTTTCTTAGAACCACTTGTAGATTAAAAACATCAAATCTCTCCAAGAGATCCCAAACTCTATGCTTATAAGCCTTTAAAAACTTATTTTTGGTAGCACATTTCCCTCTCGCTTGATGGATGACCAATTCAGTATCCCCAAAAATTTTCAAGGCCTTGATTTGTCTTTTCTCTATAATAAACAAGTCATGCACCAATGCCTTGTATTCTACTACATTGTTAGAACATGTAAAATGCAATCTATGAGAAAAGAATAATTTCTTATCCATTAGAGAAATCAAAACAAAAATTGTCCAAGCTCCATTCATACTTCTAACACCATCAAAGAACATTTTCCATAATCCTGAAGCATCATAATTTTACTTAAGTAGTATGCGGGTAATGAATTATTCTTCATGAATGTAGTAAGTTCCAATCCCGGTTTCCATAAATGTGTCATAGGGATCAAACTCATAGTTCTCCTTGGCCCATTCATCTAACAAGAGGCTAGGATTTAAACAAGGAGGGAAATTTTACTCGGTTAAAACTAAATCATGTTCTTGGTCTTCATGTATAAGACAATTAGATTGGAGGGGAGTAGGTTCATAAGACTCAACATGATAATAAAATATTGGCTCATCTTAGATGGTAAATCTAGAACCATATCTAGTTCTTAGGAGCATATGCCTTGTAAATGAAATCTCTTGATAGGAAAATGAAAAACAAAGGAGGCAAGTTAATGACTGAGACATCTTGAGTTATGGTTAAACGTGGACAAGCATGTAGGGTTAACTCAATATCTTTGATCACTCCTAATATATTGATAATTGAACCATCACATTACAAAACACATTTAGAAACATAATTGTATTTAAAACCTAGGATATCAACAATTTTCTTAGGAATTACAAAATTACTAGCCTCCAATTCAATCATATAATTATGAACCAAGTGTTTTCCTAAAATTTAAAACATATAAAAGGGTGGGGTCTTCTTAACTTTACTTACGTGTTCTTCCTTTACTTGGAAAAGGTTGACAACAAGATGAGCCTTTTGAATAGCAGGATAATATTGAGGAATTTGTTTAAGGGTTTCATGTAGGAGATCTATTTGTGATAGAATAGTTAGGGCATCCCACATTGTTATGTTCACGTTTATCTTCTTCATTTGCTCAAAAATGTTGAAGGGAATGCCAATAGATTTGTGCATTAAAGGTGTGATTTTCTCCTTTTTTATTGATCCAAAGTTGGGATAGGTATGTTTTGTTGGTAAATAACCTCTTTTACTTGAGATAGGTCTGCTACAAACATCGAAAATTTGTTCTTACTTGAATCTACCAAAATTTCCCTTTCTCTATGAATAAGATTCTCTTGGGTAGAAGAAGATGAAGACTGAGTATCCAATACTCTCTTCTTGGACCTTGTATTACCAAAAACATGAGCATGTGACCTATTCAAACTTCCCATCTCTTGTTTCATTTCACAAAACTCATCATACCCAAAGAACATAAATTTGGTCTCGAGGTTGACCTCACGAGTTCTTTCCATATTAAGATTGGTTGTTTCCATCAATGGTTCTTGTTGATTGGAAGATTTATGAACCACATAAGGTTACACTTGTAGTTTTTTTGCATAATTATAATGATCATGTCGCTGATTGCATAAAATACACCACTTTATTTCTTGTATCACATTATTTTTCCTAGAACAAGAGTTTTACTTAAGCTAGCAGTAGGAAGTGGTTGGGTAGGAGCAACTGTTTGAAGAGGAAGATACGGATTTTGACCTTGCAATATATCATTCTACTCATTTTTCTCATATATCTCATTAGTGATGGGTGTCATTATTCCCTTCATTTAATCAACTCATGGTTGATGTCATATTCAAACCAGGGGTGTGTCTGAAGCTATATGCAACAAGAAGAATCTTAGTGAACTAGTAATTGATTGTAGATATTTATTATTTTTATTTTTCTTGGGGTTTTAAAGTGTCTTTAAGATTTCCTAGCCAAATCCTTATTAAAGATAACCTATAAGAAACTTGTTGAAATAACCACACATTGTTGAAATGAACAAATCTTGCAGAATTGAACACATTGCTGGAAATAAATATAGTTCACAGAATAAAACACACTACTGGAAATAAACACACTTTGCAGAATGAAACACATTGTTGGAAATAAACACACTTTGGAAAGATTGTTTAAAATTCTTTTGAGGAAATAGAAACGTACACTAAAACACCTGCAGGGACAATAAATAACTTATGTAACATATTTTAATTTAAGAATCAAAAGTACTTACAAAACTGCTAATTAACATATTTACACAAATTACTTGAAGATATAAATACCAATAAAATAAAGGATCTTGTTTCTTGGAGGAGTGGGCCCTTGCTCCACCTTGAATAAGGAGTTAACACAATATGATGCTCTCAAAATTAAATGGTTATCTTATTATTGAATTGCTCTGTCTTACAAAACTTAACTGTATATGTCTGTATATCTATATCATCCTTTATCTATCTTCGGTCTTTATATATATTTCTCCATCTAAAGATGCATTTATAATCATGAGTGTTTAATAGCTTTCTATCCACCTATAGGTTCTGGTGAAACAAAATAGTGCCCAAAGTAGATATGAAATTTAGAAAACTAGATGGACATACAATTTTTGGTCTTACATAAGTATTTATGGAGTGTGAAGAATCGAAAAATTGTTGGTTTTTTCCTAATTAGAGGGCCCATTAATTGCTCCATAACCAGATTTTGATAGAATAAAAATATTCCCATTGATTCTGGAACTTTGGAGAAGTTTTGAAACCAAAGGGAAACCTTCCAAAAATAACTATGAAAGTTCGGAGCTAAGTAAGTCTAAAGGTTCCAAAGCTAAGTGATAGAGTTCTAGGGATAAGTGATAGAGTTCTAGAGCTAAGTGATAGAGTTCGAGCTAAGTGATGGAGTTCCGGAGCTAAGCCACATTGAAGCCAACTTCCTTAAAAGGTGTTGGTTGCTTCATACTTCGCTTATCTGACCAAATATGACATGTTTTATTCCAAAACTGAATTTCCACACATTTTGTTAGGAATTACAGATTTTTTAGACATTAGAACTAAATCAAACAAAATATGGAAAATTACATCCTAACTTATACTAGATCAAACAAAAGCCACGAAATGCAATCAAACTTGATTAAAAGGAGAGTAAAATGAGATCATTCATTACACATTGATGAGGCATATTTTTGCCTTATCATCTCCCCACACTTACTTGTTTGTAATTCCTCTTACAAACTCTATTCTTCAAAACTGGGATTGTGAATTCGCATTCCAACTGACTGCTAAGGTCAAATGGTTGAAACTGAATGTCCCAGTGCTTCTGTTCAAAAGTGTTGTATCATGATCCTTCCTCTATATTTTTCTGCCAATCCTCAAAGTGATTGGGATCCTGAGGTTCTCTATTCTACCATGGATACATGGGTGTAAGAAGGAGAGGAGGCCTTGTTCTCATACCCATCCACATACCCCTACATTTTTCAAAAATTTGAGGAATGAGTGTACATAAACTTCCTGGCCCTTTCCAGACTCCATATTAAATTTGTGGGAGATATCACTTCTCTTCTTCTTAATGCTACAATGAGGAATTCCCATCTCTTCAGGCATCCATTATAAATGTCCTCAAATTTTTCTCTTCATAAGAAGTGAAGGCATCAACACTTTTCTCTGGTGTCGGCAATATGATGTTCCTTAAATCGGATTTCAAAGGCATGGGATCTGAAATGTATGAAAAATGCATATGGTTTCCCATAATAAGATCTCATACATAGGCCAGAGGAACTAACCTTTATTAAGTGTTCAGTATCCATTTCTTTCCAATCTATCTAATTCTGAAGCATAGATACAAATGCATTAAGTTGGATTTCCCCCACATATAGATTAATCATGAAGCTTGTGTTCTTTTCTAACATAAAGTTGCAGAGATAAAATTTGTAAAGAATATTTTTTGCTCTGCACTGGCTGAGGAATATGCTGCCATGAATTCTGCTTCATCCTTTACTTCATGTGGAAGGCCACATGAAATCCTTGATAGTTGCCAATGGATAAATTTCTCTTCTAGGAAGACATTGTATGCAGGAGAAGGTATTCTACATGTGAGTAATTTTTCACTCATTATACAGACCATCTGTATTTTTGCCAAACATTTAAATTTTTCTTCCTCCATTTTATAGAATTTTTCTTCCCACTCTTTCCTTTCCTTCTTCTCTTCTTCCATCTTGGCTTCTTAATTCCTGATTTGATATTTTGAACTCATTAAGATTTCTACAGGTATCATCCCATAATTGCTTGAGTGGCCAATAAGACAACTCTATTTGTACAATTTGATCTACTGAATGTACTTTTTTCATAGTACTTTGTTCACTAGCTAATTGTAATTCTTTTTCTTTTTCCACCATTTGCTACTTTACTAATGCCAATTCTTCATTCTTATCTAGTGAGCTAGGTTTTAGTTGTTCAATAAGAATTTCTCTATGCTCCAATTTGTGTTTGAGGAAGTTTAATTCCTCATCTTTCTCCCTAATTATAAGTTCTGCCCTAGACAAGAACAAAGCCTACCTAAATTGTTGTTTTTCTTCTTTCTCTAGAAGTTCCTTAGGGAACAAGCATTGTTCTTCCACCAAAGGGGATTTCCCTTTTAGTTTCCAAGATGTCAATTCTTCTTCCTCATGTGACAAAGATTTTTGAAAGCCTTTGCTCTTCCAATATTTCATCTTCTTTCTCCAACTCCTTAGTTTGACTTGGTAGAGGAGGAGACATTGTCATGTTGCCCAGAATATTAGCAACTTCTTTCTCTAAACCCTCATGTACTTCAATATTCCCTGGAGTTTCCCTAGACTTCTTATGAATTATTTTCCTTTTAGGAGCTTCAACATTTTCTGAAGTGGACTTCCTCCTTGAACTTATTCTGATTTTTGCTTCACGGTCCAACTTGGGTGAACTATCACTGTCAGAGACATGTATTAGTTCTTCTAGTATTATTCTGAGGAAGGATTTTCTTTTAAAGAAATGGTAGATTTTGCAGCTTTGATCATCCTTTCAGACCTCCTCCTCTTTGGTATTTTAACCCCACTTATTTCCTTCTTTTTCTCATCAGGGGGATTAATTTCTAAGTTACTTTTAGGAGAGAAAGGGGTTGGTATTCCCCTTCTGATAATATCAGGAGTTTGTCTGAACTTATTGAGGAATTTTTCCCATGCTTCTTCTCCATTTTTCTTAGAGAGAAAATGATGTTGACAAACCAGATGGACTAATCCATGGTGCCTAATCATCCCTACACCCCAAGAATATATCTGAGCCATTATTTGGATGGAATCAAAGAGGAAACCAGGAAGGTTTACTATATACTCATGTTTTGTTTCCCCATACCTAAGATATATCAACATTTTAAGGACCTCCCTTCCAACAATCCCATATTGGCCATCACATGTTAGGTACTTTACTACCCAGAATGTTACTCTGTCGAAGGGTTTGGGTAGGCTAGCTCTTTTGACCCCCTTTATGATCTTCTTAGTATTATAAATGTACTGGGGTTTCAGATTCACCCTCTTGCCTTAAGGTTTCTACTAATTCTTTTAGGGTTCCCTTTATAGAGTTTGGAACATGTACAATTGGTACCCCAGATACATTGCTCATTGTATTAACAATAAAGGGAATTACAATGCTTTTAACCTTAGTTCTGGACTTCTCTAAATTCACAACAAATTATCTTACCATTTCATCATTGTATTTTGAGAATTTCTTCAGAAACTCCAACCAACCCGCTGTTCAAAAATGGTGCTACTTCTCCATCTACAAGGATTTGTGTATCGTCTTCTAGCTCTGACTTATTTTTGATACCCATGGAAAAGAGGATGATTCGAATTATTTCTTCTTTCAAATCCTTACTCTGGTAGGAGATAACTGTGGAACTAGTGGATTTGGTTGCAGAACTCCAAATATGACTTCATTGTTTCCTCCTTGAACTTCTCTACAACTATTCCCAATTTTATTTTATTCTGCCTAAATGACCATTCATTATTAATATGCCACCACTTCCATTTATTTAGTTGACATCACCTTCATGATTATTCCCCTTTAATCATGATGTGTAATAAATGACTCATTATACTGCCGACTTAAATCAAGTCTAATCACACATGCAAAATTTTAATTTAACCTTTAATAAGATCAAGACATAATTACCATCCTTGTTGATGTAATCCATCCACCTTGATGACTCATCATTCCTAAAAAAGTGAAAAATAAAAATGGTTAGAAAAGATAGCTGAATTCCAAAGAAGTTCTTTTTATTTGAATTAGTCACTTATTGATGAGACCAACCGCCATTTCGGTTTTCAATTGGCCTTTTGAGAGATTTTTTTGGGAAGAGAATGTCATTTTCTAGTTTTCATTCCCTTCCCTTTATTTTAGATCCTAGGATCTGATTACTTGATTATTTTGGAAGAAGTAGGTTCTTCCATATGATCAAATTCCTTGTTTGCTTCAATTTTCTTCAAGAATTCATCCCTAGTAGGAGTCTCCTATAGATTTTGGCATGTTTCCATTGACCAAAAGTGTCCTTCTACTTCCATCAATGGGAATTAGGTGAATAGAGTCATTGTCATATATCTGCTCAATTTGATAAGGTCCTAACCACCTGGTTCTCAACTTGCCTTTGAATTGATGGTACTTGGAATCAAAAATAATGCCCATTCTCCTATCCTAAATTGACTTTCATTTATATGTGTATCATGCCACTTTGATTCCTTTAGTCTTGGATTATCTTTGTCTGTTGAAATGCTTCCAATCTCATCTCATCCAACTCATTGAGTTGTAGAATTCTTTCCTTTTTGTTGTATCCAATTCAATACCCAATTTAGTTATTGTTATCAATGTTTGTAGTTCAAATTCAATGGGTAACAAGGGCTTCTTCCCATAGACTAACTCATATGGTGAGAACCTTGTTGTAGTCTTCCAAGTTGTGTTATAATCCCAGACAACCTCAGGTAGTCTCTTCACCCAATCTCTTCTACTTGCTTCAACTATTTTGGTGAGAATGTTTTCCATTCCTGTTTGTCACTTCTGCTTGTCCATTTGATTATGGGTGATAGGGAGATGACTTCCTATGATTGATCTGATAGTACATTTTGAAGTCCTAGATCATATTGGACATGAATTGTGGGCCTTGGTCTGAAACTATACTTCTTGGTACACCAAACTTCATCATAATTTTGTGCTAAAGGAAATCAGCAACTACATCTTCATTAGCATTTGTTAAATCCTGCACCTCTTCCCACTTTGTTACATAATCAGTACATATAAGAATGTGCTCTTTTCCTTGTGAAGGAGGACTAAAAGGGCCAACAAAATCCATCCCCCACCTTTCAAATGGTTCAATCACCACTTGAGGTTGCAGAGGCATTTCACTAGTGAAAGTTGGTTGTCCCATCCTTTGACAGGATCACACTGCTTGATGTATTTCTTCACATATTTATACAAAGATGGCCAATAATAGCCAGTGCCAAGTATTTTTTGGGTTGTTCTTTTCACTAAAAATTTCCTCCACTTGGTTCATCATGACATGCCCTAAGTATGTCAAATATTTCATCTTCTCTCACACACCTACGTAAAACCAAATCAGACCACATTTAAATAACATTCCATTTAACCATTTAAATTGTGCATTGGTTTTGATTAACCTTTTCATTTGTTTCTTAGTAAAAGGAGGAAACTTCCCTATTGCAAGATAATTCACCATATCAGCAAACCATGGTGTATCAACTGAAATAGAAAATAATTGTTCATCTAGAAATTTGTCCTTAATTGGATCTTACTCCCCTGTAGTGGTTAATCTTGACAAGAAACCAACTACCACATTAGATTTTCCTAGATTATCCATAATGGTAATATCAAATTCTTGTAAAAGTAATAACCATATGATTATCCTACCTCCAACCATTGGTTTTTTCATTATCTAATTTCTAAGTGATATGTATGTATAAATATTTTATACCTTGTAATATAATTTCTGGACTTATTAATTGCATAAATCACAATGCAAGAAATTATTTTTCAATGGTGGTGTAATTTCTTTCAAAGTGGGAGTAAGTTTTCTACTAAGGTATTAAATATCATACATTTTCCCTTCTTCATCTTTCTGTCCCAAAACTGCACCAATTGAAATATTTGAGACATCTGTTTGGATGTGAAAAGGTTTCTCCCAATTAGTTCCTCTTAATATTGGGGCAGTGATTAATTTTTGTTTAATCTCTTCAAAAGCATGTTGAAACTTTTCATCCCAACGAAATTCACAATCCTTAGTAAGCAAACCAAACATGGGGGCAATAATTTTACTAAAATATTTGATAAAATACCTATAGTATCCAACATGTCCTAAGAATGACTTGATATCTATGGGGTTTGAGGAACAAGCAAGTCTGAAATAATCCTGATTTTTTCTTGGTCAACTTGAATTCCTCTTTTTGAAATGTGGTGTCCTAGTACAATTCCCTCATCAACCATCATCAAACATTTCTCATGACTAAGAGACAAATGGTGTTGCTCACATCTTGTTAATATGTCCAAATTTTTCAAGGCATCATCAAATGTTTCTCCATGCACAATAAAATCATCCATGTATACCTCCACACAATCATTGGTTAGATCTGCAAAAATTACTAGTATAGCCCTTTGGAAGGTTGTTAGAGCATTACATAGTCCAAATGGCAATACCTTGTAGGAAAAGGTACCCCATGGACAAGTAAAGGTAGTTTTTTCTTGATCCTCAATAGCCACCCTGATTTGATTATATCCACTAAAGCCATCCAGAAGGAAAAGTATTGTTTACTTGAAATGTTGTCTAAAACCTGATCTATGAATGGTAAGGGAAAATAATATTTAAGTGTATATTTGTTCAATTCCCTATAATAAACACAAATTCTCCATTTTCCATTATTTTTAGGCATAATCACAAGAGGAGACACCCACTGACTATCTGAGATGGGGTAGATAAATCCTACTTGCAATAGCTTTTCAATTTCCTACTTGACTATGTCCCTCAAGGCTGGTTGATCCTTCTCTGAGGTTGCCTAACTGGTTTAACATTTTCAATATAAATTTGATGGGTAAAAATACTTGGATGGATTCCTTTCATGTCTTTATAGTCCCAAGCAAAAGCTCTAGTATGACATTTCAAGACATCAAACAATTTAGCTTCTTGATCATTTTCCAACCAGCTGTTAATGTTCAAAATTTTACCTGGTTGAATCTCAATTTGTTTGGTTCTAGTGTGTGATGAACTGATTTTTTGAAAAGGTTCCATTAGGGTGTTTAGTGGACATGAATGTGGTAACAACATATGATATGCAATAATGTCTCTAAAGTTCCCTTGAGAAAGAATACTGGATAAAGGACAATAGGCAGAGTTATGATACTTATCTTATCATTGGTCAAAATCCTCATCACTGATGTTTTCCAAACATTCCTTACTGTTCCCTAATATATTTGAGACTAAAGCTACTAATTCCGTAGCTATTTCTACCCCTCCTAAAGAGAAATCATGTTCCTCCTGGAGTGAAATTATTTACATTTGCATGGAATTGTTTTGGTTCCGAGATAAGTGTGAATGTTCCTAACTAAGTCTCAAGGTTCCGAACTAATTCTGAAGGTTCCAAACTAAGTCCAAGGTTTCGAACTATCCTCGATTATTCCAAAGACAATTGGTGATCATTCAATGGATGATTAATCATATTATCTACCTCTCGTACATGATCCTGCAATGTTATCATAGCCAAAGAAGACAAATTTTATTTATTAGTATCAAGATCATCAACCCATAATTGTTCTTGATTATCAATAAAAGGTCATGCAAAAGGATATAGGGAAATTTTCTTATAATTATTACCATTGAGATAGTCATATCACTTGATCTGCAATCAATTAAGGCAAAAACTGTAGCTAACCATGGTCTGCCCAAAATAATGGGATAACTAAGTGTTTTACCTTTTGGCCATAATATAAGGAAGTCCATTGGATACTCCCATGAATCCACCATGACTGCCACATCTTCAATGATCCCTTCTAGTTTTGATACCAACTGATCTGTCATTTGCAATATGGTGCTAGTAGGTTGTATACTTGTCAATGGTAATGTTTTCAAAGTGTCTACTGTCATCACATTTATAGCTGCTCCCAAATCAACCAAAACATTATGTATATGTTTATTTCATATAGAGATAGAAATAACAGGGCTTCCATGATCCCCATATTTGGGTCAAAGCATATAACTCTGTCCCACTTTTTGATTTTTCTATGCCAAACCAAAACATGACCAAACACATATAAAATGACAAACATGCATTTTTAAGTTAAATACCATGTAGGGCATCCAGACCTTTTTTAAATTTTTATAGTATTTTTAATTATTTATTTACTAGTCGATTTTAAAATATTTATGGCCACAAAGTGGGACACACTTGTATGCTTTGACCCATTTGGGAAGTAAGATTTTTCTTTAAATCAACAAGTTTCCCATCTACCTTAATAGTCCTAAGATCTTTTCATAACATTTTGATTAATTTGTTTAATTCAAGAATTTCCTTGATTTCTTGCAATAATGGTATTTCAATATTTAATTTCCTTAATTCCTACACCAGTTCAGATTCCTTGGTCTCAATAACTTCCTTAAGTCTTTCTGGAAATGGAGTTTCTGTAGAATTGTTATATGGTTGCTTCTCTTTTTATTTTTCATCAACCTTAGGAATAACTGAACTAGGAGTTTCAGTTTCATCTGACATCTTGGTAATTATAACAAGTGGACTATTAATTATTTTTCTAGATCTGGTTTGAATATCCTTACATTCCATGGCATTAAGATCAACTGGTTTCTTTTGCTTTGATCCATAGATAGGGGTTGTTTGTTTTTTTAGGATTAGCCATTGGTTGTGTTATTATTTGTGTTTGAACCACATTTTCAATTTGTGAACTTTGTGTTGGGAACCCATTATGGCTTTGTTGATGTTGGTTGGGATATGTTTTCCCTTGAGCATAATTATTAGGGTTCCACCTAGGTTGTGACCAAGCATAAGGGTTACCTTGACCAAACCATGGTTGTTGGTGTCCTTGAGCATACCAAGCTTTTCCTACCTAATCCTGGGGATTCCATGTTGGTTGAGGGGTCCAAGGTGGTTGTCCCCAATTTTTGGTATTGTCTAAGCCACCCATGGCATCATCCAGGGATTAGGAATAGATCTTGGTATGAATTGCCCCTAGCTAGTTTGTCTCTGGACAAAGTTTACTTCTTCTATAGATGAAGTGTTGGTTTGTTTAAGATGATTTTTATGAATGGAAGAAGAGAAAAGGCATTAACTTCATGTTCCCTAGATTCACAAATAAGACATATTTATATTTTATCTATAGGAAAATATCTTATTGCATGATTCTTTCTACATATAGGGTAATACATAGCTAATGGTTCAGTATTAACATTTGATTTGGCTTTCAATCCATCCACGGTGAAAGTTAATTAAACTAGGATATCTATTTTAAAGTTTGCTAGTTCATCCATAAGTTTGTTCATGTTTGGATTTGTACCTTTCACAGTTTTTCCTTTCCTAGGTCCACCCCTTGTTCTTGAATAACTTCTACAAAGGTCTTTAATATCATTCATTCTCAATTGATTGATGTTTCCACCTCCCATTAAATTAAGGGTTTCCCTAGATTCATCATCCAGACCTTTAAGAAAAATTGTTTTTCTAATCTTCTTAAATTACAAATCCACACCTTTTACTTACAAAGAGGAATCTATCTAAATAATCTTCCATGTTTTCATCCTCTTCCTTGTTGATCCTAAAAAATTCCTCCTTCATGTTTTTCCCTCTACAGTAGTCCTGATATTTTTCTAGGAAGGAATTTTCCATTTTCCCCCAAGTGGTAATGGAATTGGATGTTAATCCCATAAACCACCTCATTTTTGCATCTTTCAGAGTAGATGGGAACAACTTGAGTTTTTGATTTTTTGTTTTTTAGTCATAGGTCTGACACAATACTTTAAATTCAAACAAAATTTGGTCAGGGTCCTCATATGACATCCCTCTAAATGTGGGCAAGTGTGTAGGTGAAATATTCTTCATAGATGTATCATCATCCTCCAATTGAATTGGATAAGTAAAGGTCCTATCAGGTTCTCTTTCAGCTTCTCGTGCCATATCTGCAGTATCTTCTAGATCTTTTTCCCAATCAATGTGGTATGTGATCCGCTTTGGTGAGAATTCGTGAGTAGGTGTTTGATCGCTCAATTGAGAATCAAAACTTGCTCTAAGTGGGTCTTGGGATATAATTCTTCTCCTAAAAGTTTCACTTCCTTCTGGTGATTGATCCAAAAATTCCAAATGCGAAAGTTCTGCTTCTTGTCTAACAGGGGACAATGGTGCTTCTTCCGCTCAAATTCCTTATTTGAACTAGAGGATGCTGATAATTCTTGTTGAGATATTTTTGGGATAAATCTACCCTTTGAGTCTCTTGGTCTACTCATAAATTTATGATAACATAGGGAAGATTTTTCAATTACTAGATGTATGATGTTTTTCCTTGTTGACACCTAATTAGACAATTCTAACTAGTGGATCCTGGAAACGGTGCCAAAAATGATGGGTGTCATTATTCCCTTCATTTAATCAACTCATGGTTGATGTCATATTCAAACCAGGGGTGTTTCTGAAGCTATATGCAACAAGAAGAATCTTAGTGAACTAGTAATTGATTGTAGATATTTATTATTTTTATTTTTCTTGGGGGTTTTAAAGTGTCTTTAATATTTCCTGGCCAAATCCTTATTAAAGATAACCTATAAGAAACTTGCTGAAATAACCACACATTGCTGAAATGAACAAATCTTGCAGAATTGAACACACTGTTTGGAAATAAATACACTTTGCAGAATGAAACACACTGCTGGAAATAAACACACTTTGCATAATGAAACACACTATTGAAATAAACACACTTTGGAAAGATTGTTTAAAATTCTTTTAAGGAAATAGAAATGTACACTAAAACACCTGTAGGGACGATAAATAACTTATGTAACAAATTTTAATTTAAGAATCAAAAGTACTTACAAAACTGTTAATTAATAGATTTACACAAATTGCTTGAAGATATAAATACCAATAAAATAAAGGATCTTGTTTCTTGGAGGAGTGGGCCCTTGCTCCACCTTGAATCAGGAGTTAACACAATATGATGCTCTCAAAATTAAATGGCTATCTTATTATTGAATTGTTCTGTCTTACAAAACTTAACTGTGTATATGTTTATGTATATCTATATCATCCTTTATCTATCTTCGGTATTTATATATATATTTCTCCATCTGAAGATGCATTTACAATCATGAGTGTTCAATAGTTGTCTATCCACCTATAGGTTCTAGTGAAACAAAATAGTGCCCAAAGTAGATATGAAATTTAGAAAACTAGTTGGACATATAGTTGTTGGTCTTACATAAGTATTTCTGGAGTGTGAAGAACAGAAAATTGTTGGTTTGTTCCTAATTGGAGGGCCCATTAATTTCTCCATAACCAGATTTTGATAGAATAAAAATATTCCCATTGATTTTGGAACTTTGGAGAAGTTCCAGAACCAAAGGGAAACCTTCCAGAACTAACTGCAAAAGTTCTAGAGCTAAGTGCTAGAGTTCTGAAACTAAGTCTGAAGGTTCTAGAGCTAAGTGATAGAGTTCTGGATAGAGTTTTGGAGCTAAGTGATAGAGTTTTGAAGCTAAGTGATAGAGTTCTAGACCTAAATGATGGAGTTCTGGAGCTAAGCCGCATTGAAGCTAACTTCCTCAAAAAGGTGTTGGTTTCTGCACACTTCACTTATCTGACCAAATATGACCCATTTTTTTCCAAAAACTAAATTTTCACACATTTTGTTAGGAATTACAGAGTTTTTAGATGTTAGAATTAAATCAAACAAAATATGGACAATTCCATCCTCACTTATATTAGATCAAACAAAAGCCATGAAATGCAGTCAAACTTGATTAAAATGAGATCATTCATTACACATTAATGAGACATATTTTTGCCTTATCATTTAGGATATTGGTTTCTATAGGGTTGATAACCTTGATTGAATCCTTGGTTTGAAAATTATCCTTGGTTAGGACTGGGTAATTTATATAAGATTGGTTTTATTATTTCTCCAAGGATATAACTTCATTGGATAAATTTCAAATCAAGGCCTCCATTTCATCCTTTTTTTTTTTGGAGAGAATAGGATGTGGAAGCAAAGGTTGGGAGTTTTAATTAGGAATGAGAGAAATGGAAGGTTGTGAAATTTGAGGTAATTCATGAAATAAAGGCATAGGTAATCTAGGGGCTATTTTTTCAGCTTGTATTAAACAATTCTCATCCCTAATGTCTATTGGATAAGCATCAGGTAATTGGATGGAACTAATGATTATATCATAATAGAAATATCGAATTCAAAGCTCTTAAGAAGTAAAGGAAAGCACCTTATGGAGTTGGTCTTAAGAGAATTAGAATTTTTTCCCATGTCTTCTAAAATCCTAAGTTGAAATCAGCCATAAGCTCATCAAGATCCCTCTTGATGACGGTTAGCTTCCCTAAAAAGGATGTTTTTTTTGCCTTTTCCCCAAACTACTGACAGATAGTTATGCCAAGCTCATCACAATTATGAATAGAAGTAGGTCTCGAGCTTTAGTACCATTGAAGTGTTTTACCTTTAAGTGAAGAAGTAAGAAATATAACTGTAACATCATCTTCCGTAACCAGATGAACTGAATATAAATTGGAAATATTTTTAATATGATCAGCTAGAGTAGTGTGATTTTGACCACTGAAGAAAGGGAGAATTTAAGTACAGACACTAGTATATCATGTTATGCATTGAGATCCAAGGCACTACCACCATTACAACTGAAAAAGGGAAAATTTATTTGTTGTTCCATGATTGGCACGAGTCTTAAAAATCTAGAAAATAGTAATAAGGGCTGACCGGGAGGAGGGATAGAAAGGGTTATATTTATAGGATATGGTGATCTATAAACTGCTCTACCTCTTCTTCTTCTCCTTGGTGATAACTGTAAATATTCAAAAGGTTCGTTGCTTGCTATACTTTGTCTTGTATGTATTATTCTCATGAAAATGTGCACTAATAACTATTGAAACCGGTGGATATAAACTTGGGATTTGCCGGATATGGTGAAATAATCTTACAAAGGATAGAAATCACCAAATACACATTAAATTCAAGTGAAGATGAAATATAAAGCTTTAAAAATGTCCCACCGGGTGAGTCAAAACTGTTGGAGCTCAAAATTGCACCCTTTCCCGAATCATAGAGGATCCAATATTTTGAGGCAACATGGGATTGTGTCCAAGTGTGGGACCTTGTTGCTTGAGATAGACATCCGAGAGAAGGTTGTCTTCCTCTTCCTATTCCTAATGTTAAACTACTCCTATAGCTGGAAATTCACCTATCTAATCCTAATCTAAGAATCCAAGGGACCAGGGGTTAGAAGAGATGCATAAAATTGCAATCCTAAGCTAAACAGAGGTGATAACACCAAGAAAAAGGGAAAATATACTCTCAATGAGGGAAAAGTGGGGGAAATGATGATGAAGAGGGAAATGTAAGTGCCACATAATAAAACAAAATTTAACCTTCCGTTTCACACAATGTGTAACAAATCTGGAACCTGCGAAATAAGAAGGAGCATGCACAACACATCACAAAAGCAATAGAGAGGCAAGATTGTAAATAAAACAAGTTAGGGTAGAGGAATAACCGAAATACTTGATTTTATTACTTGAAATATGCATGTTCCATTACAATAAAGTGGAAGAAGGCACAAAACACCTTGTAGATCCCAAATCCGAGGCCTACAACTCAAAAACACTTGTGAAACACTTGAAATGATTCCCTTATATTTTGAGAGGGTCCAACCTTTACAAATGAGCACCACTATATATATATATATATATATAATGGGAAAGAGAGAGGAGGGAAAAGAGAGGGAAACTCAAATTTCAAGCTTCAACCACCAACAACATGCATTAATTGTCTAAAAACAAGCATGTGCACCCTCCAAGACCATTCCCCTTTGTCAAATTTTCTTATAAGAGAAGGAATGGGCACCCGTTTTCATTAAATCTTGTAGTTGAGCTAATGTAATTGCACTTTAATTATTAGGATTGTTCTTTCCTTTTTCACCCACCTAACTTAACCAATTTCTTAATTTCATGATGCCAAAGTGAATTACATGATGAGACCTTTCCAAGACGACCAATTTTGTCAAAATTGGAGTTACATGGAAGAAGATATGGTCACGTATATCTTTAAAGAATGAGAGGAACATGATGGAGTACCATGCGGGCCTTGACACACCACTCTGATGATTTTTTACCTTGTGGCGAGAGAATCATCCAATCGGAGGAATAAGGGAAGGATGGAAGTATTCACTCTATGCTCACGGGGCTCAACTTATCCACTTCGGCCGATTGCTTTGTCCACCCTACCCCGCTCTGGAAAGTTATGTCACTTCATCAGGAACTGTTGGAACGTGGGAACATTCCAACTGTTCCCAAGTTCCCTACACTTTCTACTTTTTTTGAATCCTAACCCTCTCACCAATCGCTTATGTGGAAAACACATGAAACAAAGGAACATTTCCTTTAGTTCCTATAAATCCCGACTTATTCGACATATACATGATTTTGTCCAAATTGACCCTAAAACATTAAATTTGGTTATGTATTGAAATAGAGATGTCTAGGGAGGTAGAGATTGAATTACCAAAAATGTTGAAACCCACCCAAAAACACAATTTGCTTTTTTGGTCAATTTATCTTGTTTGACCTGTTTGAGTCCAAGAGTGAAATGGTTAGTTGTTAAAATATCCAAGGGGATATTTTGGACAAAAGTATCCAATCTCATAATTCACTTCTCTTTGCCATATGTCTACATTACTAACCTTTTGGCATTCTACAAGGTTTAGAGGTAAGGACCAAGCCCTAAGATAACCTTGTGCACCGATTGCCTCTACATGTCCTTTTTGTGCCATATGTCTCACATCGGTCTTCTACAAATTCTAAATGATAACCTTAACCTTGGGAAAGCTCCATGAGAATCTTGAATTCCAATTACTACCACATGTCCTCTTTGCCACTTGTCATGCATCAATGTTACGTGAAGTTTAGGAATTTAAGGAGAAGAGTTAAGGTTTGCAAAAGTGCATAGCATTGATGTTTGACTCTTGGCATGCATCTATGATAAGACTTAAAACTGTGCAAAATAAATTAACTACTATGGGATGCAAGAAGACCAATGAATGTATGTTATAATGTAATATTAAGTGCTTATAAAACTTAGTTTATAATTAAATAATTAGGAATATTTATATTATTAATTATTTGATATAAACTGGGTTGTTTATGTTGAAATAAATGGATCATCGGCATGATCATTGTAATTATTCACTCAATGAATTTGTGGAAAGAAGTGAGGGAAGAAGATTACTTGGACTTTCTCGGAAATGGATATACCTCTTTTCCGTGGTTTTTACCCCTACGGGTTTTCAACGTTAAATATTGTCTTTGTGTATTTTATTTATTTCATGTTACAATGTTATTTATAATGTTTGGTTAATAATATTTTCGGAAGTAAAAACTAGTCTCTTGAGACGAAGACAACCCTCCACGAATATAGGGTTTTAATTTCTCCCACAACAAAATTTTGGTTAGAGTTTAGAATTTCTCAAAACCTATGTCTAATCTAAAGACACCCACCTATTTATTAATTTAGACATTTTTATTAAAAAAATAAATTATATACTGTAACCTAACCTATACATTAACCATATAAACATTAAATGTATGTTATATAACCTAACTACATATTATGAAAACATGATTTTAAATGTTTTAACATATAGCTTATTAAATCTTGTTTTTAATAAAACACAAAACTAATGTGGAGGTTGGCGCGGCGGTTGATTGTTAATTATTATCCACCAAAAACTTAAACCAATCTAAAACCTCCCACATTAAAAATTGCCCTTAGCTTATAGTTTAAAAACTTTTTAATACTCTCTGTGTGGACCGCTCCATGTACATAAACTATGGCTTGAAATTATAAATATCATATTATATCCTCTCCTCGGCTGGTGATTGGCGAGGATTGGGTGGGATTAATCCCGCATTATTTCTATATATTTATTTTATTTATTTGTTTAGATAGATCTTTATTCCCACATTCGAGAGGCACTTGGTGATTTAAAACTTATAAGCCTATGACAGTATAATGTTTTATTTGGCTTCAGTCACAGTTATATTTCTTTTTCCAAGTATTAAATTCATTCCCGCCGAGTTGGTTGCTAAGTGGCTCGGGTGGAGTTGGTTAGACCGTTTAAGCGGCTCGGCCGCATTAGTGGTGAATTGTAAAAAGAGGCGGGTGAGTTGGTTGGTTTGAATATAGGTAGCTCGGCTGAGTTGAAATACAAAAATAATAGGAGCTTAGTCTCCACATTTTTATTACATTAGTTTTTGAGAAATTTAATATTATTAATATGTTATTAAAATTCAAATTGTTTTTGATATAATGAAGAAAATTTCTTTTGATAATTAACGAGTTCTAGTTTCCTTATGAAATAAGAGGTTATATTCTTTTTTTATGACGAGTCAAGTAAGTCATTTTTTTGCCAAACTAAAAAAAATCACTTACATTTCAACAAATTTTTCCTTATAATCAAACTAATATGTTGTTTGTCTAGAATATTTGCTTGATAGGTCTAATTTTGACGTGAATAAACACAAAATCATCAAAATACGACCATATAATATGCACTTAAATGATAGGGGATTATTTCTAAACTATTTTTCCAATGTTTTCTCTCAAAACCTAATTTATTATCAAAAAGTTGATCATACAAATTGTCGTAATAATCATGGTTTTGCTCACAAAGAGTTGTTTTTTGTTAATTTCAAAGGAGTAAGTTATAAATTGTGTTTCGTGTTGAGGCATGCTTCCCCTCGACCCATGCCCGTATCGTAATAGGGAGTGTGCTAGGGCGCTTCCCTAAACCCTACGAGGGAGCTACCCCTTGACCCCAGGGGTTGTCACCCCCAGCACCCTCGATCCCGATCATGTGTTTAGTACCTTATGTGAAAAAACCTCACCTTTGTGTCCTTGTGAAAAATTCAATGGATGATGGTATAGTAATGTTTATATTAAAAAAATAAATATTTTTGATAGGTTTTATAAATGATGCTTTTCATGTTCTTAAAATGAAAATAAATTTTCTTTCTTGTTCACGACTAATTCAGAATAATTATAGTATAATTTTTTTATAAGATAAACGAGTTAGATGTTACTAGCTAAAGGTATACAAAATAATGGCTTATATGTGTTTAAAATTTTGCTTCAACTTCTTAAATAGAAGTGTTGTTCAATTGTGGCATGGAAGACTAGATCATTTTTAGGAGCATGTATGACATGTCTCGGCTTAACCTAGCTTCTAAATTGCCACCTATCTTTCGTGTGAAGGCTTCTTACGTGGTAAGCTATCACCAAAAAACTCTTCTTCAGTCATTTTTGAAGCAAACACAATCCTTGGAATTTGTCCACGATATTGCTAAATCTAATCTTTACAAATTCCTAAATGATTCAACTTGTATGTTGTGATAATTACGGCATGATTTTGTCAAGTTTTAGATGTGTTATCTATCAGTATTATCACAAATTTAAAGGTTTATAATTCATAATGAAGATATTTATATTGTTGATAAAACATTTCTAAATTCTAAATTATTATGTGATTACTAAAAATATTATTATATGCATATCAAATAACACTTGGGGATACCTTTGTGTTTATATTGGAGACGTTGAATACTAATTGCATCTAATATATATTTTACAAGATTAATATGTTGAAATTGTTCAATATATTGGTAATATAACATGGTTAGTTGTTAAGCATATTGTTATTTAAGTTGTTATACAACTTGTGTTTAACCTATCAATGTAAGTTTTATAAATGGTTAAAAGTGAAATCAATAAATTTATATTATACTTATTATGATGTCTATATGGATATTATGACTCTAACGATGTTGATGTTGTGTTGGATATCAAATATACATACTGGATGTGTTCAATTTTTTTGGTACATGTGTCATTACTTGGAGAAGTAAAAATATCCAACAGTCTCCATCTCTTCTACTGAGGCAAAGTATAGAAGTGCAATGGAAGCAACGAAAGAAGCCATGTGGCTAAAGTAGTTGTTGGAAGAGATACAATCATGATAATTTACATGATGCCACTGAGACAAAGAGGTAAGCCCTCATTTTTTTTATCAATTTTCTTGCATTTTAGGTTTTTTTTGGTTTTCATGGGTTTTTCAATATTTTGTTTATGTATAAAATTTCTTTGTTTTGTTAGTTGCTCGACAAGTTGCTAATCCTCCAATTCCTCCAAATGTTCCTCCACTTCCTCAAAACCCTCCAAATATTCCTCCACCTCCTCAAAACCCTCCTCCAAATCCTTTCCTCCACCTCCTGTGGCTCCTACCATCCCCACAAAACCACCAGGAACCCAAGGTGATATCATTACAAAAATTTGAGAAAATAAAATTTCCATTCAGAACCTTATTCACACTATCAGACAAAATCATTCCACAAATTCAAGCCACATGACTTTAGCCAACACACTTCAAACATTGATTGGTGAAGTTGACTCTACAATAAACCAAATAGATAGATGGAATACTTTTAGAGCTGATTGTAGGCATTGGTATGCAAAAAATTATCACATGCATCGTGAAAGACAAAAAAAATGGAAAAGATTACATTTGTGCACTATTTACGGACCCCATAACCAATGCCCCCTCACAACTAATTACAAACGGTTCCCTATCCATTGGTGTCACGATGACCGATTAAGAACAATTTTTGGGACCGATGGTGGATGGTTTTTTATTATCCACCATGCAACAACAATGAGGTTCCTCTTTATTTTTTGAAGAAATTGTATTGTGAGTTTGTGCTTAATGAGGTCCCCAATTATTTTGACTTTTCTAGGGTTTTACGGTCGAGGAGGTGGCTCTGCACACATAGACTAGACCAGGTGCATGTATTGCATAGTTGGTCAACCTAGGATGCCCCATGCCCAAAAACCCCCACAACCTTCAGTTATCCCTCCTACAGTGAAGGAGGTTGTGGAGATCAACACACTGCATGCATTGAGGTCTCTCACTGACACTCTAGCCCAACATAGTAGCCAGATTACATCTAGTGATGTTGGTGGAGGTGTCAGTTCTAGCACACCACACCACTATGCAGGTCATGTGGTGTCATATGCACTATGGGTGAGACATCCTTTGTTGGGTCACATGATCTCTTTTTTATAGATTTGATGATGGCAGATGTTTTTGGAAGTGTTGCAAATGTCCCTGGTCTTTCACAGGTAAATGTCACATAAATAATATATATAGAAAAGTTTATTTCATTTGATATTTTAATATATATACTTGATTACATCATACTTGTGTAAAAACTAATATTTTTTTGATTTTAAACAACAAGATCCGGTCAAGGACACATCCGGTGTGGACATCCTAGCTACTACAACCCATGTTACAATGTGTGTGTAGATGTAAGTTTCAAGTTACTTACATTTCAAAGTTCATTTGATTGCATGTTTATTATTAAATACACATTAATGTTCATGTATGTGTTTCACGTGTACATACATATTAATATGTTTATCTTTTTAAGTAGAGCTAGGTGGACATCATCTTTATGGGCACTGAGGCTACTAACACCTCATGTTACTTTTATGTAGGTTAGTTTCACATATTTTACTAGTTAATGTTCAATATTGTTTAAATATTATTAACATACATATCTATATGTGTTCTAGAATTTAATATATATGCATGAGCCTTAGTTCCTTACACCATTCTCTTGACAATTTTCAATTAATGTTGATCTACATGTTGTTTGTACAACTTATGACTACCACAAACTCCTCCCTTTATGTAGATTGTGGAGGTTGTTGTTGATGTTGCCATAACGATCTGCAGATCCACTCACACAGGTACAATTTTTCAAATTTGTTAAATTTTGGACAAATGTTTTCTTACTAAATCTACAATATCAAATTGTACATGAAATATTTAATTTGAACTATTTATTTGTATGCATCCTGGTATGAGTCAGAGTGCACTACCATGACCCCTAGACACTCCCCTCGTGAGTCTACCCTTGACCTCTACAGAGAGTGTCAATGAAAATTGATAGGGATCATGAGATTGTGGTAAGATTTCACATGCATTAAAATTTCTAAGTTTCTAAATTATGAATGTATTTTCAATATATCCACTTCTTAAAAATTTGGGTGTTAAAAACTTGATGTTTATGAATGTGCAGGCTAAGTTGCAGGGCTTTGACACACCTAGGACCAGATGGATGAAATCCATAGTGCCATCTCCCTCCACTACATCCACAGTCATGGACATGCTTCTACTAGTAGGGCCAAGAGAGGGAGGATGTTTCATGATTCTTCATAGGATGTATAGATATATATGCCATCTGGACATGTGATACATACATTTTTTGTATGCCTATATATGGCTTGATATATATGATCTTGTGTTGGACATTCCATGGAGATGTGTATACATTATCTTATGCGACCGTGTGGTCCTATATATATGGCACACTTAGTTTGATACATTATTCTTATATTTTTAGAGACGTGGCACTGGCTCGAACACATGTGCATGTATTCCATGTGTACTAGATATATTATATATATGTGGATTTTGTTCCTGACCACTATGATATAATTTTTATGATGTTCTTGCGATCTCATGTGTTGATATTTTTCCATACTGATATTTGACATATGATCATATTTGATGATGTGTGACATTTTTGTATATATGTGTGACTTGATGAAGTATGATGATGTGTGACAACATGATTTCATTAAATGACATGTATTGTGATGATGTACTGACATGTACTGTGATGATGTAATGACATGATCTAATTTTTTGTGATGATGTAATGACATGATCTGACATCTTTGTTGCACTCTTTCCACCACACACACACACACATATATGCATAATCATCTTTATTTCATCTTTGTTTCTCTTTGTGGTGGATGAAGATAGGAAGTTTTCACATAACAATGTGTCCATTCAAGTGATATGACATCATAATCATCTTTGTTTCTTGATATGACATAATATAATCATCTTGTGCTTTGGAAGATTGCATAACAATGGACAAATTCTTGATATGACATCATAATCATCTTTGTTTCACTTTGTCACACATATGAAATGTCTTTGTAATTTCATATATATGCTTCATGTAATCATGTCTTTTTTTCTCTTCATATGCTTCATGTAATCATGTCTTTGTTTCTCTTTATATGCTTCATGCACAATCATGTCTTTGTTGTGACCTTATTCAATCTCCTTGAAGGCTTGTCATATATGAAGTTCACTATTGGTGTGGTGAATAATAAATCTTGTGCTTTGGAAGATTGCATAACAATGGACATTCTTGATATGTAATCATAATCATCTTTGTTTCACACACACACACACACACACACATACACACACACACACACTTCATGTAATCGATGTCTTTGTTTTCTTTACATGTGGTGGATGAAATTGATTACATGTGGTGGATGAAGATTATTCTAAATTCAACCATTCACACAACATGGTAGTGTGTTTACCTTGTTGCAATCTCCTTGATGTGACCTTATTCAATTCAAATGATAGGGCATTATTTTCAGGCCATACAAATAATTATTCACATAAGCTTATCAAACAGGGAGATATTCACATTTTATGATATACTTGTTCAAGTTTCTAACACCACAACTATGTGTCACCTTCAATAATAGGAATAAAATCCAAACTTAACAAGTAATTACATTAAAACATATCTATATGACACCCTATTTGGATATTCATTACAACACCAACTTGAAAGGGAATATTTATTATTGATTTCCAATCTTCATTTCTTTAGCAATGAATGGTGTTATGTCCTTCTTGTAGTCAATAATTTAGCACAGAGCCTAGAGTCTCCTCAACTTTTTCAAGACTTGGTATTTCTCCCCCACATGGAAATCCATCTCCATGTACTTATTGGTTTGCAATATAGTGAAATTACTTGGGTGTTTGTTCAATTGAAGGTAGTTACAAATGACTAAAGAATAAATTCTCATTCCACCTAATACTTAAGAAAGACTCCAAATAGTCCTGACCAAATGAAGTCTATGAAGGGCTTATTCCAAAACAAATATTAAATTCTGACTATACATCCATTTTTCCATACTTGTAAGATCGAAAATATTGAAACTATTTTTGGAGGGAAATGAGAAAATGAGAAACAAGAGATACTAGGACAGATGAGAGAGAGAGAGAGAGAGAGAGAGAGAGAGAGAGAGAGAATTCATGAGAGAGATGTGAGAGAATGATAATCAAAAAGAAGAGTGTGATAAATCAAAAAATTCAGTCCATTGGTTGGTTCATGCATTCATATTATCGAAAATCACCTTCTAATCATCCTTAATGATGTATAGAAGGATTAATGCAATTTGTTGATTAATAGTTTTTCATGGGATGGCAAAATGCTTTTTGGTCTTCGGGATCTTAAACCTTGGACTAAATCCAATTCAAAATTAGAAAAGCAATGAAATAATGTGACAAAAAAAATGATCCAAAGTGATGCTATAATTCAAGAACTAGTTACCCAAATCATTTTAGCAAAGCTTTTTAGTGCCAAGAGCCAAGAGCCACCATTTTGCAAAATATTTTGATTTGAAGTTTACACTTGACTCAAACTACAATTTTTTACTTTTAAAAAATAAAAATGAACACCAAGAGAACCAAAAGGATATGGAGAAAATTTGAAAGATAGTTTCTCTTGGGGGTCTCTTGACATGGAGGTGTAGGATCAAATGAGAGGTCTCTAGGTGGTGCCTATTAGATCCGAGATATCACCCATCAAAGTTATAGTATTTTTTGTCTCCGGTCTTAACTACGCACTCCAAACCAAGTAGCCCAAAATCAGCTCCATCTATCTAAAAGTCATCAAAAAATCCAAAACATTTAATGAGACCCATAAAATTTCAGATATTGGCATTTAAACTGGTTCTAGCCCATGGGCATTTAAATTTAATATTTTAATATTGGTTTATTACCTTCAGTGAACTCAAACTACACTATTTTTGCATTTAAAACAATAAACACCAGAGAACCAAAGGAGATGGAGAAAATCTAAGATATGATTTTGTAGGGTCAAATGGAGGATAGGATCAAAAACTTCTCTAGGTGCCACGGAGATCCTTCAGATATCACCCATAGAAAGTATAACATTTTTTGGTCTCCGAGCTCTTAAGGGACTACATCACAGATGAAGTAGTTGGAAAACTGGATCACCATTTTCCAAAATAAACCTAAGATCCATATCCATCTGAGTTATACCTAGATTTTTGGTATGCTTTTGAAATCTTATTTGATGCCAAGATACCATGCGACAAATAATGTTATAATGCTTGACTCATCACACTCGACTCAAAACCACCACAAAAAACACAAGGAGAACAATTTAGAGGAATGGAGACCCAACATAATGATTATTTATATAGGGTCCTTTCATTTTATGAGCCTTATGGATCAATTGTTTAAAATTTACAGGTTTGCCATTTTACATACATACATCAAACAAAAGTTATTTTTTATTTGGTTTGATTTAAGGAATATCATATATCAAGTCAGAAAAAAGGATATGGAATCATGGAAAAATAAGTCTCCACAAGGGTGATATGACATTTTGTAAACATGTCATTGTAGGTGATCATTGGATTCAAGAGGTATCCATATTTTTCAAATATTGTTTATCACACCTTACATCAGACTCAAAAACACCCTTTTTTTTGTCTCAATTATGAACACCAAGAAACTTTTGACCACAACTTGGTGAAAAACATCCAAAAGTAATTCATCTTATCCAAAAAAATCCCAAATAGTGTTTAAATCAAACCACCCAAATGTCATTTAGGTGTTATGGCATTATCACTTGATATAATTTTCTTCAAATCATATTCATTACTGTTTGAAACTTCATTTTTTAGGTATCTTTAAAACTACCCAAATATGCTATGGAACAAAGGATATGACAACTCTAAACAAAAGTGCACAGTTAGCCTTTTTGAGAAAACAATGATGACAATTTGAATATGAAGAAATAAAAATCATGATATTTTTTAAAATTTGGATATTTAGGATTTTTTATTGGATGTCCTTCTTGAGAGGTATTGCATCTGAAATGGAGAACTACACTATTTTGGTCTTTTTCAACAATAGAACACCAGAATCAATAAGATGGATTAAAAATCCGAGATATAATTCCATTCCCTACATTTTGAGGTGTAGGATCAAACCAGATGTCTCTAAGTGCCTGTGAAGACCCCAGATATCACCCATCAAAGTTATAACATTTTTGGTCACGGCTCTTAAGAAACTACATCCAAAGTAAGTATTGAAAGAAAATCCAAAAATGGAACCAAAAAAATCTAGAGACTCCAAAAGTGTTTAATCAAGCCACCATGTTTTCACAATTTCTAAATTTAAGGTTGTTTGGTTTGGTTCCAAGAGCCACCGTTTGAAAAATATTGTTTGACAAACCCTTACACCGACTCAAACTACACTATTTTAGTGCTTTTGCAAACAATAGAACATGCCAAGAGAACCGAGAATTCATGCAAGGAGATGGAGAAAAACCAGATATAATTTTTTCTAGGGGTCCCATATGGATGTTTAGGATCAAATGAGAGGTCTCTAGGTGGCCACGGTTTTGAGTCGAGATATCACCCGATCCGAGCCATAACTCATTCCTTATTGATCCCAATTCTTAAGGGACTAGCACAAACTTTTGGAAATCACAACTTGGTGCAATCATCATCCAAACCAAAAACCATCCTCCAAAACTTGATGATTTACTAGGCCTCTAATCACACCCAATAATTCAGGTCATGGCATTCCTTGAGCCTTTGCATTTGCATAATTGTTTTCAAAATTACCTTTTCTAGGTACAATCCTAGGCAAAAAACACATTATTTAGTAGTTTGAAAACATGTAGATGTCAAAGGAAAAAAAAACCACTAGAAATGTAGTTAGGGGTTATATTAGGATGCTATGCAGAGGGATCTGAGGAGGCCTCAGGTTTAGATCAAAACATAGATCATTTTGATCTAGAGCCAAGAACCCATTCCTTATTGATCCCAATTCATGTTTTCAAACTTTTTGACGATCACACACTTGGCTCTTACGGATCATCCAAACCAAGAACCATTTGAGCCAAAAAATTGATAAAGGAGGCCTCTAATCACACCCAATAATATTTAATAGACATTCCATGGCATTCCTTGAGCCTTCGTGGCATAATTATTTTGCAAACTACCTTTTCTATTGTCCTTTGAATCCCTACACCGGCAAACTAACTATTTTGCCGAGTAGTGAGAAACAATAATCATGCCCCAACGTCATGGAGAAAATTCCACCACCAACATATCCATTAGTTAGGGTATACCTTTTTTTATGCTATGGAGGGATCTCAAGGAGGCCAGTTCAAAGAGTCAGACCACCCGATCCGGAGCCAAGAACCCATTCCCTATTGATCCCAATTCACATTTTCAACGCAAACTAAAATTCTGATGATCACAACTTGGCACTCGGTCATCCAAACCAGAAAATCTCTAATCCAAAAAAAATTGAGAAGAAGGAGGCCTCTAATCACACCCAAGAATTTAGGTCATGGCATTCCTTGAGCCTTCATGGCATAATTGTTTGCAAACTACCTTTTTTAGGCAGTCCTAGCAAATTCTAGGCAATGAATGAAGCCGAGTAGTGAGAAGTCATGCCTCAGACATCGTGGGATGAAATGCCACCACCAAAATGCACATCTTGTTGGGGGGTATATACACCTTTGGGTGCTATGGTGGGCTCTAGGTAGGCCCGGTTCAGAGTCGACCACCCGATCCGAGCCAAGAACCCCTTCCCTATTGATCCCAATTCATGTTTTCAATGCAAAACTTATGGTGGTCACAACTTGGTGCTCGGTCATCCAAACCAAGAACCATCTAAGCCAAAAATTGAGTGAAAATGAGGCCTCTAATCACACCCAAGAATTCAGGGTCCATGGCATTCCTTGAGCCTTCATGGCATAATTGTTTTTGCAAACTACCTTTTCTAGGTAGTCCTAGGCAATGAACGAGAGCTGAGTAGTGAGAAGTCATGCCCCGGGATGTCATGGGAGCAAAATCCACCACCAACATGCATCCATCTTGGGGGGGTATATGCCTTCGGGTGCTATGGTGGGCTCTAGTAGGCCCGGTTCAAGTTGGAGTCGGACCACCCGATCCAGAGCCAAGAACCCCTTCCTTATTGATCCCAATTCACATTTTTTCAACAAAAACTTATCTAGCTTGGCGGTCACAACTTGGCTTCTCAATCCAAACCAAGAACCATTGAGCCAAAACTTGAGCAAAGGAGGCCTCTAATCACACCCAAGAATTTAGGTCCATGGCATTCCTTGAGCCTTCGTGGCATAATTGTTTGCAAACTACCTTTTCTAGGCAGTCCTAGGTAATGAATGAAGCCGAGTAGTGAGAAGTCATGCCTCGGGATGTCATGGGAGAAAACCATTGCTAAACGCATATACAAAATACACTTTTCATTCTTTAATAAAATATATGAAGGCCTGGTTTTCGAGTCTAACCACCCGATAAGCAAAAACCCCTTCACAGTACATAAATTGTTGTTAGTTGCTTACTCTTTTTTGCTTGAAAACAATGAAAGCTTCTCTTAGCTTTGAGAATATAAATTCATCTACTAACCATCATTACTAACAACCAACCATGTGAAGGTAGAAGCTTTTATGGCACCACTTAACCTACATAAAAGTGTTAGTCAAAGTAATTTAAGTTGAATCAAAACCATACTAGATATATACAAAATACACAAATTTAATAAAATATATGAACTTGAATCTAGTATACAAATTTAAAAACTTCAAAGAAATATATACCAGATGAGCATGTAAATTCATTCCAATGAACCATCAGGATTGGATCTACTAATAGTGCCAACCACGTGAAGGTAGAAGCTTTTATGGCACCACTAACCTACATAAAAGTGTTAGTCAAAGTAATTTAAGTTGAATCAAAACCATACTAGATATATACAAAATACACAAATTTAATAAAATATATGAACTTGAATCTAGTAGAAAAATTTAAAAACTTCAAAGAAATATATACTAGATGAGCATGTAAATTCATTCCAATGAACCATCAAGATCGATCTACTCTGAATAGTGGACATGATTGCTTCATGATCTAGACTCTCGAACCTTCCAAAGAATCTTGTTATTAGGCCTTCCTCGATATCTATACAACTTAATATTTGTCGCTAGAACTAGATGTGAATATAAGAGTATTTTCTGTGTGTCTCAAAGTCTTCAAACACCCAAACAAAGGAATTTTTAATGGATACCATCGAAGCCAAGTTCTAGTAACTACCACTAACCTCAGTAGGGTACTCAATATCTTCACCATCTATAACAAGAGAAGGAAACTTCTTTCTTTCCTTGATGCAATGACATAAGAAATAGTTTGTTCCTTCTTCATTGTCTTCTGTTCGCAATAACTACAAACACATGTCCTACAAAAAAATAGAGGTTTCAACTCAAATTTAAATTACATATTAATTTCAATGGACATAACTCAATACAAAAATTGTAAATAACCATTTACCTTGTCGCACCAAAATCAAAATGTCATCAAAGTCCTTGGATGTTGTAACTTCATCTGGAGAAACAAGTCATGATGCCTATGGAAGTTGATAACTGGGAAGCGGAGTTAGAGGCCTACAAATCCATCCATCCACCCATTCTTGTGAATCACACTCAACAGTGGAAAATTCGATACAAGATGCACAAAAACACACCAAATTTCTTGTCCATGTGGCCCACAAAGTAGCATTTGAGCTACAAAATGAGTGTAGATCACTGGACCCTATGAGTGTCATACAATCCTCATAGTTAGCAATTTTTTGTTCCTCTATCAACCAAAAATATCTACGAAACTATGGAATTTTCTTGAGAACCATGGGCCATGTTGTCAATACACCATTCCACTATGCTCTTTGCATCTTTCAATTTAGCACCATCTTTGTACTTCAACTCTTCTCTTGCAAGAGCTCTTTTCACACATGCCCCTACACCATCATGCTCTCCTTTTCCATGTCCAACCTTAGTGAAAATCCAAATATGTTACACACCCATCTTGATGTGCATCCTTCTCATCCAATAAAACATTCATGCATTCTTAAACTAGACGTGTAATTATCTGACCATATATAATGTTGATTGAAGTGGATGTCCCTATCAAACAAGTTTTCATAAAATAACTAGAAACACCCTTTGCACAAAAATTCAGTAGAATGAGTCCGATCATCACTGATATAAAAGTGGTACTCTCTTAAAAAATTTTGATCATTCTTTGTACTATCAGAGAAATGTATAAATGTTATATGCACAAAAATGACAACTGTACTAGAGTTGTTGTAATATTGCGATTGAACCTCCATTTGTGGTTAGTAACATGTAATTCTCTACAAAATCAACCACTAAAACAATAGTACCAATAGAAATGTGTCCTTGCATATCTTGAATTGTTCATCCAACCATCGAGCTCTATGTGTATGCCTAACATACTCATAAACAATTTCATCTTTAAATTTTCTCATAAATTGAAAAACAGGTATATGTTTTGTAACTAGCTCACACCATTTAGACTCCTTTCCATCTTTCAATTGGTATGGTACTGATTTATATTTATTAAACCCAACTAAATTATGTCCTATTGCACCTCCAATTTTCTCATGGATACAACTTTCCAATTTAGGTAATCCACCGCACGTACATACCACAACTTCCATCTAAACAATCCTGACTATAAAAAAATTGTCCAACTTCTCTTTCACAAAATATCATAGGAATGAAATCCTGGAAGATATTGGTGGAACTTGAACACCACATTCTAGTAACATAGTTTTAGAATGAAAATAAGAATGAATACGTCAAAAATTATCATAATGCATCACAAATTCAACATGTTGCCTACAACAACAAGTGGTGCGAGCGTGGTTGATTTTCACATAGAATGGTTTCAACATTTCAAAAAAATGTTGACTAATTTTAATTTCTGGATGCTCCTATTCAAACTACAAAAAAAATTGAGTTTGAGTCATATCTAAGAAATGCTTTGGATGTGGTTCATGATTAGTAGAACCAACTCTCATTTTACAACATCTCTTGTATTAGGTGAAACTCTAGTGTTACCATGCCAAAATTGAACAACTTCTCTTATAACATCAATATATATTTGTCTTTACATGGTGCTCTAGCAGAAAATGCCCAAAAATCAGTGTTATTGGGTGATTGAAGGATATTACACCTTTTAATTGCTTTCATTAGAGTTTTTCGATTAACTTTCAACATTCGGCTTGTTTTCCTAATCAAACATTGTTTTTTTGTTGATTCACTTACAACACTAGTAGCAAGTACATGACACACAACATTACTATCCCTTGTGTGTCTCTTGACACCAACAATGTGATATGCATCATGTAGGTTTTCAACAATTGCAGAGGTTTGACCACGTATATTAGATGTTGTCAATCCTAAGGTGTTTAATGTAGGTCTCATTTTATTCAATTTCATCAAACTAACCACAACTGACATCTTTGGGAATCATTTAAAATTTCAAAATGATTATCCCAAATTTCAATGGCTTTTCTTCTGATTTTCCATTCAAAAGTTTGTCAGACATTGGTTTCAAAATGTTCTCATCAATTTCAATAAAATAATTAGGTCTCTTTCATAAAATCCTAGGAGGTGTTTTTGCCAAATTTTGGTTGTCTACGGTTTCAAAATGAATTTCCTGATTCACATTTTCATTGTCTCCTTCAATTTCAACATCAACTACATCATGAGTATTTAATTCATCTTCATCACAAGTATTTAATTCATCTTCATCACAAGTATTTAATTCATCTTCAACATTGATAATAAAAAACATTACTGGTTCCTCATTGCTTACAATAGTAGGGGTTGAAGATGAACCTCTTCTTGATTCACGAAGTTTCCGCATTCGCTCCAAATTTTGCAATCTTTTTGCCTCTAATTCCTCCGTGTTTTTTTACTTATTGATTTCCTTTTTGAACTTTGTTTCTTATCTCCCATGATGTTTCAATCGATGTAGGACAACTCCAAATGATGCAAGGAACCTTAAAAATAGTAAAAAATAGCTTCTGACAAGAAAAAAGTGTAGAAGGTGGCAGAATTTCACAAAAATTCATACAATCAGTCAAAGAATAAAAGCACATGGTGAATTGGATGTTGGGATTCATGTAAATATGATTCTAAGAACCACGATCATGGTTTTTTACTAATAGGTCATTTAGAACTTTTACCAATATCGTGGTTTATAAACCACGATTCAATTTATAAACCGTGATCATGGTCCTAATCAGTATCATCAAATCCGACCTCAAGGCTCGGGAAATCTCTGTTTTTCCCAAACTTGAGCTTTGGGAGGTCATTATGGCATGTGAAAGGCCAAAAACATCAAATTTTCTCTTCCGTGGACTTGAACCATGCCGAAAAATCAAAAACATGTCACAAAAATGGTACCATCACGTAGGGGAGACTATTAGCTTCATAGAAATATTGATTTTAAAGTGAATAGAATATGATAAATATCATTTTATAATTTTTTACTAATAGTAGGTCTTTAAGACACTTTTTCCCATGAATGTTCATGTCTACGTTTAAGACTACAACTTTTGTTTCACTTGTCGAATGTGATAAAACCTATACCATCCCAACCATGGAAAATTCTATACACGTTCAAAAAAAAAAAGTATTTGATTTCAATATTTTTGATGAAGTTATGGCGGGAAAATGGAAAGTGCTCCATTTTCTTTATGTTTTCAAACCACTTTCACGGAAAAAATCATAAAAAAATATTGCTAAAAAAATACAAAATAAAATCTATCCCAAGATAGACAAAGTGACATCTAAATTTTCACCAAAGGAAAAAAATCAAGTTTTGGTCATCCAAATCATGGGAAAACAAACTACAATCTTATAGGATTTTTTTTAAAAAACCAAGTCATTGAATTTTGAGTGTTTAATATAGCTAAACTTGTCCATTTTTTTTTTTTAGTAGTTAGTAGATTATGAATCCTATGATTCATATTTGCATAACTTTTCTAATTATGAGTGCACGCATTGCTAATAGATTCCGTCTTCAAATGTTATATGCTATGATTCATATTTATATAACTTTTTCTAATTAATGAGGCATATGTTACCCACTTAATATTAAGGGGGATTTGCTAATAATTACCACATGTTGACATGTGCCACTTTTTGCTTAGTAGTCACGAAATCACGCACTTTCTATCTACATCACGCCTCTAAGTATGTTATTATATGCATGATTCCTAAGTAAGAAAACTAGACATTAACAACACTTATTTTGCTTTTACATTGTTTTATCCCTTTTAATACTCTTGACATTTACTTTTCTCAAATGGTCACTTTACTTTTGGACATTGGACAACATATGATCCAACTATGTATTTTATGTTATATCCTTCGAGTATCTCCAACAAGATTACCCATTAGAGATAGCAGCGCCTAGGCACTACAATCCCCTTTGGAAACTTCGTCCTTTTCCCACCTTTTCTCGGTGTAAAATGCCCCATCATTTGTTATCTTTTCTTAAGTATCTTTTATCACTTTAGGTCAAAAATTTTGGTTTTTAATCTCACACACACACACATGAATTACTCACCATTATTATCGATTGGACAACTTTGGGATAATACTTATTATCTCCTACTTGGGAAAAGAGAAACATTCAATGATTACATTTGGGATACATTATTCACTTTGAATAGGAGTAGTTCTTTTTTAATACCATCTCACACATTCATCTTGGGGTAAAGTATTACATTGGGGTGATCGTCAAGGTCATTCCAACTCAATAATATGCATTATTTATTCCATCCAATGTTTTCTTTATCCTTGTGCAGGTAGCTAGGGTTTATTTTGCAAGTTCATGTGTGACACAAGAACCCTACAATGAAGTGGGTGTGACAGAGAGTGAAAGAAAGAAGACAAGTTCAGACCTTGAAAATATCATAAGAAAAGTTACTACCATGACACTAGTGCCCAATTCAGACACTAAAAACTGGGTGGTCTTGTCCTCACTTGGGTGGTTTTGTCTGAAGCAATCTCAGATTACAATTTTGTAGAAGAAGCTTACTCATTCTAGATCCATCTTGTTCCACTCAATTTCTAGCCTAGAATCATCCCATCTCTCCGAATATAAGATAATTCACTCTTAGTTCACTATTGCTTACACTTTCTTGTTTCTTGCATGATATATCTTGTTTGTTACTATTATATTCATTTGATCTCAACCATCTGATAAAGATTTAAATTTATTTAAATCATTTGGTGAACCCACTTATTGATTGAACCCTCAATTTCCATAGGATCCCTCATTTTGTTTACTTCATCATAGCCCTAACCCTAGTACCCTTAGGGTTTCTTTATTTGGTTGTGGATTTTAATATCTTTCATTCATCATGTTGACTCTCAGGGATCATTATTAGTATCTATCTAGCTTTCCCACATCTCCTAAATATCATAGCTCCTATGCATCTTCATCTAGCACACAAGCTCTTGAGTCTATTATTCATTCCTAAACAATTGTTGATAATGCTCCTCCATTGTATATTCAAGTTCAAATTCGTAATGTGCTTGTTAAGTATGCTTTAGTTGATAATGGATTTGGTCTTAATATATGTAACATTTCCTTTCTCCATCAAATAAGATTTTATGTTGCTGATCTAACTCCATCTACTCTATGTATATGTGGCTTTGATAACACACCTAAGAAAGTGTTGGGAGAAATCACTCTACCCATTATTATAGGACTTTACACTCTTAATGTTCTATGTTACGTTATGCCTCATGATCTCACTTATAATATCCTTCTAGGCCATCCTTGGTTACATATTATGCATGTAGTCCTTTCTACCCATGTCATGCACATAATTCCCTTGCAACACTTTCTTCCATGGATAATTCTATAATATATTCCACACCTCATGTTGATAACCTTTTTGTATCCCTCTCATACATGATAATGAAGTTACTACTTACATTGCATATCATTCTTCTCCAGTGATGGAATACAATACTAATGATTTACATGATAAAAAAATTGACACCCATGATACTCTTCCCATTATGTATCACTCTCAATGTACTTCTAATGATCATATGCTTACTAATTCTAATGTTACATCACTCTTTGTACCTTCCTCATCACAAGTTAGAACACAATGTGTTGATTTGATAATGATTCCTAATTCTCTCACTTTCCAATATTCTATGCATGAATCATTTACTATGGTTACACCTCATCTTGTTACACTCATGTGGGCAATCAATTATCTTCTTTCCACATTTATATCTATCATCCTAGGGTATTGATCCATAAACTAGGTGGATATCACACACTAAGTTTCACCAACATGGATCCTATACATTCCTCATAATTCCCATATTTCATTAATATACTACTTGGTTTCAATTTTCATAAACAACCATTAAATGTGCTTTCAAAATGAACTAAATTTTTGCATAATCAAATAAATACTAAGCAATGAAAGAGAGAAAATGAAAAAATGAGATAAAAGATTACCCTAGAAATACTCAAATTAAGAAAACTCCAGCAAGAGTGAAGCAATGTTTCCTCATCTCACTATCATGTCATTAAGTAAAATCTTATTGCCTTAGTAAGGCTTCCATGAAAAATATGATGTTCAAACACTCATCCAATCTTTGCAACTCTCTCACTCGCACCTTCCTTTCACACTCCAATTTAGAAAACCACATATGATCAAAAAATTTAAAATTTGCTTGGAATCTCATCCTTCCTTTACAAATACCTTCCCCACATATTTATACAAGTTTGACACCAAGGATAGCTCAGATTAGAAGCCCAAAAGACTCGAATTCGAAGAGGAACCATCTGCAGCCCTTTACTCTTCCCAGACTTTCCTACATGATAGAACTGTCGCTTGCCACATGGCGGCGGTTGCATAACCACCGCAGAAGTTGTGAAACCACCACATTGGTTACAAAACCTCCACCGATAGTTGCAGAACCGCTAGGAAAGTTGCATAACCACCACTTTTTCTTTAAGGGAAATTCCATCACCATAAAAATTTTGCTACCTTCTAGAGGTCATAACTTTTGCATACGAACTCAAAATCGGGTTCCGGTTTTTGAAATTGCATAATTTTTCGAGAGGAAAAAAATATGTAATAAAGTTTTGATTTTGATGACATATTCATATTATTTAATCCTTTACACTCAAAACCTATCTTCTTTGTGGTTTCATGGTTTCAAAACTTCATCTTGAGCCATGTTTGTGGTTACATCCAACAAGAGCCATAGAAAGAGTGTTAAGTGATAAAAAGTTACATAATCACAATGGTTATTTTGTTAGATCATGATGCTAACTTTACTTGATACAAAATTTTGATCATGCCTCCCCAATTAGAGGCTTTTGGTCCCCAAAATATTAGGAACTCATATGGTGAGGAATTTTCTTCCCCCACTTCTTGAACCTCTCTTGTACCTGGAGGTGCATACACTGAAATACATTATCTATCATGTGAAATTCTTGGTCCACATTTTCATGCCCTTGATGTGGGTCCTTCCCTTCCTTCCATGTGTGGAGATAACTTGGTGGAAATTGCATCTCATGCTCCTTGTTAAAAGAACAACTATGGAGATCCTTACATTCTTTCTTATCTTTCAAAATGAGAAAAGAAACCTTCCCACTAGCATTAAACAACTAGTTACCTTGAGTGGAACTTACCAAGGAGAGCTTAGTTTTCCTTCATAGGAGTTTATGGTGTAGTTTTACTCATCTTTAACTAACTAGTATTGGTTCAATCTCCTCTTGAAAATAACATCTTTGACATACATATAGGGTCTTGGGTATCCCATTATCTTGGTATGACTATCACAAAGGAAACTTTTCTTCAAGGGACACAATTCAATTACACAAACGCTATAACTACATAGATTCTGAAATATAATGTAACGCTCAGTGACAATCACATTGGGGTGATTGCAAAGGTTAGTCCAACTCAAGCATATGCATTATTTATTCCATCTAATGTTTGCTTGATACATATGCAGGTAGTTAAGGTTTTTTTACAGTGCTCAAGTACAACACAGAACCCTACAACGAAGTACATGTGACTGGGAGCGAAAGGAAGAAGACAAATTCATACCTTAAAAAATCAAAAGTAGAGTTATTCTTTGGGACACTAGTGCCCATTTCATACACTAGTGCCTTGGCAGTCTTGTCCTCATCTGGGTGGTTCTGTCTGAAGCAGTCTCGGATTATAATTTTCTATACAAAGCTTACTTAGTCTATATCTAGCCTGTTTCGCTCACTTTCTATCCCAATATCATCTCGTATATATGCATACAAGCTAAGTCACTCTTATTTCACTATTTATTACACTTGCTTGTTTCTTGCATGATATATCTTTCTTGTTACTGATATGTTCACTTGATCTCAATCCTCTTATAAAGATTTAATTTTTTTAAATCACACTCATCCATCACTAAAGAATTGAAAGAAAGTTCTTGACCAAGTCCAAAATCCTTATAGAAAATGGTGAAACCAATGAATGTCAAGTTTCATTCATCCATTAAGAGAGGAGAAAAGAGTGAGCAAGTTAATAGCACCCAAGTGTTAAAAGCTATTTCCATGATTTCATTGTAATTATATGGTGTTAATTCAAATAAATAGAAATCCACATAATAGAGAAAACAAAGGCAAAAATTAATCATTTTAAGGTATATAATGTTGAGGGAAGGGAGGAAACAAAGAAATCAATAAGCTTAGAAGCCATGATCACAAGAGGGAAAATGTTTGGATTAGATTTAGACCATGTGTTTATCAAAATATACAGAAATAAGGAGGTTTAAGATTCAACTTAACATAAGGATTTCTCTACAATAATTGAGAAATTAAAATGGGGTTTGATTTGGAAACAGTTTTGGTGACTCACATGGGGCATTTGACTACTAAATGCAAGGATTTGTGGCCTTCTAATACATTGTTCATGGATTATAGTGTGCAAACCTTGAAATTTACCTTTTAAGACCTTCGAATAGGTTTTGTCTTTATCTAAAACAAGAAAATTTGTCTTATAACCTTCATATTTCTTCTTTCGTAGAATAATTATGAGATTCCTCTAACTTCTCTTCCACCACTTTCTTTTTAGCATGACTTTTCTTGGAAAATTGAATAATTTTGACTGTGAATAGCTATAGAGTGACTCACAATACTTATTTACAAAAGAAAAATCATATATACTTCAAGTGAAATATGCAAAAAGTACACAAATCATTTAATGTGTAACAAGAAAGGCTTCGTAGCAAAACTGGGAAAACAAAAAATATGAAAATTCAAGTGCAAGAGGCACTCAAAGCTGAAATTTATATCCAAGAAGACAAAAACAAAAAGACAACAAGGAAAGTAAGGAACAAATTATGGAAAAGTGAAATGTACAACTATATGTAAGGGAAAACAAAGTGCTCAAAATTATTTCATGAGAACGATCCCATTGACTTGGATTCATCATTAAGCTTCGCAAATTCAAAGACATTATTTTCTTTACACTCTATAATATGGTATGGACCACTCCAAATAGTGTTAAACTTCTTATGTATTCATCTCATTTGAGGACTAGTTCTCCACTTTTGAATTGTTATTGATGATATTTATTTTCAAACCACTTCTTCACATTTTGTTGGTGGGCCATGATTTTACTCTTGGAATCTTCTCTAACTTCTTCTAACTTGACTAGCTATACAATCATGATGGTTCTACCATCGTGGTGCTCTAAGTGATCCTCTTGTTTCTTTGAAAAAATAGTAATGTCATCTAAGTAGACTAAGATAATATCATTTATCATACCTTTAAAATCCAATGTCATGGATCTTTGAAGGTGGCACCAATATTAGACAACCCAAAAGGCATCTTATCATAGGTTTATGTTCCTCATTTGGAAGTGAAGGTTGTCTTATACTAGTCAAACTCTTGAACAAGAATATTATTGTACCACGATAAACTATATATCAATGATAACCTCTTAGCCCCTAATAATATTTGTAAGATCTAATCCATGGAGGAAGGAGATAATGATCCTTGAAAAAATATTTGCTCAAATCCCTAAATTCCACACAAAACCTAATATTTCCATTCTTTTTCCTTATAGGGACTAGATTGGAAATCCAAGAGGAATGGTTGATAGGAAATATGATATCGACTTCAATCATCTTGGTTATTTTTCCTCATTAAAGGATCAATCTTGGGGTTAATTGGTCTCTTTTTTTTCCTTGCAAGTTTAACATTGGGATACGGATACATCGTATGTTTAATGATGTTAGGGTTGTATCCTTTGAGATCATCATAAGTCCATTCAATGACATCATCATACATCTGACATAGCTAAACAAAATCATGTTGTTGTTTAGGGATACATACCTTGCCTAATTTAAGTTGTTTTATAGTGGATACAATTACTTCATGGTAATCCTCATCTTTGATCCTCAATTTTCTCTTCTCCCCTTTAAATAATCATCAATGGTAAACACACTCTCTAAGGTGACCAATCCCTTGGGAAAATTATTGGTTTTTGGTTGGATCATCTAATCACCATATCTCTCTTGCAAATTGGGTTGCAAGTCTTGAGAGATATATACTTCTTGTTTGATAAAGTTGACAATTTTTCATCATTTTGAAAGATCTAACAATGAAATATGCTATTAATTATTTTTGTCTTGATCACTAGCTTTATATGCTGATATGTAATCTTCATAAGATCCAAAAGAGGATCAAACTAAGCTCTAACGGAAGCTATCTATTTAAAATCAACATTATACTTCCTTGGGAAAATTTAAAGATTGATTACATCAAAATATTTTAAGAGATCCCTAAAATTGAGTTTATAAGATTTAAGGAGGGTTTTTTGCTAAATATTAAGACATCACTTGTTAAATTACCAGCTTTCAGTGTCTTGAAAGGTCATTAACTTCTTGAGTCATTTCCTCTTGGTAATTATCAACCCCTGGATCGAAGCTTCATATTTAGCCACATTATTGGTGCAGTTGAACTAAAGCCTATGTGAAAAGAACATATTATCCTTCTTTGGTGAAAATAATACAACACCCACACGAACCTAACCTTGCATTTTGATCCATCAAAATACATTTCCCATACAATTTCCAAGTCTTAGTCTAATTTCAAGTAAGCTAAGAATGAAACTTTCTTTCTCCTAAATACAATACGTATCTATAACAATCTCTTCAAAAGTATTATATGGATCAAATTTTCATATCTCCTTAGCCCTTTCATCTAAATGATCATCTAGGATTTTATTCCTTACTTCATGTGGCTCAAAATCAATCTCTTAGTCAATTTTAGAGATTATGAAATAATTTACTTTAGTAGGCCTTGGATCATAAGTTTCAACATGAAATTGGGAGATATGATCAACTTTGACGGTGATCTTAGTGTCATATTTGATTTTTAAATACACATGAGACTAGTCACAAGATAGGTATCATTCAAATTTGGTGGTAAAGTTTCTAAATAGGTGTATTGCGAAAATAAGAGGAAGGTCAATGACTTAAATGTCTTAGGGAATAGTGATGTTACGATAGACATGCAATGTTAGATTAAGGTTTGTAATGACCCCTATAATCTTGATAGAATTACCATCAAATTGGACTACATTTTTGTTGATGGGGTATATTCCAATTTTGAAGATGTCTGAAACTCTTTTAGTCATAATAGTGCCACTATCCCTAGAGTCAATCATGAAATCGTGAATAATATATTTACCAATGATAAATGATGCATAAAATGGAGGGATGTTTAGGGAAAATTTTACATAAAATGCATTAGACTGGTAGAGGTTGACTAGAATTGAACTCACGTCCTTTTGATACTTTGAGAGAATCTTGAATTTATTCAATACTTGTTGAAGTAGATCCATTTATCCTCGGATTTCAGAGCATCCCACATGGAGACATGAAATTTTTCTTCCTCATTTGTTTCATAATATCAAATGATGTTGGTGTATAATTTTGTAGATTGTAAGAAATCAAATATCTGATTGGCTTCTCAATTCTAGGTTGGTACATATTTGGCTACAATTTCTTAGCAAGGGTCTCGCACATTGTGAATCTCGGATATTTTATTTGGAATCTCTACTAACTTTAAGTGTTCTCCATCTTGATTAGGTGACTTTTTTCTAGATGTGTGTGCCTCTAATTCCAAGAGTCTTTTCTCGGCTCTTGTGTGATAATTAGAATGCACTTGAGGTTGTTTACTTCATTTAGTTAGATTTGTTTCACAAAGGTATCCCTTCTTCCAATAAACTAAGCTTTCCTCAACTATTGATGTAGATAGTTGTGATGGTTTTGTAGCTTGGCTTGGTTGTACCAAATAATTTTGCATTTTCAATGCTTGGGTTATGGCTCCATTTGGGCAAGTGTTGGAGTCATAAGGTTGTGAAAAAGGGTAACACCATCTCATGTCTTCAACTAAATTATTTTGCATGGGGATCATTTCTCTGTTACGGTTGGTAATAGTAGGACATGATTTTTGAGGACTATCAAGAGCAATTTGGTTTTCAAGTTGAGCTCTATTTTACTTGATAAGTTGGGTTGTATGGCTCATAAGGTCTATGAGAAAATTGGGATTGTTGTCTTTTCATGACAGTCATGTCATTACCCATATTTCTCAAGAGAGTTTTAACCTAATCCAAATCATTTTCTAAGGTGATAGGTATGGTTTCCAATGGTTGAACGTTATGGGGTTCGGGATGAATTTCAACGAAAGGTGTCAACTCGAAATAGCAGATAGGGGGTCTTGAGGCTAGCTTCCCTTCTTGTATAAGACTATTTTTAACTAAGATGATAATGTCATAGGTATAAGGAAGGTTTGTCCCACCCATAGACTCGAATCGTGACTATTATATCTAATTTTAAAGTTGTTTAAAAGAGCAAGAAGGAGGAATTAGATGATAGTCTTACCATGAGTGGGATTCTCGCCCAAATTCCTCTAAAATTTAAAGTTGAAATCAAATAGATCCTCTATTGGTACTCTCTTTATTGTAGTCAATTGTTTCATTAATGATAGGTGGGCACTCTTATCTTGAAACTGTCTCTCTAACCTCTCTCCAAATTCATCCTAGGATTGGATGGAGTTATGTGGGATGTTCTCATACCATGCAAGATCCTTTCCTTTGAGGGAAGAAACCAATAATCTCATAGAACATCCATTCGAGTCACATGATGGACCGAGCATAGATGTCTTATATTGCTTGAGGTGATAAATGGGATTATTATGATTTTCAATTATGAAATATGGTAGTATTTTAAGGGTTGTAGTGGGATATTATTCCACATATTTAAGGAAAGAAGGTTTCCAGCAAAGAAGGTAGTGAAGCCATAATTTCTTCAAGGAGTTGTGGTTGTAAGGGGTTAGATACTTTTTGTAGGATTTGGGTAGGAACACTAGGTGGAGGATTGGATTGAGATATTTGGTGTTGGGGAGGTCTCTTAGACCTTTGTAGAGGTATATTTCTTGTTCTCCTTTTAGGTGAAAAATGTAAGAGTTTAGCAAGTTGTCCTTCGAGAGCACTTATCCTTGTTACAATTTTTCTCATGTGTTTAAGGTGATAGTAATTTTCAAATCGATAATAATAATAGAGTCATCAATGCTTTGAGAATGGAGGTTCAAAAACTAGGAAAATCTAAGAACACGCCAAATATTAGTTGCAAATTTTAAGGTATGCATCCTTGCTTCTACAAATATGATAAATGTTTAATAAGAACACAAAAAAGGTCCCACCAAGCACACCAGAAACTATTAGAGAGGATGAGAGTGCACCTATTTCAATTCCAAGGTTCAATATGAATGCTCGTAGCGAGAAATACTTGGGAAGATAAAACCAAAACTAAACCATTGTATCTCAACAACAATAATGGGAATTTCCCCAATGTGTGGGACCTTGGATCCTTAGAGGGATCCTTGGGACAAACCTCTAAAGAAGGATGCATTCATATCCTAACTACTTTGATGCTACCACTAATCTATAATTAGCTAATAATTGCGGTGGAAAAGGGAAAGAAGGAAAGTTGAAAGTTAACATGAATGGTGATGCACCAAAGGAATAAGGGATCACTCTTCTTGAGGGAAGAATATGAGGAATAACATAGTGACGAAAGGGAGAATATAAGCCACAATTAACCCTACATTTAAATCAGATTCCCACTCTCTATGTTATTGACATGTAATGACATGAAACATGTAAATATAACCCACACATGTCATGTAATACTAGAACAGAAAGGCAAGATAACAATAACATTTAAGCTAAAGGGCATAACAGAGACACATTGGACATCATATTAATGTTTGAAAAGATGCACAATCTACTACAATCATGGAGAAGGTAGTGGGTGCATTGCATAATTTTAAAACATAGGTCTGCAAACTCAAAATGATCAGGAGCCCAATCGGGAAGAGTAACTTTACATTCAAGAGAGGATCTCTTCTACAATAGTGTTGATTTCTACTTATAACAAAAGAAGGGAGAAGGATGAAGAACATGTTGGAGTATCTTTCTCTCTCATGTTTATCTTCTTCAAAACGATCAAGGGGCTCCAAAATATTCTTTATTAAACATATCTACCTTAAAACCACTTACTGGAGTAATCTAGGAGCTCTGCAAGTGCACTGATGATCCACTAACCATGATTTACAACTAGGAAAAACTTACAACAAACCTTATCCACAAAACCCTCATGATTTTGTAAATTGATCTCATTTTAGTTTGAATAGTTGTCTTCACTTGTAAGGAACAAGAAGATATTTGTTCTCAGATTGATCACATATAAATCATTAATGCATACCCATGAGATCAAGAAGATGTATGGAGATTAAGTTGCCATTTGCCCAAAAAGGTCATGATTTCACCTATAAGACCACTATAAAAACTCATCTCGATTGTTTTGTAGCTTGTTTAACTTCTCGGCTTGAGTTTTGGTGGGGCCATGATAGAAAATTAGCTTGGAAGCATCTTCTAGAAGAGAGAGAAAATACTTCAAAAGCATATGAGATCAATTTGGAAGCTATTAGATTTGAAAATGTGAGGAATAGGTAGTGACAACTCCATCATGAAATTCTCTCAAATATTTGAACCATTCCTCTTGTAACCAAAACCAATGTGTAGCCCTTGGAGAGATCTTTCCAACTCTATTGGTTGTTTGTTATTTGGAGCTCTCTAGTAGAAGTTATTAGTGAAAAACCGAGCTATGTTGTGGCCTCTATGACGCCCGAGAATGTTTTTTCATTAGATGAAATCATCAATTTAACCTCGTAAAATGAAAACTATAGCGAATCTCATGTTCTTTGTATAGATTGCCTCCACATGTTCCTTTTGTGCCATGTGTCTCACATTGGTCTTTTGAATTCTAAATGAGAAACCGTAACCTTAAGGCAACTTCGTGAGAATCATGAATGTTGATTGTTGCCATGCGTCCTCTTATCGCTTATCATGAATCAATGCAACTGCAAAGTGTAAGACTTTAAGGTGAAGACCTAAGGTTTGCAAGAGTGCAAAATGATGTTCAACACTTGAGATGCATCCATGATAGGCATTGAAATCGATGCAAAAAGCGATAAAATTTGAAGATCTACGGGATGTAGGAATGCCAATGAGTGTCACGTGTCAACAATCCATCTAAGGCGTTGAAAACACAAAAAGGTGGTTAAGTTCCAAACACTTTGCGAAAAGTGGGAAGGCCGATGATCGCCACATGTTAACATCGCCACTTGTCGCTCATCCATCACTAAGTGTTGAAAACAATTTAGTGACTAAGTCCAAAAGTCTTATAGGACATGGTGAAACCGATGACCGCCAAAGGGTCACTCATCCATCGAGAGAGGCAAAATGCGAACAACTTAAAAGCGACCAAGTGTTTAAAGTTAATAACACTATGATTTCGCGGAATTATACTCTGCCAAGACTTGTTTGAAATCAATTAAACAAAGCTCGACAAAACAAAACAAATAGAGGGCAAACTTAACCATTTTTAAGGCACATAACACAAAGGGAAAAAAGGAACCAATGAGCTCGATAGCCTTATAAGCCATGATCACAAGAGAAACAAAGTCTCGCTTATAATTAAATTATATGCTTAGCTAAACTGAGAGAAATTGGTTTGAGCCAAGGATTCTCTCCACAAATGAGAAATTCAAAAGGAGACAGAATTTCACAAGATTTAACACGTCCACCCTTCTCTAGACCCCTCTATTAATAAAAAATGATTTCATAAAATTGGTGCGTTGAATCTGGGACGTTGACCCATCATTTCGGGTGTTGACCCTTCATTTGAATATTCTAATAATATGAATGTAACGTCAGAGACATTTGGATGCGGATACTTCAATTTGAAAATATATACAATATGAATGCGAATGTGACGTGAAAGACATTTGGGCGGAGCAACTTCAAATTTTCTCTGCACGCGTTCTTGAAAATGGATCACATCAATTTGCAGCACTTGTCAAACAAAAGCTCACTTGGAGCTGCAGCAACACAAATATTTTATGGGGAAAATTCAAGGTTTTCCTGTGTTGCAGTGGCCGCCTGGACATAATTTAGGTCGATGACCTCATTGTATAATAACCAAGTTCGAGATTTATTTTTTAGAGGGTGGGGAAATGGAGGAGCAAATGTCCATGTTGGGCAGGTATTTATATTCTTTTTCATGGCTGCAGTTGGGGGTAGCATTGTCTATGGCAGTGATAGTGTGGAGGATAATAAGGGTTGCAAGTCAAACCAGAAAAAATCACCAAGTACCACCAGGGTCCACTGGTTGGCCACTGATCGGGGAGACAATCAGTTTCTATCGAGCCATGAGATCCCCTATTAACCCACGGCGATTCATTCAAGATCACGAGCACAGGTAATACCATCTACAGGAAATTTTCAGGATTAATGAATTTTATTTTGTTTACAATTGTTTAATTGTAGGTGAATCTTTTAAGATTAGAAATGAAATGAAATGAAATATTTTAATGACGTCCACGAGACCAAACAGTTTATGGGACCAAAGCCGCAGCCTTAATATATTTTCAGATTTCTTTCCATATAAGATCTACTACAATGGATGTTGATAAAAAAAATCTGCAGTCTTGTTAAGCCTTGCTTCTTCAAATAACTCGTTTAGGTTGTCCACTTTCAGATTGCTTTTCTACTCATACGAATATTTTCATAAGCCGTACATTCCACAATGAAGTGTCATTCTGTCTCCATCACCCCCTTATTACAAAAAAAGACAGGTTCTCCTTTCTTAAGGGAAAATTTATGTATCATAGAAGAATTTTTGGGAAAACATAGAATTTATCACCAATGAATGTAAATTTTTGATGAATTTAATGTTCTATAAAAAATTTTAGGAAATAGTTTTTCAAAAAATTATTCATCAGTGATTTTAAAATTGGTGAAGGTGCTCGACTCACCAGAATCAATTCTTGCCAAATGCACAGGCTTCTGACATTCGTGCAATTGTTATTACAAACATTAAAATGTTAATCCTTGTCAATTTAAAATTTTAGAAAATTTGTCAAAAAAAACTAACCATAAAAAATACCCCATCAACATTGTATTCATGAAAATGTTCTGTTCTTATTTATTACCGCTGTTACAAAAGTGGTTGAACTGCTATTTTTTTGTCACACTTTTAGATCCCTCGTCAAGATCCAGTGCACTGAAGAGAATGGTGGTATAGAATTAGCCCTGAAACAGCTGAAATGAAAATAATATAATACACTTAATTCCAGATATAACTACCAAAATATTTACCTGTAGAAATCTCAAAAATATGAAACACTGGTACTTTTGCTTTATCTTGTATATGGCAGATTGAAGAAGAGAATGTAAATCATCTTAATGCAGGTATGGGACAATTTTCAGATCTAATTTGTTTGGAATATCACAAATAATTGTATCAGTGGATCCAGAGTTCAATAGATATGTTTTGCAAAATGAGGGCAGGCTGTTCGAAGCCAATTATCCCAAATCTTTGAGAAATCTTATAGGAAAGTATGGTTTGCTCTCCGTCCATGGTGAACTTCAAAGGAAGCTCCATGCAACTGCTTCCAATCTGTTGAAACACGAGGATTAAGCTCAGGCTTCATGGATGATATACAAAATGCCCTGCTTGCCGGAATAGAGAGATGGCAAGATAAGAGAGTGATCCATCTTCAGGAGGAGTGCAATAAGGTATGCTGCATGTCATTACTTCACTAAATGCCTCTTGAATTTAGATAACAATTGTAAGAAAGAGATGGTTTATAAGGCATTATTCACATTCCTAACCATTATGGTATCCTTCTCTGAAAGCCCTTTTTAATTTGTGGTTGTTGTTCCTAAAATTATATTAATTATAGGGTAAGTTGAATTGTTGACCAACTAATAAGTTATTTACTATTTTGGGTAGAATTCAATTTACCAACGTATATGATCTTTAAAATGAGCAATTTAAAAGAGTTGGGTATTACCATGATTATAATTTATTCCACGTTAATAACCTCTCTGAATACACACTACAGGTTGTTTTGAAACTAATGGGTAAAAAATTGCTGGACTTACCTCCTTATGAGGAGGTGGAAGAAATCTATAAGGCTTTTGATGCATTTGTGGGAGCTCTCCTTAAAATCCCCATCCAGTTCCCAGGATCGGCTTATGCAAGAGGGATTAAGGTGCCTATTCTAATTGAATTAATGTTTGATGGATATACATATATTTGGAAATGATATTAACAGTTCATGAGGAATGCAGGCAAGAGAATTTCTCATTAAAAAAATTTATGAGTGTATAGATGAGAGAAGGCAGCATTCGCAAGTGGTCCGTAATGATCTGTTGACCAAACTTTTGAAAGAAGAATCCCTGCCAGACGAAATTATTGCAGATTTTATATTGTTTCTGCTCTTTACTGGTTATGAGACTACTTCCACAGCCATGGCATTTGCTATAAAATTTCTCACGGACAGTCCACTAGCATTGGAGGAGCTGAGGGTGAGTGCTAGTTGTAGTTCAAAATGGAATTATAAATTATTATGTAATTCTAATAATTATTACACTTGAACCTGAATGGTATATTAAGTTGGTTTACAGCAGAGGAAGTTCTATGCTCTGCCTATTTATTAAGTAGTACTTCATTTCTCTAGTTTCAGTTCCGTTACTATTTATTGATTTAGTGATGTGAAAAAAATTACAAGTTTAGTTTTAATTTCACGCCCACAACACTTTGGAGCACTTCATTACAGAGCGTACATACTTTAACCCTGGGTTGGGATTAGTTGCTGGTAAGGTAGCAATTTTTGTACGAAGAGTATTAAGTGATGGTCTTTAAATATGGAAAAAGATGGTCGATAAAAAAATACGATAAATATGGAAAAAATACGGTCTCATTAATCTTCTTGAAACTGCTGAAAGCCTTCTAAACAATACTGAAAAATGAAAATCCTTTTAGCTCTTGACTATAAAATCTTGGAGGTGTTCATAATTTAAACATTTATTTTATAAAATAATAATAAATAATATACATTTTCTAGATCCTGTATTTTAAGATTTTACAACTGAAAAATACGAAATTTTATACGGTTCAATAAAAATACGGAAAATCTTTATGATTTTACCGTATTTGGTAACTATGGAACTTCAACTTACTGATATGTTTCCAGCAATTTTCGTTAAAAGATTTGAACTCATGACTGTTCAATCAACGTTGTCGATGTTTTATCAACTGGTCTCCAACCGTCTACAATGTGATAAATAGTTTTTCGCAGTTTATTTGAATTGATTGAGAACGCTCCGGCAGGATAAGCTTTTCTTGAAAGATGGGTCGTTGTGAAAGACTAGCTATTATATAGGCAGTTCATCCTCTAACTGATAATTGATAAGCTAATCCAATTTGAATTGTGCAGGCTGAGCATGATGCTCTATTACAGGCCAAAGGCAATGAAAGACTGAATTGGAATGACTATTTGTCAATGAAATTCACCCATTGTGTACGTACATTAATTTAATTGACTTAGTTCTTTTATTTCTTGTCTTCCCCATAGCAGTGGAATGCTTAGCTAAAGAATTAACATCCATGTGTTTAATTTGGTTGGCATAGCAGGTGATAAAAGAAACCCTTCGATTGGGTAACGTAGCTCCAGGGGTTTTCAGAGAAGCAAAACAAGACGTTCAAGTCAAAGGTACCTTCTACCAACGTCTTACTTTCAAATTTCACAATTTATTGAAGGCAATATAATTAAATTATCAATTTTTGTGGGATTTTGAGATAATACTTTTAAGTGATTTCAGGATGACCTCCATGAGTATTCATTACCTGCTCTAAAAGCTATTCTCATTAAGATTATCTTGAGATCGCTTGAACACGAAGAAAAATCCAATAAAAATTGATAATCTAATATAATTTTACTCAAAGTATAAGCAATTTAAATGGAAATGCAGACTTTGTGATTCCCAAAGGATGGACAGTGTACGTGCTCCTATGTGGAACAAATTTAGATGAAAAGCACTATTCTAAACCACTCGCATTCAACCCATGGCGCTGGCAAAATGAGGCTGCTCTTGTATGTCATGGCACCAATCTGATTAGCTCAATAGATGGTATTATGTACTACTATGTGCTAAAGTGGATTGTACTTGTTCATTTAATTTGCAGGAGCTGTCTGACAATCCATGGTATATGCCATTTGGAAGAGGTGGGAGGCTCTGTCCAGGATATCATTTGGCCAGATTTGAAATTGCTCTCTTCCTGCATAACTTTCTCAGTAAATTTAGGTGAGGCTGTTTTTCTCTTTTAAAACTCAGTGAACTTGTAAGATTGTTAGGAGAAGATGTAATGTGAAAGCTCAAGAAATGATTACTTATGATGTTTTGATGGATTGGGCACACAGGTGGGAACCGGTACAAGAGGATCGAATCTGTTATTTTCCTGTTCCTGCCTTGGTAAAGGGTCTACCAATTCACCTATATTCTCGTACATGATACAAGAATAAGTGGATAGCTTCATGACATAACACAGGTTATGATCTTCAGCTACATATTACAATCTAAGATAATAAAACACAGGCCTGCATGGATACACAGACATAGTTTGAATTTAGATACCATAATCATGATAGTTGAAAACTTGAATCATGGTGTAAATTCGATTTACAGAATGTTTTTGTTATATCATGAGTCGTGGAGTGGTTATGGATAGTGTGGCGAGTAATGAGAAATGTGTATAATGTTTGATGCACTAAACTATTATATATTTCACTTAATTTATATATTAATGTCTAATACCAATCATAAATTGGTCAATCGGATTGAGAAAGATGTACAATGCTAGTTAGACATAAGAGTTCAAAATAGATTTCACCTAGAAAAGAAAGAAAACAAGTACAAATCATGAACTCTAGAGGGTTGCTTAGAATATTGAGTGAGAAAAGATATCCCAATTCCCTCTCCTCACATACAAGAATAGATGTTAGATTTGTACCATGGTGTTGGGTGGTATGATTTAGTAGTTGACACAGCAAGATTGGTTAGTAGAATTGTAAACTCATTTACAACCACATGTCGCTTAAGAACTGGGTAAAAGGACGTATTAGTGAGGTAGATGCCATGTCTACCTACGAGGCCTATTCTATGAAGCTCTCTTATGTGCTGAGTCACTTGTGCATGAAAAGTTCCAAGCATTTCTAATCTTCATAACAGATGAGTGGCAATAATGAGCCATGTGACTCCATAACAAGGTAATAATACCCGGCTTAGATTTTATTATATTAGGCATGAAAGATGAAGTACTCTTCTACTTTTGATTCATTGTTGCATAGCCTATATATGGTGGTATGTTTGAGAATTGGTGCTCAAATTCCATGTGAAGTTGGTAAGAGAACACATGAAATCGTCCCTACTAGAACCTCGACCCAAATGAAAGTCTCATAAATTTTGGAGTAATAATGTACCCATATTCTTCTATTTCTAGGTAGTTTAAGAATAATAATGATGCATTTTCATAAGCAATGCCAATGATTCAATCAATTAAGTCCAAGTTGTTGCGAAGTTTTCAAGTATGCAAATTACATATCTCATCTTGAATCCCTTTTTGACATGTGTGGAGGGCCTTGATGGACAAGGTGGTAGGAAGAAGTCAATTTTTGTCTAGGACACAAATTGCACATGCATTACTTTTGTTTCCTTGTTCCCATGGCCACATCAATGATTAAAGAGCTTTGTAAAGGTAACTATAATATCCAATTGTTGTATCTTTCGTAGGTCTTAGTTTGTGAATTAACATGACTACATGAAATATAGTCAAAATTTGCATGGGATGATATCTAAACTAAGCTTGTTAATAGCTTGCAAACTGAATTTTATATGGTGCATATAGTTTCGGTTAACATGGAAAACAAGACTCTCTCGCCAAACAAGTGAATGGAATTCTAAGACCCTACACTTACAACCATTTTAAGCTATACTTATTAGCAATATACCATGGAAGAGACAATTGTCTTAACATCTTCAAATTAGAGTTGGAAACACTAGACCACATTATATTGCTTGCATATTCTCTCCTCTACAAGTGGAGACAGGTTCATGGGATAATCTATGAAAGGCATGCTAAGGTATGTGTTAGGAAAGACCGCCTCAACCAAGATGACTATGTAGGTGAGATTCATAACTTGAGCTTCTTTCTTGGATGTATTGATGGCCATTATGTTGCCTAGGTTCACTTGTAGACGAGTGTTGTAAAATGTGCACAAAGTATCCATTTGTTGCAATTGCACAATGGAATGTGCCAAGTGTATGATATCATCAAAAAACAACAATATGGAAATGATTATATCAACAAGAAAAAATCCCTCTTGCATTCCAATTCTATTAGAAATAATATTGCCCTAAATTATACGCACACACATACAAAACCAAAACACAAGACAAAATAAACCAAGATAATAATTTTTTTGTTTCATAATTGGTTATACAACACCACTTGGGCTCACTTAGAATATTCCAACATCACATGAGACACTTAGATAGACATGGACCCACATATACAACGGAAGAGAAAGTGATTGGGACCACAAGAAGAGACGACTCTCACTACTAAGCCTACCTATGTGACTTACAATGGGGAGAGATCGTTAATGCATCGATCACTCATCACTTCACCAAGTAATCCTCCAAAAGCCAAACACATTATTCTCCTTATTTCTCCATTCGGTAAAACGCCTTATTCCTCCAACAAAAATGATGCCATTTCACCCCCAACATGAAGTACATACATGCAACATGATAACACAAGATGCACATTATTGTCACACTTACTCAAGGGAATGAACACAACACAATGACTCAACCCCACACAAAAACTTAAGGGTGGCATGTTCCACAAACACATCATTTCCATGGTTAACTCTTATTTACAATTAAATTCCCATTGTTTAGCCTTATAGGTTTAAAGAACATTTAACGTGTAAGTGCATATATTCCCTTTCTCGAAACTTCATATTCTTTATTTCACTTAACATTTATCTTATAATGAGTACAAACTATTTGGTTCATTCCTGTATTGCAATTAGTTTGCCCAATCAGTGTCACTTGATACTCATTCTTAAGCTAAGGATTCGTTTCTTAAAAAGCATGATTACACTTCCTATTGTGCCTTCTCTAGTCCATTGTGACCTTCTTCGACTCCTAAGCGCCATCATGCACACTCCAATTAGCCTTGGCTCACTATCGTCCAACCTCCTTTCAATGGATCTTTCACCTTGATCCTTTGTGACCTTGTGCTTGTCACGCCTTTTCATGTAAGCATCTGCTCTTTGCAAACCGATGAGGGTTGTCAATCCTCAACATTAATAATGTCAATCCAGGGTTGGTGTCCGAAGGCTATATGCAAAAGGAGAAAGAGATATTTGGCAATGGTCCCCTCTATCCAAAATCCACACTTGCATAAATTAGAAAGCACACTTTACATGAATTAGAAAACACACTTTGCAAGAATTGAAATGTCACACTTGCATAAAATTAAAGCACACTTGCATGGAATTAAAACACACTTGCAGGGAATTAAAAGCACACTTGCATGAAAAGAAAACACACTTTGCAAAAAAGGAAATTGCTAAATTGAAAATAAATACATAAAACACCTGCAGGTTTACAATAGAATGTACATCAAAAGGATAATTACATTGTACAAAGAGAAAGAAAACAAAAATAATTACATAATGAAAAAAATAAACATAAATGTACAAGATCCATCTTCCTTGGAATGAGTGGCCAACTCATTCCTCAAAAGAGGATTTTAATCAAGACTATTTACAAAATGGATGGAATGGAATCTTGAATTGATCAAAAAAATGGTGATTACATTCTTTGGTGTGGGAGGTTGCATTTATAATTCCATGCTTCCAACCACCTCCTTATTTTAAGGCATACATCTTTATCAACTAAGATTTCAATCTATCCAAAAAACATCAATCTCCACAAAATATGGAGAGAGCTTATCTAATTCTAACTAACAATATGAATTTCTTATTTTATTGTTGAGAATCAAAATGAATATTGATTCTTCTTTATTTTACAAATAATAAAACACTTATAGAAATATCTATTTTTAGAATGACTTCCAAAAATAGATAACAATGCCACCCTTGGAGTTATGCTCACTACGTAACTCTAGTATTCATCCTTAGAGCTCTAATATCTAACTCCAAAGCTATAATAATCAACTCGAAGCAATCTGGGAAGACTCGAAGCCATACTAAAACCCATTTTTTCATAAATGATGATAGCTATAGAAAATCAGGAGGAGGTTTTGTTCAACACATTGTTATGACCAAAAACATCTCTCATATTTTCCCTTTGACCTTTTGTTATCTGATTATGCAACTTTTGGTGTTGACCTGATACACTTTTTCTCGATCGCGATATTAAAAGTCCAATTTATTCAAAATGGTGAAAAATATATAAAAATGAAAGGATGTTTTAGTTCAGCTCATTTTCATGAGTAAAAACCTCTCTTAGAATATCCATTTGACTTTTTGGTTTAAATTATGCAAGACTCCATAGCTAGACTGCACAGACTCAAAGCTAGGCTTGTAGACTCAAGTAAAAGTCATATTTCTTTCAAATGGTAAAAGTTGTAGAAAAACGGAAGAATATTTTTTTTAAACTCATTATTATGACCAAAAACCTCTCTTAGAATATTTATTTGACTTTTCTGGAGTAATTTATATAGACTCCGAAGCGTTTTGGGAAGACTCTGAAGCAATACTAAAACGACTATAACTTTTGCATATGAACTCGAATCAAGATGATTTTTTTGAACTTGCATAATTTTTTGAGAGGAATCTAAATATGTAATCATATTTGGGTTTGGATATATTCTTGATAATTATTTTTCACTTTTTTCCCAAACATATGCTTAAGGAGGCTCGCTCATAGAACTCCACCAACATTTCCGGAGAGCTTGGTGAAGGAACCTCTGGAGCTAATGCAGTGATGAAATAACAATATCTGGAGATGATATGAGAGATTTTGAAGATCCTCCAAGGCTGGTTGTAGCTGGTGCTTAGTGCTTAAAATCTCTTATTCAACAATGATAGCAAAGTATGGATTGCATATGCACAAATTGACATCTTTTTCCCAATAATAATTAGAAATATAACAATGAATTCTAAAGAAATAAGCATGATATATACTCTCTATTTTGTCTTAAATAAACCATAAGTTCAGAAATTACATTTAGATCCACTTTATGCAAGGAAAACGAATGTCAAATATTGTATGAAATGGGCTATTTCTTTGGGCTCATCACAAACCATCATCCTCCTAAAGCTTCTTTATTGATCCTTTTGCTTTACTGAGTCTGTGTTCGATTATATATCCTCCTTTTATGAGTCCACACTCACTCATATCCATCCACCTCCACTTAAATCCTTTAGGAAGTTTTCTCTTGTTCGCCCATTTTATCTCTAAGCCTCCTCCTTTGGTGCATTCCTTCCATGCAAATTTCTTCTCTCCCTTCTTCCTCTCGTCTCTTGGTCACCCTTCTCCTATGACTCCTTCCTTCATGCCCCTCTTCTTAGCACATCGCTCATCCTCTACACTCTTCTCTATACCCTCCTTAACTCTATGGGCTTCCATTGCACACTTTATCCTTGTGCACTTCTTTCCTTGTACTTCTCCTCTTGTCACCATTTTTGTGACTCGGTGTGCACTTTCCTTTGCACATCCTCCGAAACATTTTTCTATGCACATCCCTTTCTTTTTGTAACATCCGCTGCTCTATCCTTTCTTGCTTTCTTATGTTTCACGTGTTCATTTCTTTGCACTCTCATGGACTTGGACCCATCATTTGCCATCTTCCCGCCCTCGTTCTCTTCCTTCACCTCTCTTTTCTAGGAGACATTCTCCTTTGCACATTTATTCCATGCAATCTTCCTTTATTTTCCTAAATTTTTCTCACGAGCTTTTGTGCTCCTTTTCCATTGTGTCTCTGTTAGACCACACTCCACTACATGTGCACCATCGAGCCATTACTTCCAACTCACAAATCTTTCTTAGGTGTCTTTACTCTCGACATCAATATTAATTCTTTTGGGCATGTTAGGTTTTGAGTGCCGTGTGCCACCTCATTTCCTTATCTTCGTGATGTCCCCTTCTTTCCTATGTTGCCTCTAAAGAAACCTTCGTATCTCCTCACAATTTTAGCCAACTATTTTCATTCTCTCCCTTGAGATCCTCGCAGATCTCTTCCATCTTTAGTGCACTCTTTTCACATGCACTCTCGTAGTCTCTCCTTCATTTGATATGCTTGATCACCTTAGAGAAAACCTCTTCCACTCCTTCCTCCGCTTCTTTTGCAATGGTGCTCCCATTTCCGCATGCATCTTAATTTTTCACTCCCAAATCCTCTCAAAGTTTCTTTTCTTATGTGTTCTTTTGTGCTTATTGGCATTTCCACTAGGTTCATCTTTCTTGTACACCCACCATTGCATGTTGCATGTCCTTCCTTTGGGACATGTTCTTTTTGTGAAATCATTTGTACTCCCGAGTCCTACTATGACTCATTTTGCTTCATTTCTTGGCTATACAATCTTATCACTTGTATTCTCCCCTTGTTTTTTCACTTCTATTTTTGGTTTCTTACAATCCTACATGTACTTATGTTCATCATCGACCATAGTCTCTTCCTTGGAAGATTCTTTACTTTGTGTAATATTATTGCGCATTGCCACATACCTCCAAATGACTTCTCTTCTCACCTTTTCTCATCTTGTGAATCTCCTTCACGTGTCATATTTTTCTCATTCTTTGGATATGCCTCAACGCACACCCTTTCTTCCTTCTTCTAGTATTCTACCAACACCTTCACCACGTATTATTTTTTACATTTTTGACTCTTCGTTGAATCCTTATTTTCCATCTAGATATTTTACGCCCCAAGACCCCATCTTCTTCTACGGTCTTCTTCTATGTCCTCGAGTCTAGTCCATACACATTTAAGCTCCTTGATCTCCTCCAACATTTCCTCCATCTTTCTCATAACTATTGCATCTCGAGTAGTCCTCTTCTCTTAATGGCATATTGTCTTTACGTGCATGATCAATACCTTTGGCTATCACACTTCTAAGATCCCTTCCTTGCATCCTCTACCCACATTCTCATAGTGGATAACACAACATTTCATGGCAACTACCTATCGTTCAAATTTCTACCAACATTTCACACAAGGATAATTTTAGTGGTGAATATTCGTAATATGGAAAAAATTTCATTTTAGGAAAATTTGAAAAGGTGATTTTTTTGGAGCGGGTCGGTGTCCTGTTCACCTAAAATTCACAGTATATTTTGGGGTCGGCTTTGCCTTCATTTGAAAACATCTCCTATAAAAACCTAGGTGATTCGCTAGGTAGTATACTACGGTACTACCACAAGTAGCTTACCAAATTACCAATACTGTGAAGTTTGAACTTGCATACTCTTAAGCACCAGAGATTTTTGTTAGCTTGTTAGGGTTAGTTGTTGACACGTGACAAGGATATAGTTGATGCGTGACAAAGAGGTATTACAGACGCACAACAAGGAGATATTGCGACGCCGCAACAAGGGGGTAAGCGCGATTATCGCGCGATAGAGATAGTGACACCTTGTTGACGCGCGACAAAGAGAGTTGATGCTTGAGAAGGGCGTAAGCGATTGGCGTGCGGCAGAGCGAGTTGATGTGTGATAGAGCCAGTTGACACCTTGGTGACGCGTGATAGAGATAGTTGACACGTTGTTGATGCGCGACAGGAAAGTTGACGCGTGAAAGTAATTTTGACTCTAACTCACTGAGTCGCTACTTGGTTCTTTTCTTGTGTGAGACTCTTGTTCAAAATAATGGAAGGTGCTAGTCCTAAGAATGCAAAGACCCTAAAAGTAACTAAGAAATCTCAAAAATCATTGTTCAAGTATTTTGGAAACTTTGCTGATACAGATATTGAAAATACCAACAACCATATAGATGCCACCAGAAAGAATCAAAATACTGACTGTGTGGAAGGTATTATTGAGGTGGACATGCATTCTACACAGTATCAAACAAATGACACCTACAATAATATGCCAGATCTTGAAGATATTCTTCCTATTGGGGTGCAACCAGAAGTGCATCAAGATATCACACATACAAATACTTAGCAAAATGGAACACATAAATAAAATTCAAATCCTGGTTCATGAAAGAGGAAACTAGGTGATTATGATATTGCTCAAAATTCTACTAAAAAAATTAAAACATTGAAAACGAATAAGAATATGTGGACCTTTGACAGTCATACAAGTTTTATTGGGCACTAAATTTCAGTTCATCGAACCTGTACAATCATCTAATTATGAAGAGATCCCATCTAAATGTACATGTACAATATGTACGTGGAAATTGGGAAAGCAACAAAAAATGCAAATGAAGCTGGACACTATAGAAAAATATTGTGGAAAATAATATTTGATTGTAATGGGGGCGGATGGCCAGAAAATCAAAACACACAGGTGGAAAACTGAAAAAGAATGCATGCATGTTAGATACACAACGGATTACGAGGTAGAATAGAAAAAATGCAGACATCTCGTGGAAAAGGGAGGAACGATCACATCGCAAATTGGTAAGATGAATCAAACAAAGCTACATTCAAAACTCATACAATTCTCTACTTTATTTCACATACTAAAGAAATGAAGACCGATTTGATTTCCTCGATTTCAAAGTTTTGTATCAATATAATGGAATGTTAAAAGTAACTCGGTCTCATTGGTCCAGAAAGTAGTGGATGGGAAATGGCAAAATGCCTTTCGATGATAGAGAAGGAAGATTTGAAAGAGAATATAAAAAAATCAAAGTTTATCTCTATTTCAATTGATGAAGTGACAATAGTCGACAACACTACATGGGTATGTATCCATGTCTATACTTTATAAAATCATATAAGGACACCTCATCTATTGGGTTTTATGAAAATGGTTGAAAATTGTAATGCCGAAAACCTACACAAAATAGTGGTTTCTCATTTGAAAGATATTGTTGGAATGATTGATTATGAAATTGCTATGAAGTTGGTATGCGTCGGAGCAGATGGTGCATCTATCATGCAGGGTCACCGAATAGGGTTGTGTGTTAGATTACAAACAACAGTGGCCCCATATATGCTACCAATTCACTGTATGGCTCACAGAATGAATTTAGCATATAAAATGGTAAGCAACCATGAAAATGTTGCTAAATTAGAAGACCTTATAAGAGAACTTCATGCCTATATGGAAAGCAACCCAAAGTGATTTCTTGAGTTCCAAAATTTGCAATTGGAATTACAGATGGAAAAAACTTCTGAAAGATGTTGAGACTAAATGGATCTCTTTTTATGAACTTGCATGCAGAGTTCATGAGGAGTATCCTTCATTGGTTGGTTTCATGCAAAAATATCGTCATGAAGTTGATAGGGCGAGGGACTTGTTGTTCTGTTTAACTGATTTGGAGACATTGCTTACATTGGTTGGTATTCTTCCAATGTTTCAGGAGATCAATACACTGATGAAGCATGCACATGGGAGATTAATCTATATTGTGGATTTTATATGGATGAGAAAAATGGTATGTCAAAGTCTTGATATCTTGTATTGTTCCCAAGATAGTTTTGATACACTTGTTTTTGAGAATTGGAAAGCTTTATTAGATCTTAAAAATCCCAATAACTATTTAAGATTTAATATCCACGATCACCTCTGCATCACTGTTAATGGGAGGGACATACCACTGCACATTTTGCAAAAACGTCAAGATATTACAAGATCGGAATGAGAAGATGTTCCTATGACACGTAATCTCTTTGAGTCTGTTATAGTTGAAACAAGAATAAAGCTTAAAAAAATTTCAGAATCCTTATCATTAGAAATTAGAGAACGTTTCTCTAAAGATAAAATTCTTGAAGCCATGGGTGTGATGAATCCTAATTTTTGGAATACTGAAGGTGGTCATGTTGACTTTGTAAGAAAGCATTTCCATAAATCCATGGGTACAATAATGGAACATTTGCAAAGACTTCAGAGTTCAAGGGTATGGAAATCAAAGGTATACTGAATGTTGATTTATTAAAATTTCAATCAACAAATTTTGCAACACCAAGGAACCCTCTGAAAGTGGTGCTATTACAAGGTCAGTGGTGAGGAATCTATCAAAGTTCTATCTTACAAGAAGATATCAATGAATATTTCAAATTATATGAGTTGTGCCAAACAATGATTTTGGGGTCAGTGGAGGACAAACGGGTTTTCAGTGCATTATCATTTATAAAATCAAAACTGAGAAATAGGTTGGATAAAAATATGGAAAGTTGCATGAGGTGTTATGTATCTCGATACTCCATGGAAACCTTTCCTTTCAACAGAGCAATTGCGCATTGGAATTCCCTTTGCGAAAGAAGAGGTGTGAATAATACAACTACAAGTACAATTGTTCCCAATGTTGAGAGTGGAATTGGCACATCATCACACTCTACAAAAGAGAACATCGAGTTTGAAGAAGCTATTGATAATGGATTGTTTCAACTTTAAATAGGTATCTTCTTCACCTTAATCTTATTGTTTGTCACTTTAAAAAATTTTCAGCTCTTGTTATCATTAAAGATGTTACAGGTATATATATTAACATTTATTTAAATATAATTTTTTAATTTTTATTGAAAACGTGGGTTGACATCCATCCGAGGAAGCTGGTACTTCTCAGGATTGACAATGTCAGGCAACTCACCCATCTATCTACTAATCCATTTCTCGTGTTGAATTTTCTTAAAACAAAGATCTAGCACATTACTAATGATGATTTCACAACCATCTAAAACACTAGAGGTAATTTAAACCCTATCATATCATCTTTCTTGATTTCTTACAATTATGTTTAATGTATTTTTTATATTTACAAAATGCTTTGATATATTTTTAAACTTTGTGGGATAAAATGACACAATTGAATTTTACAGAGGAAGATATTTCCATATTATACAATTCATAATCCACGATCCATTATACAATTCATCATCCACGATCGTGCTAGAAGCTAAATCTACGTCCACATAAAATTCATCATCATCCATATATATCATATCATTATCATAATCCTGACACTACAATTATTATTAAAACAATTATTTATCTATTTTAAATTTAAAGAAATGTCTCTGTCCTAACACATTCCATTTTTAAAACAATTCATGATCATATCATTACAAGTATATCCATTCTAATGTCATTTATATCCATTCTAAAGTCATCTATATCCATTTTAACACATTCCATTTATTTATCATCTATATCCATTCCAATGTCATCATGATCATATCATTACAAGTATAGAGAAGAAGAATTATCTTAAAACAAGTTTAAATGTCTAGAGAAGAAGAATTATCGTGCTTGAAGCTAAATCTACGTCCACATACAATTCATGATAATCCAAGTAACCAAGAAACATACGTCATCATCCCTATCTAATGCAATCATCATTGCAATCATCATGATAGGAAGTTATAAAATTAAATATTATATAGTATTTCAAATTTTCAAAGGCTATCAAATCCAGATAATAAAATTCAAATGCAATGACCACAACATTCAATGTTTCAAATTTTCAAATATAGACTCAATATTTAAAGTTCCAACCCTCTTTTTCTATATCCATTTCAACTCCTGTGCTCCTTTCCCCAATGGTTTCTTCACCTGTGGTTGTACCCCTTTCCCCAATAGCAGAAATAACCCCAGAACTTATAAGATCTTCCACAACACTATCCAGATTTTTTAAAATTATTTCTTCTTGCTTTGTCGCATCTCCATGGGACAACAAATTTGGATCAGTTGTTGCCTTAGCTTTGAATAATATTTCAGGGTCGAAGCCGTGCTCTTTAATTATCCGCTTCAATGTATTTTTTGTTTGTTAACCAAAACAATATTTTCCTTTAAATTCTTCACTGCATGGATAAACTATTCTTCGTTGTTTCCAAGTGAACTTGGAAAACCTTTGCTTGAATCTTCAAATTTTCATATTTCAACTGCACAAAAAAATAATGTCAATTCAACATATTACTAAAATAAGAAAACTTTAAATTAACAAAAATTATTGTTTGAAAGTGATAATACTTACGACCGCTCTATCTCTCTCAGCATTTGCAACTGCTACTAGATCCTTGTCCTTAGACCATTTGTTAAAATATGCCTAGGCCTCAGCACTAATATTTTCCAATTTGTTTAATGTCTTATCCAAAATGTCGTCTTTATAGTTTTTGTTATATGTGACAGTCCCACTTCTTACTTGGGTAAGTAAGGAATCCATCTTTGCGAGTTGATTACGGGTCAGACTTATAAACTATCCCTTTGCCAATAGTTTTCATAATGACTAATAATCTCATTGATAAGTACTTTAGCCCTTCTCTCCCATTCTATGAGCTAATTGATATGAGGTAGAATAAACTCACTAACATGGGATTGACAATCATAACCAATTAAGTTCTCCAAAGGAAAAGGTAGCAATTGTTCACCATCTATCTGATGAAGATGATCTCGTTGGAGAGGTATGGCGGCTTTCGACTACATCAATCTACTTGGTTTACGCTTTGGATGAACTGATCTGTTTGTGATAAAATTAATCAAGATACGATAAAATAAATCTAAAGTGAAATGTAATTCAATATGGTAAAGTATGTTGAAATTGAAGTATACATGTTGGCCTTGAATCATCTCATAGGTATTGACAAACCAATTGGGTCATTGCTATCAATGCCCAAGTAATCTTCATCTAAATTTATATTATTCAAAACCGATATGCCCGTTGCACTGGGCAAGCCACCAAGTGAGAGGGTTGGAATTCGAAAGGAGGAGGCAATGTTTAGTGTCCCGCTAGGGGCCGGAGAAATTGGCATGCGTTTACCAATGTTATTTTTCCTATTCCTCTGGTTGGCATTTTAAATATTATTGGTTGAGGGGGGGTTGGTGCTACTGTTTGAATAGAAGGAGGACTGCAATGTGCTGAAAAGTTCAAGAAAAAACATATGAAAAACTAGAAAACAATGCAAAAACTACGAAATTAAACGAAGTATTATTCAAAACTTGTACCTTGTTGTTGAGCTTGAGGGTAGCTTGTCATGGTGCTAAGGGTGGCCACTGGTGGAGTAGTAATTGGTGGTTGTTGAGAAGATACAAATGCATGTGACTTATCTGTACTGAGTGAGTTGGGGAAGATGGTTGAGTTTCCGAAAGACGCATATGGTCCAAAGTCCCTGCAATGTCATCAACATTGACTTGTATGTCAATTCAATTGGGTAAAATTTAAAATGGAAAATGAAAATACAAATTTGGAATTTGTAAATAATACATGAAAAGGTATTACTTCTCTGGCATTTAACAAATTCAAACTATTGGGGGTTCGGAGAGGAGTGAGCTTCCATTTCAGATTGGGAATCTCCCGAAGCCTCAACGTGTTGTTGGCCTCTTCCTCTTGATAACACCTTTTTTTAGGGAAGGGCTTCCACAAATCTTCTCTGCAAATAGTAAATTGTTAATACACTGTGCACAGTGTAATGTCGAAATACAAACTTAATAGTTTATACCTATTGTTCTTCAAATGGAATTGACAACTTCATCAACACCTCGTCAGTGCAAGTGGGAATTGGTTTGTCTTTTAAATTTAATAGAGCCTCGTAATAAAGGCCAAGGAGATATTTTGTGGAGTAAATGACAGGTTTTTCTGAAAGATTTGCATTTTTATGTCAGTTTTTTTTTTTTTGATAAAAAGGTGCACCAATCAAATTTTTGTTTTGTGATAGTTGCAACAATGTATGCAATGGCCCAGTTTGGTATATCTGTTTTCCGACCCTACAAAACTATTCTGGATTGAAAAAGGAAATCATTGCAGCAAGAAAGTGGTGTGCAATTGCTTGCGTATCCACACCACGCCTGGATTTATTGACATGAGCTACAAATGCCAAAAATAGTGGGAATTAATATAACATTAAATTGTATCACAATAAAAAACTGAATAAAAAATGATGAATGAAAACGAATTATACTTACAATCAACATGGAAACCGAATGTCGATTCAAGATATTTCTTATCATCTTTGATGAGTGTTGCCTTCGTTGTAACAAAGGGTAAATTTCTGAATGGAAGGCCCATAAATTGATGGATGTCAATTGCCTCGGTACCAAATTGAAACAATCGGTCATCGTTCATAGTAACATAAAATAGGTCGTCCTCTGTATTGTAAGACGAGAGAAGGTAGTTCAAAATATTTGGGTTTGTTTTGAAATGGGGCATCTTAACGAGCCCACTAAACTCACATGCATTGATCAAATCTTTGTATTCAGAAGTCATCTGTAAAACAGTTTGGATGTGGGGGCACAAAGGATTCCTGTAGATGATCTTGGCCATGGATAGGACTGGATTTTCCTCTTGATTTTTGTCTTGAGCTTGAAGTTGGGATGCACTTGTAGTCACCATTGTGATTTTTGTTGTGCTTGAGTCTTTGAGAATGATGGATTCCTGACACCTGTATACAAAAAAATTGAGAGCCGGGAAGTGTAAACATGAAAATGACCACTGGAGGGTATTTATAGGACAAAACACATGTCAAAGGCCCTTGTTGATGCACGTCAATGGTTCTTGTTAACGCGTGTCAATGGTTCATGTTGACACATCAATGGTTCTTGTTGATGTGTGTCAATGGTCCTTATTGACACATGTCAACAACGGTCTTTGATGTGCATCAACAAGGTCCATTGACGCACGTCAATGGTTCTTGTTGACGCGCATCAACATTCCTCATTGACAAATGTTAATAAGGACCATTTACATGCATCGACAAGAACCATTGATGCACGTTAACAAGAACCATTGATGCACATCAACAAGAACCATTGACGCACGTCAACAAGGACCATTGACACCGTGTTGACGTGCATCGGCAAGGGTGGTCGATGTGTGTCGGTGGTCCATGTTGACGTGCGTCAAAATGACATCAATGGTCCTTGTTGACGCACATCAATGAGGTGTCAGTGTCTGAGAATATTTAGTCTCTCTGGCTCAAAAACACTGGCAAAAATTCGGTTCTGGAAAACTGTCAAATTCACCTTTCATTGAAACCGGTTCCGGGATATTCGCCAGGTATTTTCCACCTCCAATTTTCTAGAGGTGTCTTAAAATGAACCCTAATTTCACACTCCTTCCTAGGAAATAACTATATTTGATACCGCTTGATGGTTAGGGGAATCCCCTACACCATCAAAGTAACATAATAGGATGAAAAATTGTTAATGTTTCATCTATTTCTTTGAAATGCCTTTACGACATCTATATGATCCTCTCTCTATAGAGCTTACAAATTTCTCATAGATCATATTAAAAACTATAAGGAGTTACCCTAGGACCTATCTAGACTAGTTTCTTTGTGTTGACTCTCCCTATTTTACCGACTAACTCATTAATGGTGAACTCAACCATCTTTTATAGTTGTGTCTATTATAATTCTATCTCCTCACAATGTCTCCTCATAATCGATTGTATTTCATTATGATGTCCATGATAGTCTTCCCACACCTAATGTCGTCAATTGATTGATTTCCTTCATCTATACGTTTACAGAGTTTGTATCATGTCGGTTTAGTAGCGGGAATATTTTCCTACCACATACAATCATCCACCCTTGCAAACCATGTATGTCACCTTTATGACATGTCTTATTAAAGATCGCATCAACTATGTATCCTTCTCTATGCAATCATTCGCTACACGCTTCCTTCGTTCTTCCACGTGTTCATGGCCTTGAATCACCTCTACCTTCTTCTCATGTGCACTATTTCCTTTCAGGCTTTTTCAAAACATCTACATATAACTTGTGTGTCCCTCCTTGTTTGAAACCATCTCTTTATTTATATTTTCACACACCCTTCAAAATATTCATATTGCACCCAACTCCTTCGCACTTTCATGTGCCTCTATCATTTTCTTGCACTCTAAAATAATTCTTCCCACTACTTCTCCCCTTCTATTCTTCAAATTTCCATGCACCTTGTTATACTTTGTGTCCTTCTAGACCTCCACATTCTCTACATGCCAATATTAGCATACACTTCTCTCTTCTCCATCCACTACGCAAGCCTCTTATTCTTTTGCACAATCATCCACTTACTCTTTTGCACCTTCTCTCCTTAATTTTTCTTCCTTCTATTCTCACATGCACCATACTTAGTCAAAATATATGTAGGACTACCTTGAACTAGTGATTCTCCTACATCAATTTTACATCCTTCACAGATCATATTTTGCACTCTCCTTGTGATATTCGCTTATTATCTCTTGTGTTCACTCTTACATCCACTTTCACCACATTCACACCTTCATCATTATCTCCCTTATCACTCAGTCTCCTCTTATTAGTTTGACCTAATTTATTGCATTTCCCATGGCCAAAGTTCTATTCCATGTGCAATGAGTGTGGTTGATGCCAATTTCTAAGAAAAATGGTTAATGTTGTTAGGTTCGTGTTTTGTCATAGAAAAAAACATTGACCATGTGGAAACCATTAGATAGCACATAACATAAATGTTATCATTAGGCTATTTATACTCGGTCATTGAGCGTCCATTTTCATCTCATCCATCACACATTCAATACATCAATTATCACCAATCTTCCTAAAATCTTATAAGGTCTTGAAGTTGGTGATATTTGTCTTATTTGGAGTCCACACTTGGATAATTGGGTACTTAGGGTCTAAAAGCACAAGATTTACACTTTTCATGGTCTACCAAACCTTTAGAACTATTAGATAATTAAATCAAGGTTGTTCCTATGTATTCTTCTTATGTATTTTGATCTCCCACATCAACTCTCTCTCATAAGATATTTTTGATCCTAAGGGAAGTTAATGTGCCAATGGTTCCTTCATGTATATAAGTATATATAACCTCTCTTGTTCATTTCATTTCATTTCATATTTCGATGTTGTGGATGTGGTCATTTATATATCAAGATAGTATAACATATCTCTTTTCTATTACATTATTTATATATCATTTCTTGCCTTACAATCCTTGCACAACCCTTGATATTTCTTTGCAATCTCTTATACCTCTCTTGTAATCCTTAAGACTTTTCATAAAATGTTGATAGAGGAAGCAAATCAAGATAAATTTGATAAGTATAAGGTCTCTTGCGTTTCCTTGAGTATCAAGTGATAAATCTCATCTTGTTGACACCATATCTATGTAAATGTTTGCTCCTCCTTTTCCTCTCACTCTAAGTATGAATGTATCAAGCCAACCTAAAGTAGATTTCAGTGACTCTTCATTAACATGGGTTCATCCTCTCATTGAGAAGAAAAGAAAAACTTACCCTAAAATTCAATGATCCCAATTATGATGAAGTGGCATGTTTTCTTCAAGGTATGCTAACTCCTAAGAAGGCCAAAACCAATTCTTTTCTATTTTTGATCCTTCTGTCATCTAATTCTGTATATTGAAAAACCTATTGTTGATAAGAGTGAGAATTAAATTACTTTAGTTGACTATGAGCTTAAAATAGTTTTACTAAGAGAAGTTACTCTTAGGGGAGATCTGAATAACCCCAAGGATGAAGTATCAAGAGTCATTGAAAGATTGAAAAGGGTAAGAAAACTAGGAAAAACTCAAATAACATGCCCACACTCGACTTATTACATCAAGGCCTTCTTATCCCATGATCCTACTCTAATATCATCTCTTCCTTCCTTATCTTTAATAGAAGAGATTGATTGTAAATCCATTTCTGAAATCCACAACAATAACCATCGAGGGAAAATAATGGAAGCATGGTTGGAAATATTGATAGTGAATGGCCTAAAATTCATTGATGAAATTCAAAAGTCCCATAGGAAACCAGTTGATGCCAAAAACAAACTAAAGAGCCAAATTGAAATTTTTGAAAAGAAGATAACTTATGGGAAAGCTTAACCCGTGGATTTGAGGATTGTCGCTACTACTAATGAAAAACAAATTCCCTTTGAGAATATTTTTAATGATTCTCATAGAAAATTATCTTAGATTTAGTCTCATAGTGTTGAATAGAATATCAAATTATTAGAAGAAACAAAAATTGATATTCAATATCATAGTAAACATTTTGAATCTTTGAAAACTGATATATCTACAAATGTGAAGGTTCTCCATTACGATATTTTCGAAGAAATTTCTTTTGATCTCAACAAAATGGTAGCTATCAAGGAAAAACTTAGTAAGTTGAAAAGGAAGAATTATTCTTCATAGATGAATTCACTCGGGATAATATGGATGAGTTATTTGAAATTCATAATGTAGTAATGGAAGCATCAAAGGACCTATCTAATTTTTAAGGTGAATGTTTTGAAATGCTCTATGGCATGGGCACTTGGCTCACCAATCTCTCCAACATTATGATTCCAAGAGAGAGAGAGAGAGGTGGAAGCAGTCACAAGATTCGAGTATAAAACATGAAGTTGAAAGCTTCTTCTTCTTCTCAATATTCATATTCTATTCTTTATGTGCAACTATTCTAATCTTCTATTGCAATTTTTGTATTTCTTTTTTTTCCCTATTTTAAAATTATAAAATTCACTTAAGTGAATCATTAAGGGAAAGTAAAATGTAAACATTATAATTTAATAATGGAAGCATCCAAGGTCCTCTCAAATTTTGAAGGTAGAATCTTTCAAATGCTTAATGTCATGGGCACCTAGCTTACCAACCTCTCTAACAATATGATTCCAAAAGAGAGAGATGGTGGGAGAAGTCACAAGATTTAGAGTATAGATCATGAATTTGAAATCCTCTTCTTCTCAAGATTCCAAGTCTTCTCTTTATGTGCAACTCTTATAATCTTCCATTCAACTTTCTGTATTTCCTTTTTCCCTATTTTGAAATTATAGAAGTCACTTAAGTGACTTATTAAGGAAATAAGTAAAATGTAAATGTTATAAGAAATTACTAGGAAGTATTTATGGATCTCTCTCCTATGTAAATGAGATCCTTTCCATTGTAAGAGATTGGAAATTTATGGAAAATTAAATACATAAGAGAATTTATCTTTCTCCCATCTCTTCCATTTTCTATTCAAAACTATACATTTTTGTTAGGAAAGTAATATAAAATTGCGAGTTCATTTTTCCCTCAAATATTTATTAAACTTTGTGTCTATATTTATCTAGATTATATAGTTTTTATGATATTACATGGTTTATTGGTGATTATTTTCTTGTTATGAGACATGATAATTTTCTATTTACATTTGACAGAGGCATGAGTAGTTTGAGATATGAATTTGCTTTTATAAAAGTGCGTTCTCATTTCCCTTTATCCACAATTCCTCTCTTTTCATTTCTACTCTCTTCCATTTCTTTCCTTTATGGAAATTCTACCAAATGGGATTAAAACCCAATACCAAGATAGGATAGTGTAAGTATTATAAATATTCTTGCAATTTTCCTTTTTGGATTTTAATAAGGGAACCTCCTAGATAATAGATGGACTTTTCATCCCATGAATTGTAGTGGAATCCATATTTTTCAACTAAAAATGTTCCACCAACAATTTTTGGCACCCATCGTGGGGAAATTTTTGTCCTTTACATGCATGAACCCAAAGAAATCATAAATTGCATCTTTGGCCAAAATGACCATCACGAGACATATCCTCCAATTTTGCAACCTAATAATATGGTTTTGTTCCAAGATAACTAGTAAGATGTTTTTACAAATCTGAGGAATTTCATCTAGATAAATCGTGTAATCAATGTGCACTTCAACATAGTTTCTAGGGTTCTAGATGAAGAAGAAAAACATGTAATTTTATTGAGGATGATTCGATTGGTTGAAACAAATAAAAATCACCAAAAGAGGGTTTAAGATATTTTCTATCAAAATTTAATCATTGTGAATTTTTTTAGGACTAGCTGAGAGAAGTTTCACCTTGAATAACATGGTTAAAGGTGTCAATGATCCATTATTTGAATATAAACAACAACACAATTTTTCGTTCATCTCCTAAAAAGTAAGGAAAAGTGAAATACCAATTAGTACTCATCCAATAACTATGAAGGTTAGAACCCACTTAGGGAATAATTTGAGTGAAGCCCTCATTTTATCAAGTAATCTTTCCCTTTACAAACTATCTTTCCCAAGATGGTAGTGCTAGTTCCATGGGGACATAATGTTGGACCTTTGTCATTGGCCCAAACTCTTCATGACTTGTTCAAATGAAGTAAGAATATTATTCCCATGTTCAAAGGGGATGATACACAATATACTGAGAAACACATTGCAACCTTCTTTGTTACATATGGGGTCCTACGTGTAGACCATGAATATTTTTAGTTAGATAGTTTATCAAAATTGTATAAGAGAATGCAATAAAGTGGTTTTACCATCTTACCCCAATAGTATTATGTATTAGGATACCATACATAGAAATTTTGAAGAAAGGTTTAAACCAGTTTTGGGTTCACATGATCTTTTGTTTCAACTTACCAAAATGAAGAAAGAACCTTACAATCCTATGAGATAGTAAGTTACTGAATTCAACAGCTTTTTGTAAAAAAACCTTGTTAATGCTTAACCAACGACTCAAAATTAGAATTTTTTCTTTATAAATGCTCAACTTCCTAAAGTATGTTTTTCTCGACAAGAACTCAATTAGCAAATTTTGATGTTGCTCAACATTTACCTAAAAGTGTGGGATATGAATTAATAATGTCAAAGAAAATGAAGAAGGATCCCACAAAAGTAAATCTCAAACTTCTAGCCAAATTAATTTAGACAAATTGATATAGAAGTTGGCAAATGATTTCATAGCTCTAAATAAATAGATGTCTAAAAATATTCTACAAAATATAGATAGATATTCTAAGGAGGAATTTCAATAATTGAAATTGATTACATTTTATTCAACCCATATCATCTATTAAACTTCCACATAGGCTATAGTAAATTCTTCTTGTGAAATGAAAGAAGAAGAATGTGTTGCAGAAGTAGATCAAGAAGATGAAGTTGAAGTTGAATATCTTGAGGAATATTCCAACATTGGCTCTTTTGAATATGAATCATCAGAAGATGGTTGTAATGAAGTAGTGGAAGATATGGATAGTTATTTTTATGTTGTTCTTACCTAGTCCTAACTTGTCAAGAAGAAAGAGGTGACACATCCCAACACAAAAGAGAATACCAAGGACTATGTAAAAGAAAATCCAATCAAAACCAACTTAAAAGGGGTATCCTCTTCTTGTTCTCCCAAAGCCTTTTGAAAATAAACTAAATACCTTATCGTCATCTTCTAGTTATTTTATTTCAAAGGATAATTTGGCTTCAAAAAGTGAACCCAATAAATCCTCTATTCTTGAAACCTTGGAAGTCATTGTCTCTCCCACCTTTGATATCATTGACCGTATTAAAAATACACCTTTTCAATCTTCAAAGTTGAGTATTTACAAGCTCACCCAAATTATTTTGACAATTTTTAAAAAATTTATCAAAAGCACTACCACAAAATTTGGTCATGGATCTTATTCCTTGAAAGATATCTTATATGGTCCCAAGGCTACCACTTCATAAAATATACTTGCTTCTTCTCTATCCAGTTCTATCAAGATATAAATTTCCTATGTGTCATTTTGGAGGATATAAACTAACTACAATATTGATTCCTAAGCCTTTAATAATGTTATTCCATCCTAATTTTCTCATGCCCTTGGTCTTACTCTCACTAGAGAACTTGGCCATTGTTACTATATGGAGACAAATCAAGTACCTTTGGTTGGTTGCATCAAATATGTTCAATTTCCATTTGTATTTTTTCCCTGAAAAAAGAGTGATGACCACCATTTTGTGCTTGATACTCTTGCTTCTTATGGAATGTTATTGATGAGCATATTTTGTAGAGACATTGGAGGGAGAATTAGATGGACTAGTCTCATGTCCCGATTAAGTACAAGGTGTAATGAATAAGTTGCTCCCGAAATATAAGCTAAGTATAGTGTCCAAAATTAGATGATCCTAGGGCTGAAATTATTTATCAAGATGTGGGTCATATAAACTACATGATAATATATAGAGACAACCTTGATCATCCTAATCTATTAACTATTTAAATTAAATAGAATTAAACCTTAATTTCACAAGTAATATTTGTAACTAATGATATAAAAGTGATAAACTACAAGTAAGACACAAGTAATAAGCATGTAACGATATGAAACCCTAAGCAGTAGAGATGGAAAAGGTGACTTAGTTGGCTTTGAGTGATTTGGAAGTGATTGCAACTATCAGATTGTTGGATTTGGATGGAACTAATGTCACAGGTGGCTTGCAGAGAGTTCTTAGACTCTAAAATTTGTCGAATGCAGTATGGCCATAGGAGGACAGGAGCACCCATGCACTAGTGTCCATTATGGGAGCTAATAATGTGTGAATATTCGAGTGCAGTATTTTTCTGGTCCGAGGAGCTTCGCTTCAATATTTTATTTTTCACTCGACTTCGCCATTAGGGTTCTCGATCACACTTATAACCTACAACACAAACCCTAGCTATCTACACAAGCTCATTTACACACGAGATCGAATAAAATATGCAATATGTGAAGTTGGATTGACCCCGGTGGTCATTCGATGAGTGAACTTAGTACCGAGCGTTGCGCTACATTTCAAACTTCATGGAGTTATTTGTGATTGTGTGTGAAATAATGTTATTAGGTTTTCTCTCACGTAAATGATTCCAATATAGTAGGCTATAGCTAGCTTTTATGTGAATGTGTGATATGGAATTCAACACTTCCCTTCCTATGTAGTGTATGCAACCCAAAATGTAGTCCCTTTGAATAGTAGTGGTAGTATGTAGATACGATGGCCCCTTTTAAATTTCCAGCCAAAATAATAGTGAGCATGTTGTGTATATATATGAATCTCTTGCTTGAATTTTGACATTAGTGACATAAAAGGTTGACTATGAATGTGGGATAAGGATAAGAAAATAAATAAGGCTGACCACAAATGATAAAATGTGCAAAAAGAATAAGGAGGACAAGAGCACCCAAAAAGGACACAAGTGCTTGGGCACTAGTGTCTAGAGTGGGTGCTAGTGTCCCAAGTCCATAATTGACTGATGTGACAAAAAAGACAGACAAATATCCTTGTTACTCCACCGAAGTGAATGCATAAAATCGAGAGATGTAGAAGAGAGTCACAATAGAAATCAACAAAAGAACGTACAAGGAAAAGGAAAGTGTCACCAATGTGTACTTTTCTTACTTAAGATTTGTGCATATAACAACATACCGATGACATAGTAAAGTGGTGATACGTTCATAATTTTGTGTCTACATTTTCCCCCTTTATACTATTTGAATGAAATTTAAGTAGTGTAAAGGAAGTAAGAAACATACTTGTATAGGGTCCGGAGAAGCCATGTTGCGAGTGCATGTAAAACATAGGAACCTATAGCATGGTGAACATGGATCAAATTTTTGACCCATATGGAGTAATTGAAGATAGAAAACCATCTCTAGGAGAAACTTGGAGAAATAGTTCTGATGATATTGAAAATTTTGAATTGTCATCAAAAGGTAATAGAAGAAGTAGGGAGTGATCAATTACCAACCCAATTTGTTGATAATTTAAGGATTTGGGCATTCTTCCACCAGAGGAAGAGTTTTGGGGAGAGGGGTTTTTTTTTATATCCTTCCACGATGCTTCCCCAAAATTTCCAACCACTACAAATGGGATTGTTACCTATTTAGTTCTGATTGTAACTTGTTTATTCCTAATTGAAGAACCCACATAGGAGGAGTATAGGAAAGGATGTAACGTCTCATTTCCCCCACTTCTATAGTAACAGGTGTTTAGATTTGAATATTTTTATATGGATTCCAATTTAGGTCATCTGGAAGTGATGGTGATGTAATGTGGCTCCCAATTTAGGTCATCTAGAAGTGATAGTAACTATGATTATTGTATTGATTGATTAATTTGAGTGATAGGATTTGATTAAATAAGATGTATTTAGAATATTACTCACGGAGAGGTCTTTATTTTCCCCCAGATTATTTCATTTTGGGGAAATAGATTTTAAATAGAAAAAAATATTGATTGTCGTATGGAATAATTGTAACCGTGTTTGAATGAGATTAGAGAAAATGTGATGGTAACGTATTAGGAGTATCGATTGATTGTGTTGTATCCTGAGAGGGATTATAAGATGATCCGTATTATATGCCCCCTTTTTGGTGAAAGGGCGATGTGTGAAGAAATGAGAACTGAGTCGTAAGCAAGGTTGTGAAAGGTTGTAATAATAACTGAGAGATAGTATAGGAGAGGTAGTAGGATTGAAAAATTATGTGTAGGTATTTATTAGTACATGTCTTAAATTTTGAAAATGGAATGGTTAGAATTAAATATTATGGTGTTAGGTGAGAATTTGATCTAAATGGGGTAAACGGAGAGGAAAATAGAGTAATGAGGCTCAAGATATGATCCAAACCGTGTGCCTGTATTAGTTGTAAAAATAGTAGTGAATAACACCTATAGTATAGAGGGACATTTTGAATTTACTATATATAGTAATATGAAATAGGTGAATAGTGAATTCTTTTGACCGAGAGTGACTGAAATTTGAGGTCTGAGCTGCAAAGATTTCATGCATTAGAGAGGTCATTCAGACAAGATTCGAGAGGGTGACGACAGGCCGTGGTTAGGTAGATGATTTGGGGACCTAGTATGTATGACCAAATTTGGATTTTTTTGTCAAATATTCTTAGTTTTATAAATTTTAGTAAATTTCAAAATTTTGTAGGATTTGACGTTTCTTACCAAGACAAAAGTGGACAAGGAATTTTCATCCTTCGAGCCACTAGCACTTAGTTCCTAGCGTTAGTGACTGTTTGGGGGCACTAGTGTCCAACTCTAGGCTCTAGTGCTAGTTTTTAATTTGAGTTTTACAATTATTTGAGCAATGAAGTTGATTGTGATACTATTAGCATGGATTTTAGATGATAGGTGTGTGTTAATACTACATTGTGTTGTGTAGAGAGATATACACTCCGAGGAAATTCTATGTTGGAAGTCATTTAACTACATTGCTTGGTTTGGGGTTAACTGATGATGAGTGGGATATATAGGACCATGCCGGTTTGTGGAACATTATTAGATTGGGGTAGATACCTCATGATATGTTATTATTGATATTTTTATGCTAGAGATGGTGCACATATACGTGTACATTTTTTTTTCTAACAGAAGAGATGATGGTGACATTGGAGGATGTATATAGGATATTGTGGTTGCCTATAGTCGGAGAGAGGGTACAAGTTATGGCCGTATTGGATGCTCGTGGTCGATGAGGACATCACAATGATATTTTACATAGGGTCTCGAGTACAGGCATGATATATATCAGTTTGGATGTGATTGTGAGATCTAGGGTTCCACAATTGCGGAAGTTCATTGCAATAGTTATATCTTCATCAATGATCATGGAGGGTGGGGGAGTGGGCATTCTATATAGGATGCATGATATTTTCCAGTATAGAGGATCATGGTACTAGATATACATGGGCATGATGTGTGTTGGCCCATTTATACAGGGATTTATCGGTTTACATAGGAGGACCATGGAGGTGGAGTAGGAGCTACTACTTTATTACATGTATGGGTGTATGAGCATATAGTTATAGTGAGGCCACTCAGTGGGCCATGGGATGAGTGGGCTCAACTAGAGATATTTGTAGCGAGGTGGGTGGGGAACCGAGTAGCATATAGGTCGATGTTATAGTAGATGGGCTCTAGGGCCATTATATAGAGGTTGTATAGAGACTATGGAGGATGGGTGGAGGATGGTGTTGAGTTACGGTGCATTCGGTGCACCATGTGGTTAGAGGATCGACTTCCAAGAGTAGTAGAGTTGTTTCGGGGTGAGAAAGTGTCTGCGACATTTTTGTATGGATATGGACGCCCTCGAGAGACATATATATATGGTTTTAATCTACTAAGGTATCAAGGCAACTAAGTTCGAGGTTAGGTCCCACATGAGCACATTTAGTGCCCCAGAGTCTATATGAGGCGGATCTGCATGAAGGGCCATTACAAGTGGATGATGCAAGGTGTCTTGAGGCATATATACAATGGTGGGTGACATATCGATGGGTGTTGTTTCTTGTGGTTTTGATGTGGCATGTGGCCAGAAGTTGGAGGAGCGGAGGGCCGGGAAATCCTCCTCCCCGAGGCGAGACGATCTAGTAGCGGAGAGAGTGGAGCGTAAGTATAATATATTGTACTTGGTTTATTGGTTAAGAGTTTTAGTGAATACGATGATGTATAAGTGCTAATATGGGGTTTTTGGTATGTGATTACAGGTGATGCCTATTTAACATTGATCATAGATACCTCCATATGCACGTTGACTCAAACATGCCCCCATATGTGCTTATGGGAGGAGGGATGTTAGAGTGGGTGGACACAATTGTGGGTGAGGATGCCCATTTATTTGAGCCTATGGTGATAACAACAACACATGCATATTGTTGTTAGCGAGCATGATGAGGCTCATGCAGAGATCGAGAAAGTGAGATAGGTGTGGGAAGGGGTAGCCTAGCTCGGGATTGTATTTACATGATATGTGGAGCTCAGGGCCTATATATAGAGCAGATAATAGAGAATTCCGTATTACGAGCTATCTTGAGAGATACAGATCCCGAGATCGAAGATGTAGGGTTAGTAGTGAAGCTTTGAATTCTAGAGCCCTCACGATTGTAGATAGTGATAGTGAGGATGACATATGATGTATTGTAGAGGATGTATTGAGGCATAGGGGCTTTCCCCCAATGATTGTATTTTGTAACTATGATTTTGGATGATATATATATATAGGTGTGTTGATGTCATATTTTTTGTTGATGTTCATTGTATACTATGCGATGATTGTGATTTACATTTGGTAGTGATTATATAGTTTGTTGGATTTTATATGCATTGTTGGTATGGTTGATTTGATATATATTGTTGATTGTTGAAATTTGTTACGATGTGGAAAGAATTGCTATTGAATAGGAATTGTATTTGAATAACAATGAATAGTATAACATATGATAAATAGAGATGTATATATGTGATGTAACGTGGCAATGAATAGCAAATAGAGGTGATGAGATAATTGTATAGGAATGTATGAGAAAAATGAATGATTCCATGATACTTGTATGATAACGAAATGCGAATGTGGAAATAAGTAATTGAATGTGATGAAGATGGAGGGGGAAAAAGGATGATTTCCCCAGTGTGAGAGTAAGGTTCATTTAAGTAACAATTCCCTTAACAATCATGTATGAACCTTAAGAACACAAGTGTGTCATTTGGTAATGAGATGGAGATGGGTATCATCTACCATAGGTGAATAGGCATGCGATGCACATTAGGAACTTGTGGAATACTTGGTAGCATGTGTATAGGTGCCAAATTGGATATCGAAGAGATGGTGTAAAAAATGGGAGGTGTGACGGTGGGAGATGTAGAAGTGGGTTTCTTAGGAAGCCAATGAGATGTAGTAGCAATGTGGGTAGGGTGAGATGATGTGGCAATAGGTGGGACAGCTAGAGGAGGTGGATGAATGATGACCTTAGGAGGTGGACGGATAATGACCTTAGGAGGGGTGAATGTGACAAGCTAACAATGGCATAGGCTCGTCTATGTGGAATAGGAGAGAGAGAGACTCACGAGAGTGGGTACGGAAGGTAATGACACCCTTATCTTCTAATTGTTGGATTCTATCATGAAGGGCATAAAAATCATTGTCACAGTGGCCATTAATGCAGGTGAAAATTGTAAAAATAGTAGTCACGATGATGACGGTACAACCGACGAGAGGATGATGTTGGTTGGAAGGTAAATGGATCATCCACTTATCAAGTAAGGTACGCAAGACATCATGTGGTTTAACAACATGTGAAAAGTATAATGGTGCACAGGTGGGAGGTGGGGAAGATCTAGGTGAATGTTGACACGATGGTGGAGGAGGACGCTTATGTGAAGGAGGATATGGCAATCATAAAGGGGGTCAATAGATGGGAGAGTAGAAGACTTAGTAGGCAAGGGAGGAGTAGAAGAAGTAGAAGTAGGTATTATAACATGATTTGTAATTATATTTTTTCTAAATTGATAACCTTATAGCAAAAAGAAGAGTAAATGAATCACATGTATCATATAATAGCTTTTATTTTAATGGAGGAATTAAGCCACAACAAAAGATATATTGCATTTCTAGATCAATAGGCTGAAAAAGTAAATGGTGCATGCAAGAATTAAATCATAAAATATAATCTAGAATTGGTTTTGTCTTTCCTTGATGTAAAGAAGGTAAACATTCATATGTAACTTTAGGCCCATTATTAGAAATAAAACATCTAAGAAAAGCATCTTCCATATCATAATAAGTACTAATAGATCCATTAGGTAAGTGAGTGTACCATTGGAGAGCGATATCAACAAGGCTATGACAAAAGGCTTTTAGTAACAATCTATCATTGGAATAGGAAGCCATGGCTAATCGAAAATATTTTAGATGTAAATGAATATTTCTGTGCCATCAAAACATGAGAAAGTAGGCATAATGAAACCCTTGGGGAAAACAGAATTGTGAATCTTCTTAGGAATGGGATTTCAGGAAGGTTATTATGGTCAATGAAGCATAATAAGATTTTCTTTCTAAGGTAAGGGTGTGGACCTTGCTTTGTAAATCACCAACAACATGCATGAGAGAAAGGATATCTTGTGAAGGAATGGTTTGGGAAGTAAGAGGCACATTGAGGGGTTGAATTTTTCCATTATGAGTGATCATGGGGACTTGAGGAGAGGGATGGGATGTAGAAGGAGGGGATGTATGTGAAGGATCTAAAGGTGTAGTAAGTGGGGAGTCAATGGGTGTATGATCAACATGAATAGTAGGAGATACACTAATATTATCATTAGGTTCAACATGGAAATCTTTGGAAACAATTTCAAAAATATAAGTATGAGATATAGATTCACATTCAACAATTTTAATGCAAGAAACATCATTATTAACATGTGCATTATCATTATCATAAGCAGAGTCACTATCATCCATATTTTCACAAGCAATAATTTCATTAAGACAAGTATTAGTATGCAAAGAATCTACACTAGTGTTATCATTTACCATAGTACAAGGGAAGAGGATGGAGCATCATTCATGTCTATAGTGGTGGGAAGGATCTTCATCAAGGCTTTGAATAGGGAATGCAAAGCAAGAAACAGAACTTGAGAGATTATTAGGAATAGATGTTTGGAAAACAAGGAGTTGTAAGATGACATGTGGATCATATTGGGGATTTTGCATGAGATCCAGAAAATTCAACTTCTTCATTGGGGTTAGAAAAATTGCTTACATTCCCATGAAGGTCCTGGGATGATCTGGGGATGGGTACCTTTTACTAGCCATGAGGGAATTGGATCCTAGGGCAAGGAGTTCGAATAAGGATCGGGATCACCAAATGATTTAAATTAAATAGAATTAAACCTTAATTTCATAGTAACTACTATAACTAATGAAATATAAGTGATAAACTACTTTGTAAGACACAAGTAATAAGCATACAATGATATGAAACCCTAAGTAGTAGAGAGGAGAAGGTGAATTAGCTGGATTCAAGTTATCTGGAAGTGATTGCAAATATCAAATTGTTGGATTTGGTTGGAATTGATGTCACAAAGTATCTTGCGAGAGAGTTTTGGGACTTTGAAATTTTTCTGCAGACGAGAAGCGCCCACGGGAGGATAGGAGCACCACGGTGCTAGTGACTATGTGATTATTCGTGGTCCGAGGGCCTTCATTACAATATTTTATTTGTCACTCTTTCTTTGCTATTAGGGTTTTGATGACACCTGTAATCTGCAACACAAACCCTATTTATCTGCACAAGCTCACAAACACATGAGATCTGAATAAAATATGCAATATGTGAAGTCGAACTGACCCCCGAAGTCACCCAATGAGTGAAATTAGTACTGAACATTGCACTACATTTTAGACTTCATGTAGTTCTTTGTGTTTGTGTGTGAAATAGTGTCATTAGGTTTTCCTCGTGCCAATGATGCCAAGATAGCGGGCTATAACTAGATTTTATGCAAATGTGTGATATGGAATTCAACACTCCCCTTCATATATAGTGTATACAGCCCAAAATGCAATCCCTTTGAATAGTAGTGGTAGTATGTAGATGTGATAGCCCTTTTTAAATTTCTAACCAGAATAATAGTGAGCATGTTGTGTATATATATGAATCTCTTGCTTGAATTTTGACATTAGTGACACAAAAAGCGACTATGAATGTGGGATAAGGATAAGAAAAGAAATAAGGCTGACCACAAATGATAAAATGTGCAAAAATAATAAGGAGGACAAGAGCACCTAGAAGGGACACAAGCACCTGGGCACTAGTGTCCAGAGTGGGCGCTAGTGTCCTGAGACCACAAACGACTGATGTGAAAAAACAAACAGACATGGATCCTTGTGACTTGACCAAAAGTGAATGCAAAACTAAGAGATGTAGAAGAGAGTCACAATAGAAATCAATCAAAGAACGTATAAGGATAAGGGAAAGTGTCACCAATGTGTACTTTTCTTACTTAAGATTCATGCATATAACAACATACCGATGGCATAGTAAAGTGGTGATACATGCATAATTTTGTGTCTACAAGTACAAGAAAATTTCATAGAAGTTTGAACGTTGTAATTTGATGGAATATGTTCTTTTTTATTTATGATAAACCATGATGATCATGTCTCCTCAAAATAAATTCATCCTTTTTCTTATAAGACATAGTTTTTACACAAATAACATCGTTGAATACAAGGATTTTCTTCTCAACCTTAAATTAGTTGAATGAATGGGGATTAAGAACTTGAAAGTGCAAAGAGATGCCAAACTTGTTGTCAAATAGGTAAGGAATCTATGTCACATTCATAATGAGAGACTCAAGCACTATAGAAATAGAGTATGAGACTTTGCATGGAGCACTTTGATTCTTTCTCCATAAATGTTGTGTTGAGAGAAAATAATGATAGAGAAAATTCCCTAGCAATATATGCATCTCTTTTAGTTCCTCATATCAAATTTGGTGAACACAAATATACCATTGAGATGGTATTTCACCAGTAAAATTTGGTCTAGTTTTCACAAATTTGACGCAATAAACTCTCGATAATATTCATATGAGATAATCAAAACATTATGAGAGAGTTACATTTAAAGAGAGGATGTCTCCTATTTTTGAGGATCTTATTGTTATCTCATATCCCCTAATCTCTCTTTTATCTCCTAACATCTCTCATTCCTTTATTTTCTCACATACATCCCCAAGATATCTCAACAAAACCCTATCTAATGTGAATTATGTATATAACCCAAGTACGACTTTATCATTATGAGTTGTTTATTCAATAACTCATATAATGATACTATTCTCATAATAATAATTAACTCACACTATAATATTTTACTAACTCACAAATATCAATGGATTATTAATAATAGCTACTATCTCGTAGCATTCCCCCTTAGTACGAACATGAGAGAAGAGAAAACATATCTTGTAAATGTTGCTCCTTGAAAACACTACTTAGACCAAGTACAACTCCATCAAGTTATCTCACAATCCTCATAAAGGCATACTTCATATGCCTAATTCTTGGGGTTTTGAGACTCATTTCCCCAAACACTCGAATTATGAATTGCCAATATTTCTATCATTAAACTCCTTAACTATCTGGACAACAATCCATATTGAGTTTACCTCAAAATCTTCTCCTGCCCCCAAGAGGTAGATTATTTTGAATATGCTTCTTTCCCCAAATGTTACACTAGAGGTTTATTCAATACACGAACAAAATAGAAACTCGTAAATCATAGCACAACACAAAGGCAAGACAATAATGAACTAAAAATAAAAGTCACTACATCGCTAGGTGGCCCCGTCACTAGTGGCTGACAAGAGGTCATTGTTTGAACTCCTTTCTTTATCCTCCAAAATAACGCTAGTAATTTAGCGTAAATGTGAACATGAGGCTCGATTACATATTTTTATGAGAAAATACTTCCTGCCACAAATTTGATGTCCGGTTTTATATATATATATATATATATATATATATATATATATATATATATTTTTTATAACAAGATACTAAGACACTTAATATTTTGACTCTAGAATCTCTAGACTTAAATGTCTAATATAACTACAAGTATAATTAGAAATTAATCTATAGTGACACAAACTAATGAATCGAACAAAAGGTTGAGTATAGGACATATAAGTCACAATGACACTACATTAAAGTCTATAATAATGATTAACACATTATACAAGTATGATAACTATTACACATTATACCAAAGACCGATGGTGTTGAGGGAAAGCTCAAGAGACATGATCAATGGAGGTGTCAATCCGAGTGATCTTCATGTAACGTGGAACAAAAATTGCATGGTGGAGAAATTGTTCTTTCTTATGATGTCCAATGCTATTCTAATGATCTACACACTTAATAACAAATCTGCTACGTCGAATGAATCTTGGTTTTGAAATCCGCAGGTTGTGACGAGTGGTAACGAGTGACGAACTTAATAACAAATCCAAGGCTTTGTAAGATTTCACAAAATTTGACGCAATAAACTCTCAGAAAACCAATGAAGTTTCCCTTGACAAAAAACAATTTATCTCTACATCACAAGTGATCAAAACTGCTCGAATACTAAATGTAAAATTTGATTTAGATTTCACAATTTTGACACAATAAACTCTCAATAATGTTCATTTGAATTAATCAAAATATTATGAGAGAGACATTTAAAGAGGAGGTATTTTATTTTTGAGGATCCTATCACTACCACAAAACCCCTCAATCTATCTTTTATCTCTTAACATATCTCATTCCTTTATTCTTTCACATACATCCCCAAGATATCTCCTCATATTTCAACAAATCCTATCTAATGTGATTTGTGTATACAATTCACATACAAATTTATTATTATGAGTTGTTTATTCAACAACTCATATAATAACATTATTCTCACAATAATAACTAATTCACACTATAATATTTTACTAACCCACAAATATCATTAGAACACTAGTACAATAGCTAATATATGTAACATCTTCTAAGTGTTCCTTAAAATTCTTAAAAGTGGCAAGTTTTCAATGATGATGAACATATCATTTCTGTCCTTGAATAAAGAGGTAACTTCATAAACTTATAGTTTGAAGGTAGTGATGTAGGATACAAGTAATCTATCTCTTCCCATAGTGAAGAATGGATTTAAAATGAAGCTGATAAATATAGAGTTATTAAGCTTAAAGGAAATAAGATTCCTAAAGAATTGGTTTCTTTGGAAGAAATCTTCAACAAACATGATTGATTTGTGAAGAGTGCATTATTGGGAAAATATCATGATGCAACCGACTTCGAGAAAGTAAACATCCGCTATGAAGAAAAAACAATGGTGGTTAATATCAAGAAGTGTTGCTCTCCGTAAGAGAAGTGAAAAATTGTTTCCCTTCTAAAAAATATGTTGATGTTCTAACCTATTCATATGTAGATCTAAAATCAACCAGACCTAGCAAAATGCAAAGACTCGGTTGCTTTAAAGCCAAGAGTGAATCCTTTGAAACAAAAACAAAGGCACTACAGCCCAAAAATTGTGGGAATTGTCTATAAGGAGATTCAAAATATGTTGAATGTAAGGATTATATTTTCCATTCATCATTCTATGTGGATAGCTAATGTAGTGTCGATTCGGAAGAAAAAAGTGAGATAAGAATTTGTGTTGCTTTTCCAAACCACAATTAGGCATTTCTAAAGGATTATTATCCTCTTCGATCATTGATCAAATCTTGGAGGAATTCGCAAGTTCAAAATTGATATCTATGTTGGATGGTTTCTCCGATTCACAACTAGATAGAGGTCATGACATAGGATTAGCATAAAACAACTTTCACCACTCCATGGAGAAATTTTTCCTACAAAAGATTGCCCTTCTTCGATTGATCAATGCAAGGGAAATTTTTAGATAGATATGGACTTAGATTTATGTGATCCTAAAAACAAATGCACAATTGTATACCTTGTTGATTTGACAAGTATTTTCCAAGAGAAGAGAAGATCACCTTGGTCATTTGGAGCAGTAATACAACAATGCATAGTCCATGATATTTCTCTCAATCCAAAGAAATCAATGTTTGGAGTGAATGAAGGAAATTTTTTTGGGCATATTGTGTCAAAATGAATATACATAGATTCAATAGAGTTCAAGCTATTAAAAAATTAACTCTACCCACCACCAAGCAAGGACTTCACTCTCTCTTTGGCAAGGTGAACTTCCTTATAAGATTTCTACCTAATTTTGTTGAACTCACTCACCAAATTGCCAACATGATGAAAGGAAAGAATGATTTTTGTTGGAATGATGAAGGGAAAGAAGCATTCAATAGTATCAAGGCTGTTATAGAAAAATTTCTTGTGATAATATGTCCTAATTTGACAAAGATTTTATTATTTATTGTTATACTTTTGATCATAACTTGTCTATCATTTTGATACAAGTAAATGAAGAGGGATTAAATCCCTATTGATTTTATGAGTTATGGTTTGAAAGAACATAAACTCAAATATTCACAAATTTAGAAACATGTTTTTTCATCGTCAAAGTTGTAAAATAGTTTATATTTTATATTCTAAGTTCTCAAATCAATTGTATTAGTACCTAATTTTCTTTGTGAAATCTATCTTGACCCAACAAGAAAGTTCAAAAAGAGGTAGTTGGATAGATAAAGTACATGAACATGATCTCGATATACATCCCACCAAGTTGGTTTGAGGCAAAGGACTTTTCCAATTGATTGCATAAAAAAATCAAAAGCAAGAGAATATGATGCTATTAATGAAACACCCACAATTTTGTTTGTCAATACAAATAATAAATGGTATAGTGACATTGCACATTTCTTATCCTATAGAGATTTTCCTCCTCATCTCAATGCTAAGGAGAAGAGAACAATCAAGCTCATAGACATAAAATTTTAATATGGGATAACTCTATTTTTAAGAAAGTCATTGATGGACTTTTTTCACGATGTATAGATAAGGAACAAAAAAAAAATTTATTAAAAACTTATCACAACCAAGCATGCAAAGATCATTTTTATTCTCCTATCATCGTGTAGACACCAAAATTGGGTCACACTCCCCTTGGTCCCCTTTCGAATAACTAACTTAAACATACTCACCTAACATTAGCCCCCTTTCACCCCATATTAACATTAATTTAACTATCCACAATTAATTCAATACTCACCCTCACTCCATTTATTAATTTAATTACTTTAATTAAATGGATGCACACCTCACCTATCCACCTCACATAGACACCTCACCATAGACCTATTCATAGCATGTTTCCATAACTAACTAAGACTTATCCCTACTTACCTTAATGAACTAAGACTTAGTATAACCCTAAAAGCACATGCCTATTATTCCTCTAACCATATTCCCACATATCTAAGTACAAATGTTCCATTTAGACCTAACACCAACTAGCAAAGATGGAAAAAGATAGCCAAGATCTACTATTTTAGGAAACCTAGGATATCCCACCTTAACCGACACCAATCAACCCAAAACCGACGTCGGTCACCCTAAACCGTCGTCGGTTACCATATAACCATTTTGGTAACCTTGTTTGAGAGGTTGGCCACATTCTCAATTTTTAGGAATGAAGGAGATCTGCATGCAAGCACAACCAAAGCCCTATCGTGCGTTCAAAATACCATAGCCAGCACCAAGACTGATCAAAAGGCATCTTGCATTCAAAACAACATCCCGGGAAGCACTACCGTAGCATTGAGCACCATTCCATAGATCAACTATCACCAGTATCTCCAACCACCTCTCCACCACTACAGGCATTTAGAATACATCTAAACTCCAAGTAAGTTGGTTTCTCCTCTGTTACTGGTAGTTGTATTCCTTATTTTCTTTCATCTATTCACTATTCTTACTTAGATCTATCCCTCAGCTTCCTCTCTATCAACCACCCCATCACACCCCACCTACACTTCACAAAATCCTATCCCAAAACCGCCTTTGCCCCGTGGATTGTACAAACACCCTCCAAACTCTTTGTGTAATCACAGAGAGGACTCAAAACCCATTTTACAAAGATCTTCTAGTTCCCCGTAGTCACCAACACCGGTTAACCCTAACCGTGGTCGGTCCGTCTCATACCGACATTGGTCTCCTTAATTGATATTGGTCACTGTGATTGTCAACCCAACCTAACAAACCAACCCTTAGCCTACCCCAAACCTCACTCAAAACCTTACCACACCTATTTTGGACATGTCACCTCACCCTCCCCCACAGAGACCCTTCCAACTCTCTATTCTAAGATAGAAGAGAGTCCAAACACCCTCCACCTAACTCCTTGCCACATTTCACATAGAACTAGTATTGGTCATCTCTAAACCGACATCGGTCACCCTGACCGACGTCGGCCTTTGTGTCTAATAACATTGTTCTAAACCAACAACTTAATTACCTCACCCAAAATAACCCAAAATCTCACCCAACCTTACCAAGACTCTGTCTGTGACCTGTAGACCACCTACACTACCTGCAACCTAATCCAAAACCTTTCATCAGCATATTATTTCAATATTTAATCGAATCGATGGTGATAGTAATCTGAGGTACCCAAATCAGAATGCTAGCACTAGATTCTTTTATTTACATGTTCAAGTTATTTTATATTGATTTATAAACAATGGATTGACAACCTTTCTAGGAAGTATCATACTTCCCGGATCTAGCATACACTAGGCAGTCCACTGTCATATACTATTTAACTCTCTTTTGTGGTCTTGCTTTGTATTTCAAGTAGTTCATCCTAGCTAAAACGAATCTCTCACAACAAGATTGGATCAAGAAGTCAGAACGCGCGCAACAACCTTCAAACCGACCATCGCAATAGGTATTCCTCCTTGGCCCAAAACCTTATTTGTTTCATCTAAAAACTTAAAGAAAATGATGAAACATTTTGGCACGCCCAGTGGGACCCATCCAGGTTCCTTGCATTTTATTCATTCCTAGGTGAAAGTTGTGTGTTTGTTTCCCTTCTAAAAATCTTCCACATTAATTTTCTTCTCTGGAATCTTCCTCTCTTTCTATTGTCTAAAAGCAATCATGTTTTTGGTGTTATAAAAAGAATACTTATTTTCTTTCATTAGTATTGCATTAGTGAAAGAGCATTCCTCTTCCTATTCATTACTTGTTACATTGAATATCACACTTCAATTTGGGCTTAAAACACTTGCATAGCATTCTGATTCGTTGCATCTTAGCTCACATTAAAATGAGGGAAACCTATATGTTGGAATTCATGCCCAACTGATGGTTGACATAACTAAATCATAGAAAAGCACATTCTTTCTTCTCTCTCTTTTCCAAACTACACAATTTGAAATATATACATCTTAAAACAACATCCCACCTAGAAGAAGTTGTCAATGATCACACGATTAGAGGATTGACAATGGGCACCTAGCTGGTTATCTCTGTCCAGTACCCCATCAGAGGATGGCCCACCCCTGCCATAACATAACCTGAAACCTCACCTTTAGAATTTCCTTCTTCGTAGGAAGCCTTCCCAACCAAAAACTCTACTCTAAATTCACGAGTCAGTCTTTTAAATAGCATAAGCTAAACACACTAAATTCACTTGTTGGGTTACGTATTTTTCTTAGCTTTGTGCTTGACTTGCATTTTGAGGTGTGAGGATATGATTCTTCATTTTTATTTTTTCCTTTCACACTCCACCATCACAGTTGGAGTATTCTGACTTTCTCAGAGTGTGTCAGACCTCATCTTATCATCCCCAGACTTTTGGGTTGATTATTCATCTAATCTAAATTCACAAAATTAATTTTTCTTCATTCTTCATATTTCACAAGAATCGCATCACCAGGATCAATTTTCACGGTTTACATCCGACTACTATTGGTTTACTTAACTGTGTCGGTTCCTTGTTCTTTTGGTTAATTTACCCAAAAGACACTTATCTCATCTTCTCTTTTGTTTTGAGTCTCTGTGTATCATTGTACTCTCTGTACTCTAATAATAATCATCAAATACAACTTTCCTGTCTGACAATCATCAGTTTCTACCTCATTTGCTAAAACTGTTATTTTCTCACAAGAATCGATATCGCCTCTATAACCAACATCGGTCACCCTTAACCATCATCGGTCAGTTAGACCAGCATCGGTCACTCTATTTTGATTTTAATCAAAACATTTACCAACTTTCCCTCCCATAATTTTTTTTGTCCCATCTCTCGTTGTTCCTTATGTCATTTACATAGTACAATTCACCTGATATATGTTGATTCACATGGTTTTGACTCGCAGCCAAACTAACACCCTTGTATTTCACATCACCATCACCACTCCCACCTAGTCCATCACCGCCATCCATTCTGTCACCTATGGATCTCGACTCAGCTTATCCCCATCGCTACCGGTGACGAGGAGTTCGCGAGACTCCTCGACAAAATCTCGTTGCCCTCCAATACTACCTTGCTCATTCTTCCACCCGGGATTCCTCAGGATAGTTAATATACGGCATGCCCGTATCTATCCCTCCTGCTCTATCCCCCACTTCTATGTCATCTAGCCCCAATTCGTCACTACCCTTCATCCACTTTATCACCTGTGGTGTCTCAGTTAAATCCCACAGCACTATAACTACAACATCTATGTCATCGATCGCACCCGCGACATCGATTGTCCCTCCAATAGCCACTATGAGTATAGCTTCATCTACACCCGCCACTTCACATATACCCATTACATCGTAACCACCTCTGGTGTTGGCAAACTTACACCCCTTTCCAAAACCTCATCCTTTCTATCCCACAATCCTTACCCCCAATCACCACTAGAGTTGTTATGACTACCCCACCCGCTTACACATACTACCAACAACCCCCGACCTCATCTATCGCTTATGTTGGCTATGTGCCACCTACATCTATTCCTCCTACATAGTTCTCATACTCAAGTGCCACCATACACCAACATACCACCCACCTCATACATTCAACATCAACCCCTTTTTCTCAGGGGGCACCCATTCATCCCAACCTACTAACGACCTCATTAAAATGATGATGGAGAAGATGTAGACCTTAGAAGCATCTGTTTCTTTGCTCCCATAATTCTTTAACATATGATGAAATTTGTAACGAGCCTATCCATCCATCTATTCCATTCGTCCTTACCCAGTGCATTGGGAAATGCCTAAATTCAATCGCTTCAATAGTAAAGAAGACCCACAACAACACTTGTGCGTCGTTCAAACATGGGTGTTACCTAATTGCCCACAATGACGCTTTTCCTCCTATGAACTTTCCCAATGTCCTTGATAGGACCAGCATTGGATTGGTATAGTGGACTACCTCGACATTCTATTTATTCCTTTAATCAAGTAGCCCAAGCTTTCTTAGATCATTTTTCAATCAATGTTACCAAGAAAGTCACCATGACCAATCTCTATTCAACCCGACAGTATGAAGATGAATCTATCACAGATTTCGTTGCCCACTGGTGAGTCTTATTAACCAATTAACGTTCCAACTACCTCAGACTAAACTTATTGAGTTGTTCACTAGAGCTTGTGCCAGACACATCTCACCAACTCTACAAGTCCAAACCTTCAACCTTTGATGAAGCGTTCACCATGGCCCGAAAACTAGAAATTCATGCCATTGAGAAAAGAAGATCCAATTACAAAACAAGAATACCCCATTCAAATCAAATGATTCTTCTTCATCTTCAAAACCTCAAAATAATTATTCAAAGCCCAAAGGATCTGCCAACGCAGTAGTCCTCAAGGCGGGTCCACCTCATCCTTCTAATCAGGCCCAACCTTCTTCCAATCTTTCTCCCGTCCATGCCTTTTAAATCTGTGGAACAACGGAAATACACTTCGATTGGAGAGCCCTATTCATCGTCTTGGAAAATCTTCTTAAAGCTGAGCCATTACACTTCCTCCCATAAAACCTCATACAAGTTTTGATCCTGCTCATCCCATGTTGGCATGGTATAAAGAACACGACTACTATAATTATCATCACGTTAAAGGACATAGTGATGGTAATTGCATAACTTTTAAAAACATTGTTCAAGAGATGATAGACAATGGAGACCTTGTCAGTAGACAACCTAATGCGCTAAAAAATCAAAATTTTCACATCTTCAAAAATTTGCTCCTAATCATAAACCATCGATCTAATCAAAATAGCAAACCTTCATCCAACGACAATGAATGTCCGTGAAGTTCCACGCTTTTGATATCATGCCAACTGTTCCTCAAAACCTACCTACTTCATCTATTGAGGAAATCTTGGCACGAGATCCTCCACCCACAGGAGCATACCTCTTCTACTCCTCCACCCACAAAGGAGTCCCCCTCATCTCCCCTTTCTCTCACAGAGGAACCCACACTTTCTATCGATGTCATTTCATCATCTCATTGCCCAACCTTCTTCGAACCGTCAACACTTTTAATTCTCCCATCCACAGAGAATCATCATCACCTTCTCCTCCACCAAGAGAGAAGTCTACCTCACCCGACCTATTATCTCTCCTACCCATGGGAGATTCTTCAGACATGTCACTACCTATTGGGGATACTTTTCCCCAAGCATCCCATGATCTATTGACATGATCTTTTACCTACGAGAATCCGAGGCTAGCCAATTCCTATCTCACAAACATATTTTACAGGGATTTCCATCCCATTCCATCCTCTTCTTCAGTAGTCATGTTTTCATGGCTGGTTAATCGTTTTGATTACGTTGATCATTCCATGCTCTGGGGATGTCTTTGGCTCCCTGTTTCAACCCAAATGAAAATGTTTCTTGAAGATACTTCCATGATCTACCCAAAGGTATTTTCGAAACCAAAACTACCCTGACCATGCCGATTGAAATTACTTCCTCTTCATCATCCCTACCTCCATCCAAACTTCTACCCATCACTACAAACCATTCCCCAAACCTAAAACCTACCCACACTTATCCCCTCACCCGTATCTAGACCCATCACTACTTTGGGTGTCATGCCAACATCAAACCTTACTCACCCACCTATCAGATTGGACTTAGCCATGTCTTCCCAAGTCTCGCACCAACATTATCCTCCCGCCTAAAAGGAAAACCCAACCTTCTAGGCCGCGTACACCGGTCTCGCCTACCACACCTTTGTCACCTTCCCCCTTTCATCCATCCTAGGGCCTCATCCATCAACCTTGACCAAACAATCTCATACCCAAGGCCAGTCAAAAGCTAAACAACCTATTCCTACCTCACGAGCCTTTGTTACACCTCATTCACCCAAAAACCAAACTTCCTCACCCTCACCCATACACTTCTTTCCACCTATACCTCCACCAGTTACTATAACCCCAACCTTGCCTATACAACTTCAACCAATGTCATCTACCCAACCTCTACCAACCACCTCCACCGCAACTCGATTACCCCCATGGGTAACCCATCCTCTTCCACCATCTTCTTTCCCTTCTACATCTCGTACTCCCGTGTCACCTTTACCTAAGAAGGTGCAACCCAAAGATAAGAATCCTACCCTCCAATAAGGTAGTCAAACCAACCAAACCTTCCATCGCCAACTCTTCTACCCCACCTTTACCCAAGAAGATGCCAAAGAAAACCTAAGACCACTCCACATACCAAACCAATAGACCAACCCATTCCCCTCCTATAAAGTCTCTTCCTCACAATCATCCACACTTGTACCCAAACCCACACTCACTTCCCATTGTGATCCATTAGCGGGGTCCTACGCCAACATTTTAACCAATCTCTTAGAGACTTCCATCATCACATTACCACCACTTTGACCTTACGATCCTCTCAAACCCAAACCAAAAGGGTTTGATGAAACCAAGATTTTGCCTATCATCATGTACTAGGACATGATGTCAAAAATTGTAAGGCTCTGAAAACCGTTCTTCTCCAACTTTTCCTCCTGAAAAAAATTTTGATGATGATGAACCTTCTTGATGAGGACCATGCTCCACCTTCACCTATCACCACACATCATCATCCTTTAATGATTCAAATGACAGTATCTCCACCCCCACAACCATTTTTCCACCTCCAAAATTTGAGATCAACATGGTTTGTATTAGAGAGTTGGCCAAATCACCACCCAAATGTCAATGCGCCTACTCATTTCACAAGGCTCTTATCCACCACTAGGATTTTTCCCCTCATGCCATTATACCTTTCATGACACACCCTCTCTCATCCACCTCCCCCAGATTAACATGGTTCACGTTGCTACCCGCACTCGTAAAGACAAAAGGAAAAGAAAAACAAATAGCCCATCAACCAACCTCATACCCAATATACCATCTACACCCACTCCCAAAATCACCATCCATAGACCTACATACCCTATCTCTGACGGGGTCACCCATCGCACAATGGTAAAACAACTACATCAGTCTCCTCTAAAGATGTCTTTGTATGATCTCGTCCAAACTTCCAAATCCCATAGATAAGCCCTTATTGAGGTTTTACAATCCATTGAAGTTTTACCCAATGACCCCACACTAGTGGATTTGATTATTACCCCTCACCATGTGGCCTCACTAACCAAATCAGCTCCTTCTTCTACCCCCATGACCACTTCTCAAGTCGCTGCCCTCAGCTTCTCTGAAGAGGATATTGTACCTCTCTAGTCAGATGACCATGATCCCGCCCTATTCATTTTTGTCTATATCAATAACATACATGTATGATACGTCATGATTGATGGTGGTGTTATCATTAACATCATCTCCTCCAAACATACAATCAAATGTGTATTCCTTCTAACTATATTCATAATAACCTGATTATGTTGTGGTCCTTCAATGATGCCCCATCACCTCCACCCTTGGAACTATTATCCTTCATGTTCACGTAGGCCCTCGCACTTTATCCTAGAACTATTCTATGTCTTAGAGGGGGAATTCTAGTATAACCTATTGCTCAAAAGACCCTGATTCACGTCATGGGTTGTGTCCCTTCAAATTTACACCACTGTGTAAAATCCGAGCATGAGGAAAATAACTACACCATCCCCACCGACCCATCGCCATTCAAAATGTAACATGTTATATCATCCCAATGATGTGCTTGTACTAGTCAAAGCATCTACCCACTACCCCCACTTCTCCTTCACCCATGACCCACCCACCAATGCTGCCACCACCTCTCCCACATCTAAGCCTACTATTCCTACTACTCTTGCATAACCTCTACAACTTCAGCCACTCTACTTCCCAACTCATCGATACCTCCCCTCCCAATCATCTAACGAGTCATCTATCCCCGCTACCCACATATCAACTACTGATCCCTTAGAAGGTGTTTTTCAACACCTCACTTTGGGGGAGTACCGCCTATACAATATCGACACATTCCTCACTCCACAAGAGTATGGGAACCTACGCCAACACCCTAGTTATGACTACCACGTAGGTGAGGTTTTTCCTTATGGTCCTCCCCACCTTCACACTAATCTGGGGACTTGATATTGCCACTTATTCACCCAACATCCATCCCAAACATGACCATTTTCATCTGACCTATAATCCCTTACTAACCGCCACTTCGCCCACACTTTCCTCCACCGTTGTGCACATGGAAAGGCTTTGGCTTTGGTTTTGAACATGGCCACCATATTGTCATTTCATGTACTACCCGTAAACACAATGAATGTAGTGTCATTGGATTTTCCACACCACCTCCCAAGAAGGCCCACATCGGCCTCATTGAGGAATAAAAATCTTCTCCACCTCATTCACCCATGTCACCATCTTCACCCACGGAGTCCATAGATCCCAAATCTATTCCTCATAACTTTTTTTTCGTAAACACAATTTCCCTAGGACCTCTAACTTATCAACGCGATGGTGAGGATCCCTCTTCTCTCCCCTTCTTGTATCCTGACATGATTGATGATGATACGCCTTCTATTAATGTCATTCAATGTCAGGATGATGAGTCCATCCTCACCTACCTTGGTGCGGAAGATTCTTATATTCACCGGTCGTTACCCTCTGAGACACAAACCATGTTGAATGAATCAACTATCAAAATCAACATTAATACTCAGGATGACCCGCACATTCTAAAGATAGGTTAGTCTTTAGATGTTACTGAATAGGAAGCTTTTACCTCTTTCCTCCGGGACCATAGCAACGCTTTTGCTTGGTCTTATGCTGATATGCCCGGTATTGACCCAAAAATTGTGGTCCACAATATCATAACCATTCCTAATGCCAAACCCATCAAATAAAAGCTGATGGAAAATACATCCTCGTATTTCTCTTTTTATCAAAGAAGAACTTCAACGCCTTCTCTCAGTTTCCTTCATCCTACCCATTGACTATCCCCAATGGATTTCTAACATCATGTTTGTAACAAAAAGAGAGGGGACTCGATTTGCATGAACTTCCATGACCTCAACCTAGCTTGTCCCAAAGATGATTTTCCCTACTAGGCATTGACCAACTAGTTGATCTCACCACTGGCCATGAAATGCTATCACTCATGGATAGTTTCTCAGGTTATAATAAATATTACTTACTCCAAAGATCAACACAAGACTACCTTCATCACTCCTTGGGGGACCTTCTACTATCGAGTCATGCCTTTTGGCCTTAAAAACGTTGGTGCTACATATCAACGAGCCATGACTTACATCTTCCATGACATCATGCATCACATATTGGAAGATTACGTAGATGATCTTCTTACCAAATCCAAACATTAAACTAAACACTTGACCATCCTTAAGGTCATATTTGACCACCTCATCAAGTATTGTGTTCATCTTCAACCAAAGAAGTGCGTCTTTGCGGTACTTTCAAGAAAAATCCTTGGTTTCATCGTTTCTTTATGTGGCATAGAATTCAATCCTGCTAAAGTAAAGGCTATTCTAGAAATTCCTTTGCCTACTAATCTCCGTCAACTTCAAAGCTTGCAAGGTAAGTTACAATCCATTTGTCATTTTATCTCGCAGCTTTCCGACCATTGTCAACCATTTCATCATCTTCTCAAGAAGGATGTTTCATTCAAATGGGATGATGAATGCCATAAAGCCTTTGACACCTTAAAAAATACCTTCTTTAACCACCAGTGCTCATTCCTCCTAAGGATGACCAACCCTTTTACCTATACATTTCCGCCACTGACCATTCTTTAGGTGTCATGCTCGCTCATCGTGACGAGAAACATAGAGAGCAAGTGGTTTATTACATAATCCGTACCCTTTAGACTACAAAACTAGATACACCCATGCTGAAAAACTCTGCTTAGCCTTAGTTTTCATCGCCACCAAACTCCACCATTACCTACTCAACCAAAAACCTTCATTGTTACCAATACTGACCCCCTACACTACATGTACACCAAACCCTATCAACATCAATGTGCCGCACGTTGGCTTATGCTTCTTGCCGACCTCAACCTTGAATTCACTCATCAAAAATCCATCAAGGTCCAAACCATTGTTGACCAACTAGCAGACGCACCTTTTCAGGAATCAACCCTCTAACTTCGATTTCCCAGATGAATCCATAGCTACCCTCTCCTTGGACGATACCACTTACCAAATGACACTCTTCTTTAATGGCTCCAAGTGTCAACGTGGAGGTGGGGCTGGTGTTATCCTCATTCCTCTTGATGGTGAACCTATGCCTTTATCTTTCAAACTAGGATTTTGATTGTACAAACAATATCATTGAATACGAAGCACTTGTATTGGGTCTCTAGGTTTCTTATGCCTTAGATGTTAAGTCAATCAATATCTTTGGTGATTCCCATCTAGTCGTAAACCAAGTCAATGGTATATACCAGTGTCATAATGAAATACTTCAAAAGTATAAACATCACGTGTAGACATAATTTTGACTACCTTTGACTATTACGAACTTCAAACCACCCCATGTTCTACCAATAAATTTGTGAATACCATGGCCTGCTTAGCTTCTCAGATACCCGCTTCACCTGCCGACTCTAAAATCTTTGTCACAATACAAAGGTTATAATCACCTCTTATTTACCTCATGAGGTCTACTCCGTCAAAACTATTGCACCTAACCCATGTGACCTTTGGTATAAGTAGTTTGTAGACTATCTTTCCCTTTCCATTCTACCTACCAATCTCACTCGTAATGGAAAACGTGTCTTTCTTAAAAGTGTATCTCCTATGTCATCATGGGTGGTATCCTTTATAAGTGTGGCTTTGACGGTATTATCTTACGATGTCTTACAAGTTCTAAAATTCCCTACACCATCAAGGAAGTTCACAATGGAATGTGTGGAGGCCACTTTAGTGGTTTAGTTGTCGTTAAATTCATTCTTCGCCTTGGCTATTATTATTAAAACCTAAACCGCAACTTTTGTGACTATGTCAAATGTTTTGTGAAATGCCAGCAACATGCTAATCTTCATCACACACCTAGTCATGCCTTACAGGTAGCACGAGACCTTTGGCCCTTTTCTCAATGGGGCTTGGATATTATCGGCGAGATCAATCCCCATTCTTCACAATGCCATCAATGGATTATAACCACTACTAATATTATACTAAATGGGTAGAATCCATTCCCCTCATTTCTACAAAAGTCGAGAAAATATGTGAATTCATCAACCATCACATCATTTTTCACTTTGGTGTTCCTCACCATCTCATCACTGATAACGGAAATCAATTCAAAAACAAAACCCTACGTAAGTTGTGCACTTTTGGTATCCAACTTAGTTTCTCGTCACCTTATTACCCACAAACCAATGGCCAAGCAGAATCGACCAATAAAACCTTGAACAAAATTCTTATGAAATTAGTTGATGATATTGGCAAGGATTGGCATTCACACATTCCTTTCACCTTGTGGGCTTATCGCACTAGTATTCACACTTTGACTGCTGCCACACCTTTTTCTCTGGTCTATAGTACCGAGGTTGTCTTGCCTCTCAAGTCCATATTTCATCTCTTTGCATCTCACTACAAGACATGCTCAATGATAATGAATTTGTCCAAGATTTTTTGGCACAACTTGAATTATTAGATGAACGTCGTCTTAATGCTCTTGACCATCTCCAAATCTACTAAAAACTTATCAAACGTGCCTACAAAAAACACGTGTCCATGAACGAGCCTTTCAGGTCAACGACCTCATCTTGAAGAAAATCAACATGTAACTAAAGAAGAGAAAAGTAAACTAGGCAAATTTTCCCTAATAGGCTTGGACCTTATATCATTACCCATTCCTATGGATCGTGTGCTTATCATTTGTCTTCACTCAAGGTAAACCCGAACTCCGAGCCTCTCAATGCATTACATCTTTCACCATTTTATTGTTGACATTAAGTCCTATATCACCTTTCTATCAATTGACCGCTCATCCCTTGAGTGTTGTTCACCTTCCATATTACCCGTTTTTGAGGATCAACAACTAAACAAGAATCATGTGATTACCCATCACCTTTCATCCTTATCTTCAATATGAGTACCATGGCTCTACTCATGGCATGATTCTCATGGATACTTTTCATCTTTTTAAATATGGAACCCATGGTCGTTCATCACTTAAAACCACCTCTTTCATAGTTAACCCATGTGTACTATGGTTTTGTCTTCTAAACAAGAACCTAATCTTCCTTTATAGTCTTGTCCATGACTTAAAACCTCCAAAAATAAAATGGGATTCAACTCCTTGAGTAAACTTCTAAAAAAGATGAATCCCTCAAAAAGGGACATCTCTTCTTTCTACCTCGCCGCTATAAATAGACTTCTCCCTTAAAGGACAACTATATAAAGTCATTGCAAAAAAAAAATCCATAATCTTCCCGCATCGAACAACTTCATGAAGACCTCAAGGAGATAATATAATCATCCCATATAGAATTCCCGCATCGATCGGTTATTAAAAAACAAACAAATGAATAAAATGATGAAATTTTTGTCATGGACTTGCCTATTTTTTATCCTTGGGTTTCTTGCTAAGTAAACATGCAGTCGTACACTAAGTTACGATAAACCATCCACTTTTACCTCATTACCTTTTGCACCCTAGTTTTCTCTTTACTCAAGGGACTTGCCGCAAATGTGACATTTCGTGATCATGTGACTTTCTTCACCTTTAGAATAGTCCATTATGTAATGCCTTTAGGGTCTTACATTCATAAGCCCATCTTGGGTATGGTAGACTCATTAGGGTTCTTATCAATTAAGTGGCTCTTTTACCACCTCTTATCATTCACCTTCCTCATTACTTATTAATTATCCTATACATGACTAAATCATCGACACCTATATTTAAAATGACTCAACCATGCCTATGACCTAAACTCAACCATGCCTATGACCTACATTCAATCATGCCTAAGATCTACCAACCCATTCCTCATATTCTTCCCTAGCTTATGGGATAACTACATCGGCCTGAGGCCCCTTTTCATAAGGCTATGTAGGCAACACTCTAAGGGCATGGGGCCCTTGGAGGTTAGCTCGACCACTCTTTACCATAACCTATTTTCCCCTTTATTTTCCTATTCACATCCCACCCTAGTTAGTTTCCATTTTATATCAATAATTGGAAATTAAAACCAAAAAAGAATCAATTAATAAACATTTTTACCACATCATCACATCATTCATTTATCATTTTCAAATTTCCACTATAGCAAATATTTGGAAAGTTAAACCATAATATGCATATACATCATCATTTTTCTCCCATGTCACCAACAACTTGGACATTAAATCAACATTAAACACAAAACTCCATCATGCCTATAACCTGACTCAATCATTCATATGACTGACTCCATCATGCATATGACCTCGACTCCATCATGCCACACCTACGAATCGACTCCATCATGCCTATAACCTTGACTCCATCATGCCTATAACTGACTCCATCATGCCTATAACCTAACTCTCCATCATGCCTATGAACTAACTCCATCATGCCTAAATAGACCTAACTCCATCATGCCTATAACATGACTCCATCATGTCTAGTCCACCTAGTTTCCATCACATACACAATAACAATAGAAATTGGAACCACCAGTACAACATCATATCATAAATATAACCATCATCCATAAATATATACATCCTCAAAACCTGTGTATATATGGCTCATAGGTACAAAAACTAACACATGTCCATCATAAACAAATGTCTCAAAATATTTGGCACACAAAGCCGGTATATATAAAAACTCAAAATCTCTTATATACATCCTTGTTATCTTCGGCACGCAGCGGGTATAAATTAAAAATATACAAACAAAAAAAATCTGTATAATACACACATATGGTGACTAATCACCTGATATCCATATATGTCTCTCCCATCTCCTTAGTCTCCTCTACTTATGGACAACATCTAGCTAATATCTCGGCACCCTCCATAGGCCTCGGTCTGACCTATGATGGCCCCTCACCTGGCGCAGTTCTTCGTAAACTAGTGGCCTCACCCTGACCCTGCGTCTGGACTCGTTGGCCCCCTGTACTCTCTACACTATGTGAGTGTGGGACCTGGTCCTCTCACTCAAGGCCTATTGTGCTTTGTGCTTTACATACGAGGGGAAATTTATCCCTACAGCCATCACGTGATTCTGATATTACCATGCCTCACCCAGGGCATCCCTGAACCATGCCAGTGATACTATCTTTGGAGGTGCCATGGGCCTCACTGCCACCTTTGTACTAAGATATGTTGTTGTTAGCCTTAGTCCCTGCGCTTGTAACTCCTGACCCTATGTGGGTACATGTACCACCACTTGTCCCTGGGTAGTAGTCAACTACCCCTGTAATGTAGTCATCTCCGTCCTATAAAAGTGGATATTTGTGCCTATGATGTCATTAAATGGCTCTGCAATCCCGTGACTTGTGCTTATAAAATGGTAATTTGTGCCCCATCCTATCTTGGTCCTAGTGCCTGTCGCACTTGTGCCGATTGTCCCTATAAAATAGACACATGCCCCATCAAGGTAACTAGTTGTGCCTTCCTGCGGCTTCCATTATTGACCTACTCCCAATGTTGTCACATGTCCCTATAGTGCATCTCTTTGCCTTGTCATGGTGACCAAATCCGTAATAACCCCCCATTTTTCCCAAAATTTCTCAAACTAGCCTAAAAACCTATCCTACCTTACCCAAAGCTAAACCAAACCCCTCCCCACCCCTATCTAACCTATCTCAGACCTCCCCCCTCCCTCATTACACCAATTTTCACCACAAATTTAATTATATACCTATACCCAAAAACCCATACCCATACCTTATTTTCCCAAATAAATACATAGAAAGGATGAAATCCTACCTCATCTCGATGTCATCGGCGTGGTGGCACAACTGGATGCTATGCTTTGGTGGCCCACCCGAACCCTCTCCTGCTTCGCCATGCCCAAATCACAACAACTCACTCCTCTAATCCAACCAATCAAATCGATACCCACGAGCTCGTGGACCCATCTCCCTAGCTCCTCTCACCCACTCGTACTCTCCACCTCACAGCTGTAAAATGCATTGTCCTTCTCTCTCAAAAACATGGCACAAAATTCAAATAGCTTTGTCATTTTCTCCAAAGTTACAAAGCAACAATGATTCCGTAAAATACGAATTTGTTTTTTATAAACCCAACCCAATATGATTGACGTCGGTCATATTTGTGCCCTAACCAACCGACGTTGGTCACCCTATAACCGGCATTGGTCATCCCTTCTACCTATTTAGCCTTGTTATGCTTCTTTATCTTGCAACCATTAGTGTCAATGCACCTTTCATCATTAATGCCACCCATCAACCATACATACAAGCTCAACCTACCCTTACAATTCCTTTGTTGCGTCTTAGGAATCGTTATTTTACCTATACCTTGGCCTTACCCATGCCATGACCTATTTTCTTGAACCCAACCTACTTGGTATGACCATTGACCTTATGCACTTGTTATACCTTGTGATGTTGTTACCTATGTTGTTTTAGCCTACCAACCATACCTTTCCTATGGTCATGTTGTTTATCCCGACCAAACCTTTTGTGTAACGGAACACACCTAAACGTTCCTACACCTGACCTACGTTGTGTTTCTTGGACCATATCCTATACCTTGGATACCTGAATCATTTCACCCTTGTTTGGATAAACCTATCAACCTTGGACGATGTAGAGTTTGCAAGCTCTTCAACCTGGTACCATGTTGCAATCTATATGTGTGTGTGTGTGCTTGATTTCCATTACCCATGATCCGATTTTGACCACGACCTATTACCCATTATCCGAGTTGACCATCACCATTTCCCTTAATACTCAACCCTTTCCTCACCTACACATTTATCAAACCACTCATCGATTCCGTATTTTACCTCATCAATGTCTGGTTTGAGGGGGATCACCTTCAACCACACATGGGGTAATCACTTCCTATTTTTGTCAACATCGCTTACCAATACAAGCTACGCAACAAAAAGGGGCAAAATGTAGACACCAAAATTGGGTCACACCCCCTTGCTCCCCTTTCGAATAACTAACTTAAACATAATCTCCTACATTACCCCCTTTCACCCCAAATTAAAATTAATTTAACTATCCACAATTAATTCAATACTCACCCTCACTCCATTTATTAATTTAATTACTTTAAGTAAATGGATGCACACCTCACCTAGCCACCTCACATAGACACCTCACCATAGACCTATTCATAACATGTTTCCATAACTAACTAAGACTTAGCCCTACTTACCTTAATGAGCTAAGACTTAGTATAAACCTAAAAGCACATGCCTATTCTTCATCTAACCATATTCCCGTGTATCTAAGCACAACTTTCCATTTAGACCCGTGACCAAATAGCAAAAGCTGGAAAAAGATAGCCAAGATCTGCTATTTTAGGCAACCTAGGATATCTCACCTTAACTAACGTCGATCAACTCTGAAACCAACGCTTGGTCACCTAAACCATCGTCGGTTACCATATAATCATTTTGGTAACCTTGTTTTAGAGTTTGGCCACATTCTCAATTTTTGGGAACAAAGGATATCTGCATGCAAGCACGAACTAGAGCCCTTTCACACGTCCAGACTACCATAGCCAGCACCAAGATTGATCAAAAGACATATTACATTCAAAACAACATTCCAAGAAGCACTACCATAACACTGAGCACCATTCCATAGATCAACCGTCACCAGCATCTCCAACCACCTCTCCACCACTACAGGCATTTATAATACATCTAAACTCCAAGTAAGTTGGTTTCTCCTCTATTACTTGGCGCTTTATTCCATATTTACTTTCATCTATTCACTATTATTACTTATATCTATCCCTTAGCTTCATCTCTATCAACCACCCCATCACACCCCACATACACTTCACAAAATCCCATCCCAAAACCACCTCCCCGTGGACCTTACAAACACCCTCCAAACTCTTTATACAAATCACAAAGAGGAAACAAAACCCATTCTACAAAGATCTCTCCAGTTCCCACAATCACAGACACTTTGGTTAACCCCGATGTGGTCGGTCCGTCTCATACCGACATCGATGACTTGATATCACCACTCGATTGTCAACCCAACCTAACAAACAAACCCTTATCCTACCCCAAACCTCACTCAAAACCTTGCCCCACGTATTTTGGACATGTCACCTCACCCTCCCCACAGAGACCCTTCCAACTCTCTATTCCAAGACAGAAGAGAGTCGAAACACCCTCCACCCGACTCCCGGCCACATTTCACAAAGAATCGGTATTGGTCATACCTAAACCGACATCGGTCACCCTGACCAATGTCGGTCTCTATGTCTGATAGCATTGTTCCAGCCAAAGAACTAATTACCTCACCCAAAACAACCCAAAATCTCACCCAACCTTACCAAGACTCTATATGTGACCTGTAGACCACCTGCACTACCTACAACCTAATCCAAAACCTTTCACCGACATATTATTACAATATTTAATCGGATCGATGGTGATAGTAATATGAGGTACCCAAATCAGAATGTTGGCACTAGATTCTTTTATTTACATGTTCAAGTTATTTTATATTGATTTATAAACAATGGATTAATAGCCTTCTATGAAGTATCATACTTCCCGGATATAGCATACGCTAGGCAGTACCCACTATCATATATTATTTAACTCTCTTTTGTGGTCCTGGCTTTGTATTTTAGGTAGTTCCTCCTAGCCAAAAGGAAGTTCTCACAGTCAACATTGGATCAAGAAGTCAGAACACGTGCAATGACCTTCAAACCGACCATCGCAATAGGTATTCCTCCTTGGCCCACACCCTTATCTGTTTTGTCTAAAAACTTAAATAAAATGGTGAAACATATCACATACAAGATATTGAGAGGAGTTTATTATATTCCTACACTCTTCAAAGATGTTGTAAAATGGGTGTCGAAATGTAATGCATGTCAACAATTTGTTGGTAGGCCTAAATATTTCTACTTCCGAAGTTGGTGGTGATTAAAGAACCTTACCAATATTGGGGTTAGATTTCATCAACACTTGAATCCTTGTTTGAGTGCTTGATATACTCATGTACTCACATCATTCACTACTTCATGAAATGGGTGGAGATAATTCTACTAAAGCGTATAAACTTTGGAAGTAGTATGTAACTTCATAAAAGAAAATATATTGGTTCGTATTAGAGTACCTAAGAAGATCTTCACCGAAAATGCTTCAAATTTATCCTCTCACAAATTGATTCGTCTCTATTATGGCTATATAATTTCTTTGTCCCATTCTTCGTATTATTATCCACAAAGAAATGTCAAGCAAAATCCACCAATAAAAAAATTGTCACCATTATTCGTAAAGTGGTTGATGAAAATTAGAGAAACTAACATTAAAAATTTGTACGATTCTCTTTGGGTGATCAGTATAACTCCAAAACAAGAAATAGGTATGTATCCATTTCATTTTTGTAAGTTTTAAATGTTGAACTTCCCATCGCATTGGAATTACTAGCTCTTCATTTGTAAAAGGCTATTGAAGATGAACATTTTAAAGATTCTTTATATAAGAGAATCATGTATTTGAAAAATTGGAAGAACACATGGTCACATGGTTGAAACTCTTTGATAAAAAGGTGAGATAGTGAGATTTCCATTATAGTTCTACTTTTTCTTTGGGACAAAAGGAGAGAACTAAAAGACATCCATGGAAAATTTGACTCACTTTGGCTAATCTCGTTCAAGATTTTTCACTTTTGTGGCAACAAAACATACTTGGCATACTTGGACGGAACTCATCTTTCGATGCCCTACAATGGGTACTACTTGAAATTGTACAAGCAATGAAAGTGGGTTGTCACCCACATGTACATAGGTGAGATAGGTTATTGTTGTATTTTCTCTTTCTTCCTTGTTCCTTTGTGTTTGTGTTTCCCTTTGCTTTGTTTTTAGTCTTCCTTGTTTTCTTATTTATCGTTATTTCCTCTTGAGTCTGTTGAGTCATCTTTAAAATGTCGTATATGATTCTATAGCCCATTGGATAAGGAACTATTCTATACTTGAACCTGATATTCAAGATCCCTTCATGTTCTGTTTGCCACTCAATGAGTCTGTGTCAACCTAGTTCATGTCCCTAATAAGTACCAATTCTTGTCACATGAAAGGAACTTCCACAAATTTCTTAAAAACTTTGTTTAAGTTGGTGTATTGTGCATCCTTGATGACTTTTCATGTTTATAACTTAGCCATTTTAAAATTTCTTCTCCTTCACAGCTTTAACACCCCTTAGAGGAAAAATTGAGTGGAACAATTCAATTTGTTCCCTTTCTCGGAGTGATAAAACAAATTTATGTTATAAAGTTATGTTTTGGGCAATGCTTTTTGGTCTTTATAGATCATGTCACCTTTGTTAGGAATGAGTGGAATTGTTCCCATGTTCCACTAGTTCCCGATGGAGTAAGTTAAGAGGTGACATTGGGCACTATGTCGGTGATGTCATCTTTTCAATAACTAACGCAACCATTCCTTTGTTCCATTGCTACCACGACCACAAAATATGCATGAATTCCAAAGGCTTAATACACAAAATATCAGCCTTATTGCCTCTACAAGGAATATTAAGAACCATTCCTTGGTGGAGCCAATAAGCCAACTAAGCATCCATATAAAACAAAAAGGTTTTTTAAAAGGTTCCATGAACTATTGTATTCACCGACACTTTGAATTGGGTAGCATACAAATAATCCATAAACCATTTCCAAGTCATTTCATTTGAACTACCCAATGAACTGAGCTTTACCCACTATCAAACCCATATTTCTCTAGTTGTTTATTTTCCCTCCAAAAACATTTTTCAATAATGGAATTCAAATTCAAACATGCTAACAAAGCCAACTCTTCAAGAGCTTCACTTCCACAATCTTTGTGAGTATTTCCATTGATGTTATTACTTTGTCTGTTATTCCTTGCCATCATACTCTCATTTTCTCTTAAATTTTCAAGCCACTTCCATTCCTACTCTCTCCTCTTTGAATTTTTAAATTTGAGTTACAAATCAAAAAATTGAAGTTCTAATACATTGGCTATGAACACATTTCCTCCCTAGAGACCAACATCCCTGAAATTGGGGATAGTGATGTAAAACACATGGATTTACCTAAATTTTGGAAAAGAATGGAAGAAGGAAAAAGGACTCCTTGCGAGCATATTTTTAATAGTGACTTATCTCATGCAATTGGTTTTCCACACTTGATTTAGTGTGCAGATACAGATACTCACATGTGATATTATCAATTAAGGTGAGATTATCAATGATAATTTTTCAAATCAAATCATCGTATTGACTTAACACATAATACATAACATCATATCTAATGTACATTGGTAATGCATTCAGGATATGGGTTGGCCTTTTGGAACCCAAAAGACAAGACCTTTCCAAGTCTATTTATGATTGTTATACTCAACTTACATATGAGAATAGAAAAATCCATTTCATGAGAGTGAATAATACATTCACGATTTTCATTAGTAAGGTTTCTAGAAGGATGCACAACTAATAGGATCTCTCAACAAGTTAAACAATTGGTCATGACTTTAACAACTTATTCAATCAATTTCAAATGTTCACTTACATCAAGGTTGCAGGTTTTGAAGGTATTGCTTATAAACTTCATATCTTTTGAAGTGATAAAATAATTCTCATTGAGTTGTACAGATAATTCACATGGTTCTGTCAAGATAGGAAAATTAAAGGAATTAAATTCCCCATTTCCCTAGGCCACTATGTATATAGATCATGATTTGATGCACAAAATGTTGAGAAAACAATTGCTCCCTTCAACATGAACCCATACTTCAAAAGACTCTATTTTGGCTAAATTTTTATGAATAATAATCTTCCATTTCCTACAAACTATTCACATGTGTTCACCATTAAAATATTATTGGGAATATTGTATGATGAATTTGAAGTAAGAAGGAGAGCATATGTGAGGATATCCTTACATAAAATTCAAGTCTTCAAATTTGACTAAGTTCCTAAAAACATGATAGAATTAGATCAAACAACTTAAGACAAAAGTTGACAATCATAAGGTCTCCCACATATCCTCAAGCATCAGGTGAGAAATCCCTCTTATTGAAATTTCATTTGTGCAAACTCCTCCTCCACCTCTCACTCTAAGTATGCCAATATTAAACCAACTTGAAGTAATTGTTTGTAACTCTTCATTCACATGAGTGCACCTCTCATTGAGAAGAAAAGAAAAACTTACCAAAAATGAATATTCCTAGTTATGATGAAGTGACATGTTTGCATCAAGGTTCTCCAACTTCTAATAAATCCAAAACCACTCCTCATCTATTTTTTTATCCTTTCAGTCAACAGCTTTTGAAGATTGCAAAACCTATCACGAGATAAGCATGAGAGTGAAGTTATTTAGCCGATTGTGACCTTAAAAGAGTTTCATTAGGAGAAGCTACTCCTAAGGGAGATGTGTATAACCTTGAGGAAACAATTTCAATAGTAATTTAAAGAGAGGAAAGGCTAAACAACCCGGGACAAATCCAAGAACAAGTCGACACTCTTACCAAGCTTACATCAAGACCTCCCTATCCCATGATCGTACTCTAATATCATATCTTCCTTCCTCAACTTCAATAAAAGAGATTGATCTCAAAGATATTTATGAAATCCATTAATGGAAGTATGGGTGGAAAAATTGATATTGAATGAAGGCCTACAAGCGATTGGATGAGGCCCAAAAGAAATCAAGAGTCAAATTAAAAATGTTGAAAAAGAAGCTACCTTGTGTGCAAGCTTAACCCAAGATTTGAGGATTATTGTTGCTACTGATGAGAAAATCCTTCTCTAAGAATATTTTTGATGATTCTCATAACAATCTATCTCAACCTTGGTCCTGAATGTTGAATGGTGTATCAAGTAATCTTGAAAGAAAATGAAATTGATCTTCATCTCATGTTCAAAAAGTGAAGCTTTGAAAGCCGAGATATCTCGCAAATATGAAGGCTCTTGGTTGTGATATTTTCAAAGAAAATTCTTTTGAGCTCAACGAAATGGTAATTATCAAGGAACAATTTAGTAAGTTGATAGTAGAAGAATGATTTTGCACGAATGAATTTAGTCACGATAAGATGGATGAGTTATCGAAATTCATATTGTATTAATGGAAGCATCCAAGGGCCTATCTAATTTTGAAGTTGGTAGTTCTGAAATGTTTAATGCCATGGGCACCTAGCTCATGAAGCTCTCCAACACCATGATTCAAAAAGAGGGAGAGGGAGGTGGTAGGAGAAATCACAAGATTTAGAGTACATATGATGAAGCTGAAAGCCTCTTCTTCTTCTCAAGATTCCTAGTCTTCTCTTTATGTGCAACTCTTCGAACCTTTAGTTGCACTTTTTGTATCTCATGTTTTCCTGTTTTCAAATTATAAAAATCACTTAAGTGACTCATTAAGGTAAAAATTAATGTAAACATTATAAACAATTACTAGGATGTAGTTATGGCTCTCTCCTATTTAAGGAGGAGCCTTTTCCATTGTAATAGATTGACAATTTCTAGAAATCAAGATACTGAAGAGAATTTCTCTCTCCTATCTCTTCCATTCTTTGTTCAAAATTGTAAATTTTTCTAAGGAAATTAATGTGAAATGGTGAGTTCATTTTACCCTCGGGATTTATTGGACTTTGTGTCTATATTTTTCTAGATCAAATTAATTTTTGCAAGATTATATGATTTATGGGAGATGACTTTCTTGTTATGAGATGTGACAATTTTCCATTTACATTTGACATGCATGAGTAGTTTGATATTTGAATCAACTTTTATGAAAGTGAATTCCCCTTTCCCTTTCTCCCGAATTCCTCTCTTTTCATTTATGCTCTCTTTCATTTCTAAAAATTACATCAAATGAGATCGAAACCCCAACACTAAGATAGGATAGTGTAACTACTGTAAATATTCTTGAAATTTTCCTTTTTGATCTCAATAAGGGAACTTCCCCACATAATAAAGGGACTTTTCGTCCACTAAACTATTGTGGAATCCATGTGTTGTCAAGTACAAAATATTCCACCAACTACCGAACTTATACATGTAAAGTGATGAATATGATCTCTATTATCAAAATATGTAAAGAAACATAAAATGTTACAATTTCATTGAATATATACACCACATAGTAATACATAATGCTTGCGAATATTAGTTTCCATATTATTATGTTTCATGAGTTCCATATAAAAATTTCTCATTAAGGAAGCATCGCCTATAATTAAAATTATTTAATATTATAAATATTTCTAAGATAAGCTTCATAAAAATAATATAAGCTTTTGGTTAAAAGGGGCAACATGTCAAAAGGGATTCTGAGGGCCTATAAAATATAATATAAATATTAAAAAAACTCTACATATCCCATGAAAGCTATGTTGTGCAACTCAAATATACTTGACCCAAGTTCAATGAGGGCCAAACAAGAGAAGACTAAGGCCACCCCACTACTTATAATGATGTGCACAAATAACTTCACAAATGGTACGAATAAATGAAATATTTCAATAGCACCCACTAGACCAAGTAATTTATGGGACCAAAAGTTGCAACAAGGAAGTGTTATGTGAAGATAGGTGCTTGAGAACAAGGACAACACCACTAAATTATATTCATTCATTTTTAGATGTGTAATTTTCTAAGCTTAGGCAATTAATATCCATAGTATTTGTGCTACTCTCCTATGGTCTAACTCTTTATTGCATCTTGAGACCATGACTAAAGACTCGCTAAAAATATGGAGTGAAATCATGCAACCCTTTGGAAATTACAACGAGATATCCGAAAGGGAATTTTTGTTCATTATTTCATGGAATTTGTATCTGAGACGTCCATTACTGATGTTGTTAGAACTATATTATTAAGTGATCATAATATTTATTTTATAATTAAATAATATAGAATATAAGTTATTCTTTATTATTTAATATAAAATCTATATTAGGTTATTAGTTATTTATTAACTAAATATTAAATTGGGGTGTGCCTCGTCACTTAATAAGGTCATAACCCTTCGGGTTATTTAAATATGGATATAGGTCATATTCGGATATTATGTAATTTCGGGTTAAAAACATAGAATGCAGAAGTGAGGAAGGGAGTTACTTGACTAGGTGAAAAGTTTCTCGATTAATGGAAAATATTCTTCCGTGGTTTTTTACCCCATTGGGGTTTTCCACGTTAAATATTGTGTTAATGTGTTATGATGTCAATTTCTTTACTTTGTATTTATTTACTTATATGTGCACATTAATGTTTATTAAATAAGGTTAATATAAATTTATACCCCTCATCTGACATGGTATCAAAGCGGGATAAAATATTGGTTAAATAATTTAATTAATCCTAAAGTCATGTCGGTTGGGAACCTATTTAACCCCTCCCCAGCCCCCTCCCCTTCCCTCTCCGAAAAGTATTAACATTTTTGGAGATTTGTGTGTGCACAGGTGAAAGGGGCTCAAATATTTACCTATGTGAAAATCACATATGAGAAAAGGTAAGGATTTATTACTATATGAAATAATTTCCATGTTTTATATAGTTTCAAATGTTTGCAGGTTAAATATTTCCAAAGGTAAATTCAAGTAAATGAAGGGAGAAGACAAGTTTCGTAAAAATAGGGATTTCAATTTATTTCATTGGACCGGTGAAATTACTTGTCCCCTCTGTAAAATTCCATGTTACTTGTATTCTCATGTGAAATCATGTCCCCTTGTACCCCTTTAAAATAAATGGGTTGTATTTCAATTGTAAAAACTATAGTCTAAAAACTATAACATAAATACCTATGTGTATTCGGGCCACATTTAATTTAATACTTAGTATTAAAATTACTCGTGTTCTCCTTTGTCTTGGTTTGGCCCCCTGTGGTATGGTTTATAAACTATACGTTAAAAATAAAAATAAAAATCTAAATTATATATTTTATAGTATAGTTTATATCATTCTTATAGTATAGTTTATATCCTGTGTTTTAAACTATACTATATCTAATAGTTTATAAACTATATAATTAAACATAATCCTATAGGCCCTTATATAAATTTGGATAGGGCATATATATATATATATATATATATATATATATATATATATATATATATATATATATAATGTGGCCCCCATTCTACTTGTTTATATTATCTATGTAAGAGGGCAGCCCCATTCATTTATATCCCATAGTTTAAACTATATAAACAAAACCTAATGTGGCATCTCCTCTCTTTGTGACAAGTGGCAAGTTACGCACTAGTTCACCACCTCCACTCCCGATCGCCACGTACTCCTACGGTCCCCCTCCACCATTGTCTCCTTCCCCGCATCATGGTGCGGACCCCGTGTTGTTCTTTGGGATAGTTTAGTCCCACGTAGGACAATTATGTAATGGATAAGGCCTTAGAATCCTTTGTGGTGAAGGATGGTGGTGTGACTTTCATCACACCACCACTCCATTTTTTTTTCATAGCCCTTAAGGGCTCGGCTCACCTCCGAGTTGTGTGATCTATGTGCATTATTAAGTAGCTCGATTGTGGGTGCTTGTTTGGCTTGTTGATCCGGTTTCTTAGCTCGACTCGGTTCGTGTATAATGGCTTGGTTGGTTAATATGATTCAGTTTAAATTGCAAAGTTTGAAATGTGATATAATAGTTACATTGGCAATTGGTATAATTGTTGGTTATAAATTGGCTCGGTGACATATATATATCAACTCAATCGAGTTGATAGAAATTTCAAACAATAAAATGCAAGAGCTTGAATTTTTAATATAAACTATTATTGTTTTGTTTCTTTTTTTAAAAATATAAATTAATCGTAAAGTTATTTTTGAGAAAAAAAAGTTAAATAATGTAATCATTTTCTTTGAAATGATATTTTTTGCGACACAACGACTAGATCGTCATCGTCATTTAGATAGAAAACTAAAAAAATCACTCACATTTTGATTTATTTTTAATATCATACTAATGCATTCATGTATAGACTATCCACTTGACATGACCTCTTTTTTGGCGTAAACTGATCTATTTTTTTATTGCGAGGATTAAACAACGACAAGGGGATTTCTATTAACCTTTGATTATTTAAATTTATTTACTCGAAAATGGGGTCTAATCAGTTTTTAATTGATAAATCTCATATGTTGAATGGAAATAATTACAACATTTGGAAGATTGGAATGAAGGCGAAATTCATGGCTCGAAAACTATGAGTAGTTGTGAATGGAATTGAGAAGACTCAACCGGAAGATGTAAGCAATCCTGACAATGTATGTTGCGTATCAACAAAAAGTACAAGAGGCGATGTCCATCATTTTACAAAGCGTACAGGATGATTTTTTTCTTCATATCAAAATCAAGAAAGTCTCGAGTGTGGCTTGGACTCAATTAAATTGATGCACAAAGGAACCATTACTTGGAATAGCAAAAAGTAACCAACAGTCTCTATTTCTTCTACTGAGGCAGAGAAGTACAATGGAAGCAATGAAAAGAAGCCATGTGGCTAAAGCGGTTGTTGGAAGAGATACACATGGAAGCTAAAGGAAGTATTCCTATTCTATGTGGTGGTCAAAGTTGTATTACTCTTGCTAAAGAATCTAGTTCAACATCATATAATGAAACATATTGAAGTTCATATGCATGTTATCTCGAGAGAAGGTTCTTTGCGGTGATAGAGATCTCCAGTTCTTCCAGACTGAAGATTATATTGCAGATATGTTTATGAGCCATTGTGTGTTGTAAAATAATGCAAGTTTGTGCAATGCTTGGCCTTTCAGATTTTCCATTGAGGGGGAGTGTGCATGGCAATGCCACCTCCTAATGGTTAGTCGGTTGTTGACTCCTCTATACTTTTGCTCTGGTATAAAGCATTGTAAAAAGATCTTTTATGATCTATGTAAATTGATAGAGTTTATAGAAAATATAGTCCAGTGTGTTGCATCTATTTGTAAAGGAGGTCCTTGTGTTATAAAAGGCTCCTAGAGATGCGGTTTAAGAATTTTTCCATGAGAAATGGTGGGATATAGTCTCACAAATCATGTTTAGCCTAAATCATACTTAGCCTAAATCATACTTCTAATTTATGGATTCCAAATCCTTTTGTACTAAAAGGTAAGTTGAGCATGATGAAGGTGTTATAATTCCTTCAAAAAGACATATGCTAGCCTAAACCTTTTGTGGTTTATGGATTTGTAAATCCTATTGTACAAACAAGTAATGTTGGCATATGGATCCCCACTTAATATTAAGGGGGTGTTAGAACTATAATATTAAGTGATCATAATATTTAGTTTATAATTAAATAATATAGAATATAAGTTATTCTTTATTATTTAATATAAACTCTATATTAGGTTATTAGTTATTTATTAACTAAATATTAAATCGGGGTGTGCCCCATCACTTAATAAGGTCATAACCCTTCGGGTTATTTAAATATGGCTATAGGTCATATTTGAATATTATGTAATTTTGGGTTAAAAACATGGAGCAGAAGTGAGGAAGGGAGTTACTAGACTGGGTGAAAAGTTTCTCGATTAATGGAAAATATTCTTTCGTGGTTTTTAACCCATTGGGGTTTTCCACGTTAAATATTGTGTTAATTTGTTATAATGTCAATTTCTTTACTTTGTATGTATTTACTTATATGTGCACATTAATGTTTACTAAATAAGGTTAATATACATTTATACCCTCGTCTGTGAGATGTTGTAGTTGGTTTTGGTTTTTATTCTCGTGCTCTTACATAGGCCAAACCATGTTACTGATAAAATTTAATAAGGCATTTTAAGTACAATTACTCCTTACTCCAAAGTTGAATAATGAAGATACTCCAACCGTAGTGCCCCCTCTAGCTAGCGAGAAAATTTCCCTTGCTTCGACCTTAACGAGTTGTGGGGATTTTTGAAAAAGTGTTCGTATTGTTTGCTATTCCCCATGATCTGGGGATTTTTTTATAACACTTGCCCATTTTTCATTAAGAAGTGTTTAAAATCCTTGCCCAGGGACCGTGAGATGGTCATTAAACTTTGGCCCATGTCAGGTTATCTTTTTGACCACCTGCGAAGTGATCGTAAAATAAAATAACAATGAAATAAATTAAGCAATTACGATAATAAAATAATAAGGGCAATTTTGAAGATGTCCTTTCGCAGACAAACCCTTTGGAACCCTTGAAGTGTCTTCATGCCTTCAGCTTTTGTGGTGATGTCATTCATCTTGCGATTCATCCAACTCAAGATCATTTTCGATGCTTGAGTTTGAAAGGTTTATGTATTTGTTTATAACATTAACGTTGATCTATCTAAATTATATCACAGATAATAATTAAGGTAAACCTCATAATTATGTGATGAGGCAAATGCCTTAACGGGGAGTTGGTGTGGTTATGGTTAAAGTAATTTTGGAGATAATAAAAAATATGGTCTTTTGTATATAAAAATAAATAATAAATACCAAAAATGAAATGAAAATAATTAAAATAGTAAATATCTTTAATATTCCTAAATTATTTCAATTCTTGGGGTGTGGGTAAACCTCATTTCAAGGAATGAAATAATGGGAATTTTTTTATTAAGGTGAAAATGTTATAATGAAATTTCTAGGCTTACGTGAGGATTTTGGGAAATTTGGTTTTGGGGGATTTTGTTTTGTTTTTTCAAAGGATGTATTCGAATGATTCTTGGCTTGGGTGGAAGCTTTCATGGTGAGAGGTAGAGTTGGGTAGCAGACTTTGATGTGACTTTGGCTTTCCTTATTTCTCCGAGAAAATTAAGCACAAAACTTATGAAGGAGATGCATCTTGACGTCACATATAGGCTTATATCTCTGTAATGATATGTGTGGTGGTGAAAATTTGTTTTGTTTTTCTCTTCATCGTTTTGGGTCTAGTCTGATTGATTTCAAGTGCAAATTGTGACTCATATTCAACCCCGAATCTTATCCTCCCTCTTGCACTCCAAAAATGATGTATGTTTATTTAGCAAATACAAAATATAGCTTTCGGTTGGAATGCAAAAGATGTCTTTGGCCATGGACCACTATTTCACAAAATATGACATTTGGTTTTTGGTTTTCTTATTTGTTGATGTTGTTATTTTTCAAGCACATGGTAGCATAAGAAAATGGTGAAAGCTTGGATTGTTTATCAAAATGCCACAAATAAACGTGGCTCACAAAAGGCATGAATTGCGGTCGAGCACAAGACGAGATTGTTGAAACAGATTTGGAAACTTCAAAGCAAATGCAATTGACAAGTGTAAATCTACACACCTCGTCCTTTACTGTTGGCGAGAAAAATTTTCAAGGGCAAATTGGTGGATTTCTTGCCAATGCTCTAGGAATCTAAGTCCCTTTACTTAACCGGTGTAGCTGTCGTATATGCATCCACGAGTAAAAAGGTGGATTTTCCTGGTGGCCTTTCGGTTGGGGATCCAACAGGGGCACTCCACTGACCCTGAGGAAAAATCTTGCAAATATCTGCAAGGGAGGAATTTTCTAGGAGAGCGAGGAAGGGAGTGAGAATGTTAGATAAGAAAAACTAATGATGCAAGTAGAAAATCATATTCTTACATACACCAGTCAGAAGTTTCATCACATGCATTAAAATTAGGAAGAAATAATACTACAAACAACAAAACCAATTAGAATTTAATGAACACAAAGTATCAACAAATCCCTTAGTCAAAAAGGCTAAAATTCCTTCTTCTTGTATTGATGCTCAAGCAGAAATTGTACATAGCATAAGAATGGAAGACATTTTAGAATAGGGAAATATGGAAGAAATTTTTCTATCTCTTTGTTCTCTTCACAAGGATATCTCTCTCATGAATTCACAAAAACAGCTTAGAAGTCTAAGAAGATCTAAGAAGACCCTCAAATGAGGAGCTTGCTACAATTTATAGAAGAGAAGGAAACTCTTCATCTTCCCGGTGACTTTTCAAATACCATATTTTGACTTTAGACTGTTCATATTCCTATCAAATATTTAAGTCCATTTTTATAAAAATAAGGCGACTTAAAGTTTACATTATGTTTCTAAAGTCACTTAAAGATATATCAAAAGTGCAAACCCCAACGCAAAATTATAACATTGAAGAGAGAGAGCATTGGGTGAGAAGAGAAGAGAGAGAAAGAGGAGGAAGAAGAAGAAGGAGAAGGAAGAAGAAGAATTATGCCAAAGAATGAGCTGCTATTGTGGATTTGATCTTGCTCCTGATCGGTCTCCATCTCACGCTCACCGAGAAGATATCAGCCCCTCCAAATTCTTTAATGAAACAAGTTGTTGCATGTTCCACTTTTTCAGAATGATGAATGCGAACACAACTTAAGTTCTTTGTCCATCCATCAAACACATTATTGATATCTTTGCACTTTCCGAACCATGATGGATGTTTCTCTATGATAAGTGCAATGGCAGCCTAAATCTCTGAGAGGAACTCTAGGGTATCCTTAGTGAAGGACAATGGATTGCCTACCTATTTCTTGACATATTCCTCGAATGGGATAATCAATTCATCAGTAGTTGTGTCTTCTCCCATTACAGGCACTCCAAGTTTCTGAATTTGATAATTTATACTATCTTGCAACTTATACACTTATTTTTCTTTTTCCTCTAATTCAATGATGGCTGGTTGAATTCTTCAACCACAGTTGCCAAGGCCCCGACCCATACCCGCGACAAGTCTTCAGAAGGAGTCCCAAAATATTCTTGTTGATTAACTCTTGAGGGCGAGTGTTGCTCATTTCACTCACTACTAAGAACCCAGAGGATCCTAGTAGTCCCTTTCTTTCTCCAAGTCTTCTTTGAGTGCCTGCATCATGTTTGTTGTCGCACACATGTAAGCGAAGATTTTGACCGCTTCTTAGAGCACTGACTTCCCCTTTTCAGAAATTGAATTGATCCATTCATTATTAGCTCACCCTTGCATTGTGAACTTGTGCGTCCTCTTGATAGATTCTGGATTGAAGCTGTTGATGGGTGCAACTTCTTCAATGGGAATTGTCATGGCATTTGGATCAACTAGATGTTGCACATAGGACAACAGAGTTTGCACCTATTCCTTTAGTTCATCAATCTTCTTCTTATATTCCTTATTCCTTGCCACCATGCGAGTAGAAGATTGTTGATACATGTGCAAATCCCCTTCATGAGTTATCGGTCCCAGTTGGATCGTGCTCATCTCATAATCGGTCGGTGTCATCTCGTCCACTGGATTGATCACCTTGGCCAAGATACTTCAATATATTGATTGTTTGTTTCTCCATTGTAGAACCGTAAAGCCGTGTGTGTGAACTTCATTTTCTTTCCTTTAGCCAGTGAGGCAATTACTGATAGGTCAGGAGCTACCACTTGTTGAACAAAGTGTGGATGTCGGGGAAATTATTTTCGCATCCATGGGAACATTTCATCGGACCCAAGTTCTACGACAGGTGTAACCATTCCCGCTGCTTTCGGAAGAAGAGGCACATCTTGGATGGGGAGACATTGGTGTTAACAAGAGGTGAGGCCTCCTGTGGTAGTTCAAAGACTGGGTCTTGAACTACATGTTCTCCTCTGCTTTTGTTTCCACCACTAGATCTTCTTCTTGCATTGTTGCAACCGAGCCTTCTTCCACCCTAGCTTTCTTTGGTGACCTTTTGTGAGAAGAAGTCTCTAATTCTATGGATCTTTGTTTAGAACTTGCTCCAGAATGCCTTGAACTTGAGGCAACTTCCATGGCTCTTGATGATGACTAATGAGAGGTTTGTTTCTAACTTGTGGGCATACCTCATGATTGGATGATCATGGTTCTCTTCCTCTGAAACCAATCCCTCATTCTCCTAACCACCTTCTCAATTCACTCCTTTATATCCCCTAATTCATGAATGTACTAGTTGACTTGAGGCAATGGAGAAACCTTGACTTCCGCGTACTTAGGATCATACATCTCTGTCCCATCATCTTACAAAATATCTTCATACCAAGAGAACTTGAATTTCTTCATTTCATTGACTTTCAACCTCATATGATCCTTTTCCCGTACTTCAAATTCATCAACACAATTGGCCCAATAGTCCTTGATTTGTGGCTCATGGTGCAAGTATGGAATATGGAAAGAGTCAAGATCATCTCAGATGTCAAAATTAGGCTTGCAGCGTGTAGGAATGCAAATTCAAATGAGTGAAGGTAGCCTCTAGATGAGATGCATCATTTGCATTCTTACATGTGAATACCCCGAGAGAGATGGGAAATGAGATAAAATTATTCTTCCTGCTCTTGAGCCTGTTGTTTACCTGTATGATCTACCTATAGAGCTCAAATAGTACAATTTTGTCGCTAAGGTACTTGGGCAACCTTAGCGGAGCTTGGTCGAAGCCGACAACTCACAGGTAGGAGAAGGTTGAGAATTGGATGAAGTAAGAGCCATATTTTTTATTAAGGATGCCACTTTTGGTGACATCCTGGCCTCCAAATCACCCTCCAAGTTTTGGACCACATACATTGTGAATGCATCATTCATGCAAGCGAAGTGCCTATGGCTTTCCTCCATCACCAACTGTGGAAGTTTCTTGAATACGAGACACCTTGGCAGCAATGTTTTGCGTGAGAGCCAATCCTTTGAACGATCTTGAGCTAGCGAGCAGATAGACCAAGTAAGAAGGCTTTGTGCGGACACGGGGTTTCTTGCAACTCGCAAACAATCCACTTATGAATACATGATCCTCAATCTTCCCTCTTTCCTTAGTTGTCATGTGAGCCCTTAGATCATTGAGGTCCATATATGAGACATCATTGTCTTCTATCTCATACTCGAAGCGAAAGGTTGTGTTGGCTTTTGTCCTATCCATTTGTACTTCATGGTTTCTCAGAAAAATCAACTTACTATTTTTAGTAAGTATGAAAAATCAGCTCCCTCGAACCTCAATTAGATGCGGCAACTCGAATTCCCCTTTCTCCCTGTGTTCCCCTCACCTTCTGGACCAATTTGCTATTTTTAGTAGGTGCTCATGAGACCACTTACTATTTTTAGTAAGTGTCAATTCCAGACCAAAATGACAATTTCAACTGCAATACTTCTTCTGTGTTCATCGCCTCCTTTGCAATTTCTTAAATTGGTGACTTTCCTGAAATAGTAGTCCCCTATGTAGAAGACCTGTTATTTTTAGAAAGTGAGCTTCTAATGGTTGGATTGCTGCGGGGAAAAAATTTCGATATGGGTTTTTTCCCAATATTGCCCCTCTGAAATCTTAGACTTATCCGATCAACCGTTTGGGAGATTTAAAAATTCAAATTTTCGACCTAGCAGCAGCTCTGGATACGGCAGCCATTAACGGACCTTGAAAGTTGTAGGTTTCGTTTTCTTCTCCGCTCACGACAAAAATCCCATTTTTGTTGTGGGTTTTTTTCCTTATTCCACCGGTGAAATTTCTCTTCGAATCGACTGTCGGTTTGACGAGAAATCAAGTTTTTGTCTTCGTTGAGCCGAGAGGGAGATTTCTTCGCTACGAGTGATTCATGTTGCAAAAGGAGAATTTGAAGATGAGGTTTTGATGGCCTTTGAGAATGAAGAAGACATCAACAAAAATTTCTCCGATTTGTGCACCAGGTTCTTAGATATGTTTGAATCTTTGATCTACAATAACGAGGTTTTCTAATGAATTTATTCGCTTCTCTCTTTTGTTCTTTGATCCTTGAGCTCTTCTAATCAATCCTTCTTCTGATACCTATATGCTTTCATGGATTCGAGGGTTTGGTTGATATGGCGAGTTGGTTTGGAGCGATAATGGCGGGTTTGTGTGCACGCATGAGTAGAGCGATGGCGGTGAAGTTTTGAAAGAGTAAGAAGCGGGAAAATAAAGCTAAGTCTCAACTTTAAAACAATTCAAAAAATATCATCGGGTTGGGCGCATTTTTATTTCCCTTAAGCATTAAGGGATGAAAGAGACATCTATTTTCATGATGCTCCTTGTTGCGGCACTTGGCAAAGACCCAACGGTGGAGTGTTTAGGCCAAAAAGTGGAAAAATGCACCTAGGGGCTGGAAGCTAATCGCATGAGGAACCAGGAGGCATTCCTTGGGCTGGGCGCATTTTCATTTCCCTTAAGCATTAAGGAACATGAGGGTCATCAATTTTCACGGTGCGCCTAGTGCTGACACTTGGCGAAGATCCGTGGCTATCCATTTGGCTCCACTAGCTCCTCAAGGTGAGAAATTACACTGGAGGGGGTCACATGGATGACTGAAGGCTTCTTGGGGTTGGGCGCATTTTCATGTCCCTCATATCCCTTTTCCAAATGGACATAAGGGACATCAATTTGCACATCGCGTCAGAATCGCCACTTGTCACGATCTGGATGATTGAGGGAATGAGCTCTAGCAAGCATCTGGGAGCTGAACTGGCGATCTAAGAGGTTCCATGTGTGACCAGAGGGCTTATTGGGGTTGGGAGCATTTTCTTGTCCCTCATGTCCCTTAGATTGAGGGATGAAAGGGACATAAAATTGCGCCAGATCCTGGAGCTGACATGTGTCCTCTCCCAAATTTGTCTAACTGCGAGAACTCACCTTGAGGGCAACTTGAAATGGCAATATCTTGAGCTCTCGATGGAATTTTTTAAAAATATTTATATGATATTGACTGAAAATTTCCTTCTGAATCCAATGGTGGGGGTTTCATATCTTGATTCCTCCATTTAAGCCCTGAAAAATCATATTTTTGATATGGATCCCTAGTTGTGCATGGAAAAAACTAGTTATAAACCTATTGTGCCAAGGTGTTGTGAAAAATATGATTTCACCATATTGTAGATATTTTAATTCTCTTTCCGACGATGTATTTTTGGCTCCTAACTCCATCCAAAGCTCCCGGAATCACCTCCTGAAGCTTAGTAACTCTTTTGATCCTATGCACTGCCTAGGTCTATGAACCTGTTTTTGGTGAAATTGTCCCAAATCCTCCAAATCTTTCCTGAACCTTCCAAAATCACTTACATGATTTTTCTTGATCTTCAATTCACCACCATGTTAGATTTGACTCCTTCATTCCTCTCCAGGGGTTGCTTCGATTACGAGAAGGCTAGTGGTAGCCCTTCCCGTCACTGCCCTAAATTTCCATTTCTCAAGAACTCCTAAAATCACCTAGGGGGTTGACATTGACTTTCCTAAATCATCTAGGGAAGTGATTTAACATCAACTGGGAGGTCATTGGATTGAATGGGTAGGCTCGAGGTGCCTCGGAAGAGTAAACTTGAAAGTTTCGAGTATAGTTGTCATGCTCAAAATTGTCGATTTTCTTGTTGCACATTTGCATGACAACACTTTCCTAGCGTCCCCATGTCTGCCATTTGGGAGCTTTAAACCGAGTTGAGCAGTCATTTTTAGCGCTTAGGATTGGGGGAAATTTTTTGAAGCTATTGTTGTTTGGTCATGCGCAAGGCTCATTATTTGTTTGTTAAAATACCTCAAAGAAATGTGGTCACGTGGATTGTGTTGATTGTTGGGTATGTACTAAATGGGTCCATTGAATAAGCTTTGGAAGCTTCAAAGCAAATGCAATTGGGCAGTTGTAAAGACAACTCCACAACCTTAGCCAATTCCTCCCATGCTTGTGCCACAATAGACTTTGCAAGCGAGGGGGACGTCCATCAAAGCATAGCCGAGTGGATTTTGCCAAATGTTGTGTTGTTAGTGCCCTGACATGTATGTCGTGGAAGCTTGTGAAATGTTTGACAAAATGCAAAAAAAGGAGCTTCTTATTGTTTAAAACTCTTGTTGGCCGCATTTATTTGGTGTCGTGGGTTTGTTGTGGCAACGAATGGCATTGGCATTATATGATCATTGTTTTAATTTTTAGCCCAGATCGGTAATCATAGTGAACATGAACCATTTAAAAGAATACCCGAAGGAAATGTGGTTGAAGAACCATTTTGCTTATGCGCTATATATCGTAAATTCTTGTGGTGGCAAGTTGTTGAACGGTTGGCGGATTCATTGGGATCTTAGATCCTTGCGTGACATAGTTGACTCCTTGGAAGTTTGAACACTTATGAGTTGGTATTGGTGTGGTCATGTCTGGTGATAATTCAGCTCTGTTCATAACTCGGATTCCTTACTTGCATGTTAAGCTCGATGGAGATAACATGGTGCGTTGTTAACTCTTCTTCTCCCACTTGCCATATCAACACAGGGATGGTCATTTTACTTTATCCTTGCATGATTTTAAATGTTCTAGTTTTCCTGAAAATTTTACGAAGTTGTAAATCAATCTAAAGAAAAATAACTTTTAGGTGAATTAAATGGGATGTATTATATTATAGCAAATTTTGCCTCTATTTTGTACGAAACCAAACAAGTGACCATGAATGTTAACGTTACTCCCATTTACCTCGTGGATGGTTGGAAAAAACTTTGATATCGTACCGATTACAAAAGCCACGTAGTTGGCAGATTTAAACTTGAGTGTTAGCTCAAAACTACTCCTTGACGACCTTGTAAAATCTAAATAAAACCTATTTTCAATGAGGCGCAAAACATTCCTATAAACCCCGAATTGAGAAAATTAAGTTTGGACCATGTTCCTTGTCACATGGAGTGTTTAACCAAACCCTAGGTTGTCCCTCGGATGTTTGTTTGACCTTGTTTCGTCACGCGTTTAGGAGCCCAATGGGCTAGTTCGCAGCTTTAAACAACTGTTAAAAGTTAAAAATGCAGTTTGGTTTTGACCTACAATTTTGGCCCTGGGTGTAGAAATGGTTTTTGGCTTCTGCATACCTCTAGTATTTCTCTGTGACAATCACTACCAACCCTTAGTTTGGAGAAAAACATCTCGCAAGTCAGTTTTCCAGATAGGTTTTGTAGGCCTCTCGGTCGTTGGGTGACGAGGTCGTTTGGGTGCATTTACGATCGGTGGCTCTGGAAAGACGGGCACCATTTGAACGCAGTTCGCAAGTTTTGGATTTTGTCAGCTCCGAGTGTTTCCCTACATATAGGGGAGTAGGTGGGAATTGGTTTTCGTGTGTGTTGGAGTCTCGAAGATTGTTTTTGAACGATGATCTTTGAGCAACTTGTCTTAATTTGACGCTTCATGAAAAACTTGTAACCAACTAGAGAAAAATGTCATATGACCTTATTCAAGCAAAATGACGATTGAGAAACCTTGTAAACACAAATACATGACTCTAGAAAACCTCCTTGACGCTTGTTCGAGAAGATATTGAATATGAAATTGAAATAAAATGGCAATTGTACTCCTACTCTCCTTAAAAGTGTGTTAGGTATTATTTCGTTGTTATTAGAAAATTGTGATAACATAAATCATGTTTGATTGTTGTTAGATGCCATGCCAATAATTGTGTTAACCATGCGGCTGGTTGCAGAGATATGCGCGGGACATTAAAAAATTTGCAGTGTTCTATATGCTTTTGTAACAACGGGTTATCATTGAATTAAATGTAATATTAAATGGATGTGTATCAACACTATGATTATAAACATGAATGTTATTTGTTGATTATTTTATGATACGTAAGAAATTGTAGTATATTGGTATTCTTGGAAAATGGGCGTTCAATTCTAGAAGTGATTTTGATTATAGGTATATATCTTGCTAATGGTGTAGATGTACATTTTAACTAGAAATGAAATGATCTTTCATAGCGTGCTTTTGTGTGTTATTAATGAATGAACTCCTTTGTGTTTTACTAATTACTTGGGAATTCATAGAAGAACCAAAGCAAAAAGGACAACCTTAGAGTAAGATTCTTGTTTGACACACCCTTGTGTGTGAACACATTAGCTTAGAAAACTGAAAATTAAAGGACGAGCCTAGTTTTCTTATCATTCTTTGGCACCTCCTAGCTTAGAGGTAATAAGAGCACAAAATTAGGATTCTATAGAATCTTGTCTACTTGTTGACTTTGTCACAAAACCACCCTATAGGAATGGTAATGGTTAAACATTGTTTAGAGTAAAAGGGTTCCTACTAGGAATTATATTCATGCATGTTGAAGTTGTGTGGGATGCTTTAGTTTAAGGCTTGGAGTCACTTTTGTGACATGTGGGATGTAAAGTCTAAGCAATGTAATTGTGTAGTTGTCTTGAGGTTAAGCATAGAGGGCTAAGCATTGAACGTACTTGATTCATAGGGGCAATTAGGAAATGTAATTCCACAACTTTGAAATGTGAGCATGCATACCTTGGCAAACCATAAAGTGAGGTGGTACCTCACTTAGTACCTCTAATAGAATCCCGACTCTTTTAAAATGCAAGCGATATAAGACTAACACATAAGTGAAACTTGGAGTTACCTTATACTTAGTTAGGCCTTCTTTTGTTGTTGAAAGTACTTATAAATTTCTCCACATGAGTTCAAGCATTCAAGAAATGTAGTCTCTTGTCTAGAAAACAAAACTTATGGCGTATAACTATTAGAAATGACTCTAACCTATTATCGAATCATAGCAACAACAAGAGTCAAATGTGGATGAATTTGTTAATAACCCTTAGAATTTAATTTGTATTCTTGAGGTGTCAGTTTTTTTTTGAAAGAAAGTAAAGCTTGGAGGTTTTTGTGATAAAGGTTTTTGATCCACTCCAAAATGGCTTTAGTTGGACGTAGAGTCCTTGAGTGCAAATAAGAGTAAATTAAAACATGGGGATTTTCTATTTGTTATTGGTGTTCCAAACCTTTAGTCATCTTGTCTAGCCTAAAAGGTGTCCCTAAGATGTTGACTTTTAAGTAAAACAAAATATGGAATCTATTCCCTTAAAACCAATGTTAACTCCTTTTGTGTGGTTAATGATGGGATGAAATGCTCCATGCGAATTTAAGCTTTGGAAGACGAAACTCATGACGCACAAATGCTAAAGTGACTCTAACCAATTATTGAACCATAGTAACTAAAAATGTCAGAAATGTGATTTTAGGTGAAACGGAAACTCTAGTTTGAGACCGAGAGCTAGGAGACTCTCGCTTGTGAGTTAAAAATGTTTCAATCTAATATTGAGGTTTATGAGTGTTGGTGGTGGAGAAAGAACTCATTGAGTGTAATTGTTGCAAGTTTAATCTAAAAAAAATGAATAAATTGGAGCACTGTGGACAAAATTATATGTTCTCATGTTAAGAACTCTTCAAACCTTTAAGGCTAATAATGAAATATGATTTCAATAAAGAGATAACCATGAAAATGTGATATTGTGGAAGGTGCCTATTCGTGATGTTCATGTTGTGGTTGGGTCGTGGTTTCATACTTGTTTGTTTATATAAGTGTGGCATCAATCTGCATTTTGTGTTATTTGATATTCGCATGTTCTTGTTGGTGTAAATGTTGCATGTGGTGTTAAACAATCTCTTGTGAGGCATATAGGGTGTCGTATAGTTGTACCAAGTAAATGAAAGTCAAAAAAATATTATGCATGGGAGTGATCCTATATAATAGCAATGATAACACAAAAACTGAGGTAGATTAAATGAAGATAGTTAAACATTCTTTCTTATTTGTACAACTGGAGAAATGGTTATAAATTAGAGGTGTCACAACAAGAAATTATTCATTATATAATAACAAATACAACCCCTTCCCACCCATCACTCTCAGAAATGAATGGACTGCTACAAATCCCTAGTTGCTTGACTACATATTTGTACAGAAAGAAAGAGGCGTCAAGAGAGATGATTAACAGCAAAGCACATAAAGGCTTTTATTGTCGTAATGGAGCATGTATTGGGCATTTATGTCTATATATTTACTTTTCTTGAAATATCAGTTCAGAGACAATTCTGAAGAAACATAATTGTTATCAAGCTTCCCCATACATCATCCCAAAGATGTTCCCACAACTACTTGTTGCCTTTCCTCCAAAGAATCATAGTGGACAAGGGGATCAGAATATTCCTCCCCACAGTCGAACACCTGCCATGCCATATCATTATCAAGAAACTCAGTAACTGCGTTACTTGCAAAATAACAGGTAGTGTTTTGAGGCAAAGTCGCAAAGTGGATCCCAGTTGCTCTTTTTCCCACCATATTAGTTGCCTTTTCTCCCATTATATAGCATCCGAGAAGAAACTTAATCGGAAGACATCATATCATTTCCAGTATCACTTTCACCACTGGAAGGTACCAATTCTCTGACAGGGACATCAGTTTGTATTCATATGCCAAGAACCAGACTCATGTTTTTCTGCAATTGAGTATCATTCGGCATTCCCAACAAAGTAAGAACTATTCCCGCTGAGAGTTTCAGTTAAAAAGCTAGAGCCACTTCCACTTTGATCAATCTGAAAGCCATGGAGCTTCCTATCCAACTTTCTACTACACTGCTCATCCATGCCTTCCAAATCCTGAAAGATCCTTACCTACAATTAAAGCATGCAACTGAACAGGAGTAAGAAGAAAGAGACAAGAAAACCCACTAATATCACCCAAATCTTGGGGAAAATGCAGACCATGCACACATTTTGGTCTCAATGAAGATCCAACATGAGAAACTATCATTGAACCTAGCAAGCGCTCCAAGTCAAACACTGAACACCATAAACTCCACTGAGATAAAAATACATTTGAAGTTGAACTTGGCAGAAAAATTCAGTCTCTGATTTGTCTGGTCCCTTATGATTTCAGAATTTCGAATGATTTGAAAATTTAAATTTGCAAAACCATGACAGAACTGAATTTTATCTTTTCAATTCACACTCTCTCTATCAGAGACTCCCTCAAAAATGAGTGTTTTGAAACAGATGTTAGATTTGCAAAATCACGAAGGAAACACCAATATTTTAGTAATGTTCCTCTAAAAGTGCAAATAGGAAGAATTTCTCAGCATGCATCAAAATGCATCAAGTACTCACAATACAAAACCATATAACTTTACCTGTCTTTGGAACTCTGCAAATTCAGCAGAGCTCAGAGAACCATCACTATTTGCATCCACTAGCTGCATGAGCTCATGGGCATCTTCTTTATCAGCTCCAAGCTCCTCCATTATTTCTTTTAGCTCCTCCATAGTAATCAAGCCATCTTCATTTTTATCAAACAGCTTGAATACCTGATTCCTTGTGTCATTGTGCACGGGTGACTCCTTAGGAAGATCTTGAAAATGCAAAGATGCAAGATCTGCTGCAGCCTTCATGATTGCCTTGAGTTGTTTGACCTGTGATAATAAGTAAAAACAGTTGAGTTTCTACACATCTATCACCAATCTCTTTCAATATGCAAATACCTCGCATATTTTAATTTGCGACCAGATGAAATGAAACATAAAGTAGAACGATCCAAATAATGACTGTGTATCTGTGCTTCTAAAGTGCATTAGAAAAAGAAAGGTGCAATTCCTGAAGGAGAGCGTCATAGTCCATATTATAATTGGATATAAAATAACAAGCCCGATGAAGCAAATGAGTACAGAAATCTTGAGAACCAGTTTTCATCTCTGGAAGGAAGGGAAAATTCAGGTTGCTTATATAAAATAAATCTTTATATCACAACACAACATGGGTAGTCGCAGAATTTATGAAATAAGTTTCAAGAAAGAGGTCGCTTCTGATTTCTTAAATATACTTTTTTGACAAACGAGTAAAATATTATTTTATGAGGTAAACATCAAAGGATGCCATAGAAAATAACGGAAAACAAAGGAAAGATCAATTACGTCCATTCAGCAGGCTTATGTTTTTATTATTTTGAACCTTCCTCTTTTTCCCTTCTCTCGCTAGTACTATTCGGAACATGGATAGTTACATAGCCATGGAAATTACAATGCATATTTACAAACCGAACAGTTACATTGCTGTTTTTATCTGATGTACTTAAACAATGTAAGCTGTGGACTACTCGGCTTTTATGCATCCGGAACTCACTAGTTGCAGTTTATGTAATTATAATTAATCAGGTAGCAACTTAAAATTGTGAACTTAGTTGTGATATAATGCATTTAATGAAGTAGCAACTTAATATCATAAACCTAAGTATGACACGAGCCTCTAGAATCCCTCGTGTGCATGTATGACAAGTGCCCAGCATGTGAGGATCCATGCTTGAATAAATAATCGCAACAGCTCATTGTAAAGATCTATTTGATAAGATAGACCCTTTCTAATAGTTTCTTTTGTTCTTATGTGTTTGATTCGGTGTACTTCTCTCAAAGCCTATACCAACATTTGGAATCAAAGTTCTCATTTTTGTAATCAGGATTGCAGAGTTGATTCTAAGACATTCTTGGCGGTTATGAAATCCTTTTAGAACCTGAAAATGCAGCTGCAAATCAGAGTTTCCATTGCACACAAGTTAGGTTATCAAGCTGTAAATTTTCCAGCTTGTTCCTTTTTCTTGCAAATCAGAGTTTTCAACCTGTTTTTTCAGTTTACAAATCCAATTTCAACCTGCATCTGCAAAACGAAGTTGTTATCCTGCAAAAAAGAGTTTTTAGCTTCTTGAAACAGAGATTTAAAGTCTTTCAAGTGTAATATGGTTACTTTTGCAACTAACCCTCACGTATGTAACTATCTTCTTAATATATGTTTGGGTTATGGAATGGCTGTACATAACCCTAAATGTTAATTAGAATTTTTCTTGTGTTATGCCAACCGAATTAAGCCTTACGGATTTGCCTTGCCTATTTGCACCTATATATAATTAGATGAGTTCACTTGCAATCAAACATAGTGGAATGCTATTGAAGTATTGCATCTAGAGGTTGTCCCATCTAAAAGGCACTACTATAAGAATCGTTTGCTTTCTTCCTTGCATTCTTGTTCAGATTCCTCTCTTTATTGCTTTTGCAACTATTTCCTGCTACAATTTCATCTTTTAGTGCACTGCAGTTATTGACCCCTATAACAATCCCCAAAATATCTACTATATCATTGTTCTATATCAATCTGTGTATCATACACTTATTGATATTTCGCTTGGCAATGACTCAAAAACTACCTATTATTGTTCTATATGAGAGCTCTGCTATTTTTGTTCTGTCAGTACAGAAATGTTCTTACAACTGGTATTTGAGAACGGCAGCTAACACGCGGCATGAAAGAGAGAATGTACACAAGCATCAAGCCCTGGAGGAAAACTACAGGGGCGTAGTTACTTTTGGGTATAATACTTTCTACTCAATCTTTAAATTATTTTCTCTTTGATCCGTTTGGCCAAATCCCTTCTTGCCTAGATCCCTTCTGCTGCCTAAACCTTCTAGGCCAAATATCTTCCCATCTGTTAAAGTCTCAAAAATCTGACTAATTCTTAGGACCCCCAGTTGCTTTCTATCCATGTTGCCAAGCTGATTGCAACTGTACCTCACCGGTAACTCTCCAATTGACGACAACCTATCTAAAAGAGCCAAAACCCTAGCCATTCCAACCCTTATCCTATATTATTCATCTGGAGCTCATTCCTCGAGGAAAAGGCAAGAGGAAGGAATAAAGAGAATGAAAGGAGAGGTCCACAATGGCTGATGCCCTATGCACTTGACTGTGCTTAGACTACAGTGTAGCTTATAGCATACAAGACTACCCCATACTCCCTGTAAGGAGGCACCATATGTGCTACTATGATACAGAGACTACATTGCCTACCCCCTTCGAACTTGAGCATGTGCCTACCCTACCAAAGCACAAGTTCACCATTAGGCCCACCCAGACTGTACAGTGATATTGGCCATTAGTTTAGGAGACCCTTAGGGAAAACTCCTCATTAATAAAGTAGCAACGGCCTAAGAATGACCAAGTAGAAAACATGTAATGGAAGTACTTCTATATAAATGGAAAATAGCATGATACTGAATATATAATAAGGCCACCTTGAGGGGTCAACTTACACAATATTAAAATAACATAAGAATTCACAATATCATGATTATCAGAGAGATTTACTAATTCATATATATAGGCATATAGATAGGGTCACACACCTTCGTCCTAAAAAGTCGGCCTTAAGTAATCACTAACTGATGGATGAAAAGACAAATGATAAGTGTGACATAGGTTGGCCCACACATCTCTATATAGATATAAGTTAAGGGCGTAGCATTGCCCTTACCTTCAAACCAACATTGTCCTCAACATTGACTATCTCGAGATCTTGCTTCGGGAATGCTTCATCCTCCCAAGTTGCATCCTCAATGGGGAGACTCTTCCACTTGACAAGATACCTCATAATTTCCCTCGATCGCAAACTCTTAATACGTGTTTGAAGTACTCCCTCAAGTTCCAAAATTATGCGACCCTCCTCGTCAAGCTTTAGCAACTCTGTCTAGGTTGAAACTCTGTCCAATGACCTTCAAGCATGAAACATGGAATACTAGATGTATTGTAGCCTTGAGTGGGGTACTGAGATAGATGCCCATTTCTACTCCGTTCGCTGAAGGGTAGGGCCCCTATCCATTCCTGGATTGTAAAAAGAGATCCCTTGTGGTCTGTAGTTGGAGGTAAAATGCTCTGATGATATTCTCTCAACTGCACTGACATTCAAAACACGGAGCACTGCAGATTTCAGTTGTATTTATTATTGTTTGGCATTATTTATGTAATCGACAGTTGGTTGTCTTACCTATTGTAATCTGTAAAAATGTACATTCGGCTATGTAATTCTGCTATACACAGTGGATTACTAATGTAGTAATAATTTGTAGTTTTCAGTTTTGAAAACAGCGAGTTATCTTATTGATGAGATTATAAATGGATGTATAATTTCTGGATTATCATGTCAAACATTGAGACTATAACTCGACATGGAAGTTGTAATCTTTATTAATTATAAATGTTTACTTGCTGATTTGAGTTGTCTTAAACATGTAAGAAATATACGGATTCTTGAATTCAAATGGATTGTAACTCGTCTTGTTGCATGTATGTCATATTTAAAACATGTTGTAATACACTTAATCAATAATCAAACTATTGTTAAAACTCTATCTAAAAATATCAATCTGGAAAATGAGAGAGATGAATCAATATGGTTAACTAAACTTAATTAAAAAACACCGTAATTTTCGTAATATACACAACTTGTGTAATTTGGTCATTACATAAATACAACTGCCTATGCAACTTCAATGGAACAAAGGGGTGATCTCATGGTTTTGATCACTTCAAAACTGCCTGTGGGTTTGAGATGTGAATTATCTTCATAGCAGCAAGGTAAGGCTAAGGGTGCAAATGATGTTTCGCTCATGGCCTCGCTCAAGTCACAAAGTAATGCTCCTTCATTGCAAAAAGTCTTCAGGTGGAAAACTTAGAGTAAATAGAGTGTCAAATGAATAAAATGAGGAATGCAATCCAAGAGCTCTGCAAATCTACAATCTTGCACACATGAACACATTGGACTCGGAAAGCACTTTATAGAAAGAAAACCTTCTTAAAAGAGTAAAACATGAGATTATAAATTGATTTTCCAAATCAGAAAGGCATTCAGCAGATAAACTCAAATTCTCAGAAGGTCCACATTCAGTGAAGGGAGTGGGGCGTGTTGCTACACAACAACTCTATGATAAGGTTTCAAGAAGCTTGAATGCCCGCCTACAAGACAAGCATGGAGTTCTGTAAGAACCTTATGTTTAAGGGTTGAGTATTTGCACAAGTATAGCCGATATTTATACCAAATAACATGCCCTTTCCACACAAATTTATCCGAAATGCCTAGATCTTGTTGGAGTTTTTGAATCAAATCCTTTATAACTACATCATTTTGACCTTGTTTCTTGCACCCAAATCTACCTGTAATACGGACATGGTACTCAATATCACCTCAGCAGGTTCATCCCACCGAGATAGTGCATTAGCCACTACATTATCTTTTCCTTTCTTGTATAGAATCTCAAGTCATAGCCCAACATCTTAGTGACCCACTTCTATTGTTTTGACAATGATAACCTCTATTCCAAGAATTATTTTAGGCTATAATGATTTGTCTTCACTTTAAAGTGCCTACCCATCATATATGGTCTCCATTGTTTGACAACATGAAGGAGAGCGATCATCTCCTTCTCATAGATGGGTTTTAACAAATTCTTCCCTTTGAGTTGGCAACTCTCATATGCAATGGGGCACTCTTCTTGCATGAATATCACTTCCATTCCAGATTTTGATGCATAACATTCCACGACGAAGGTCTTCAAAAAATCTGGGGTAGGCAAGACTGGAGTGGTACATATGGCCTCCTTCAACTTCTCAAATGCTTTGGTGGCTTCTTTGTTCCAATGGAAGGATTCCTTCAACAAAGTTGTGAGTGGTGGTATTATGCTAGCATAATTTTTCACAAAACGACAATACTAGCCTATTAGCTCTAGGAAGCCGCAGAGGTTCTTAAGGGTTTTTGGAATTGGCCATTCCATGGCCTTGATCTTATGGAGGTCCACCTTTACCCCTTCATGTGAAACAATATGACCCAAGTACTCCACTTCTTTTACCCCAAAAGCACATTTGGACAGCTTGGCATAAAGTTGATGTTGTTTTACAGTGAGAAACACTTGATCCACATGTTGTAAGTGTTCTTCCCATGTCTTGTTATATATTAAAATGTCATCAAAAATATAAGACAAACTTTTGCAAGAATTAGCGAAAGATGGTGTTCATCAAGCTCTAGAACTTAGAGGGTGTATTTGTGAGGCCGAAAGACATCACCAAAACTCATAGTGACCCTCATGGATTCTAAAAGTTGTCTTATATATATATGCTCATCTCTAATCCAGATTTGATGATAACCTAAGCAAAGATCAAGTTTAGTAAAGTAGACAACACCATGTAACTCATCTAGAAAATCATCAATTACTAGAATGGGAAACTTATCTTTGATGGTATAATTGTTGAGTTCTCTATAATATGGGCACATCCGCCATGTCTCATCCTTCTTACACACCATTAAAACCGGAGAAGAATATGAACTTTGGCTATGTCAAATGATACCAACATCTAACATCTTTTGCACCATCTTCTCAACCTTGCTCTTTTGGACATATGGGTGCCTATAGGACGGATGTTGGGTGGTTGACTCCACGATGTCAATGGAATGGCATCATCATGTGCTCTTTTGGTGGTAGCCCTTCTGTAATTTCTCCAAAAACAATGGAGCAGTTATCAAGAACCGACTGTAACTCTAACAGAGTAGACGTTGTTGGAAGTGCTTCTAAAGAAAACAATTGTGCTTTGAACCCATTTGCTCCTTCTTGAGAATCTTCTACATCTTATGCAAACGAACCAGTTGTGGGGATTTTACACGCAGCCCACAAAGTTCAAATGTCCTTCCCTCGAACAACAGCTCATAAACTAGAAATTCATCTCAATCGCTCCCAATGTTGTAAGCCATTGTACTCCCAAAACAATATTGGCTCCTCTCATTGGAATGGAAAATATAGGAAAGTCTAACCTATACTCACCCATGGCCACCTCAATACTATGGTATTTCCCTAAACAACTAACTATGCCGCCATTCACAATCATGACTTGAAATTCTAGAGCTAGATACACAAAACAGTCCAAATGCATTGTCAATTTATTATTGAAGGTATGTATGCTCCCTAAATCCATAAGCATTATTACTCTTTGTTTCTTCATAAATCCCACTATTTCCAGTGGTTTGTGGAGAGCAAATTCTTGAAAGTGCATGGCAGGAAATAGTTGGTTGGGGATCTTCTAATTCTTCCCCACTCTCTTCCTCGACATTGCCTCCCACTTCCTCATCTTCTTCTTCTTCATTGGCACCTTCATTGTCAGAAACAATTTCTTCTCATGGCATTTATCTACACGGTTGTACTTGCTATCACGGTTAAAACACAACCCTTTTGACCTTTTTCTTCAATTTGTTGAGGAGTCAACTTGTTAGGTTGAGGTAACAATGGTGTGGGAGTATTACGCTTTTTGCTTGTAGTGAACGTCTGATAATTGATCAACTTTCTTTCTTTTGTCCTACGAGCAAAGACAATGGACTCAAACATGAACTGGGATTAAACATGATAACATTAAGCTGGATATTATCCTTGAGCCCACTTAAAACAAGTGATTTAGTTTATCTTCTATGATGTCCACTGCAATGTTTGTCATAGTTTTTCTACTCGACTAAAGTAGTTCTTTGTCACACTATTGTGATAATTCATCTATAGCTCATCAGTAAACACGGACAATGTAACAGTAAGGCCCTTCTTCTTTTGAGCACACAACCATTTAATACCAAATGAACTATTTGGGTTCTAGATACAAAGATGTCATTACCACCTTCTGTGTACAAGGTGTTTGATATAAATCAAAGAAGCTCTCCATTTGATTGATTCATGTGACTGGTTCCTTCCCATCAAACTTTTGCATCTCCACTTTTGGTATCATGTTTCAAACTCCCGTATTAGAACACGACATGTGTTGCGCTACACCGAAGTGGAACTAGGGTTACTTGGAGGCCCTGTCTAACCGGGTTGGGGATTGGTAGGCTATGGTTGTGGTTGCAAACTAAAAAAGGATGCCATGAGTTCTATTTTCATCATGTTCAGTTGTCGCCGAGTTTGATGTCGAATGCATCTAGAGTGACTATTTTCACCATTATTGATTGCATGTTGCACAGATTGTACTCAACCCGACTAACTCTATGATTTGTTGAGGAAAACCCCGGGATCGAGGATTCAATAAGTCCCACTTCGTAATCCATATCATGAGTATTATTTCCTAGGGTGACATTAACCTTGCCTTTGCCTCTAGTTTGTAGACCGAGTTGGCGAAATATTTTGTCAAGGAAAAAATATGGGGTTTTCCGCCAATGCTCTAGGACTAAGTCCCTCCTCTTGGGAATGGGGAGGCTCCCATTTATTGAAAACTAGAAATATTGTACACTAATGTTATTTTCTAGGTGGTCTAAGACTGGGATCACATAGGAACACTCCACTGAACCTGTGGCAACAATGTTTGGAGGAAAAGAGTGTGAGGTAAGAGCAGGAGAAGGGAAATGGGGAATGGGTTTTGGGTAATAAATAGAAATGTTGAGTTTATTAGCCACAAAACCAGAAGTATTTCCAGATTCAACGAGAAGACGCCATTACGCAAAGTACAACAAAAGCACAATTAAGACAGGTTTAATTGCATCATATTCATCAAAAGATTTCTTCTTTCCCTGGTTGTGTAGGATTAAAAAGCTCTCTTGAAGTGAAAGTTGATAAAGAGAGGAATACATTAAGCAAGAAATAGAGGAAATACAACTTGTTATAGGGGGAGCAAAAATTGATCCTTTGGAATGGAGAGAGCCTTACAATTTATAGTTGAAACAATGGCTCTTCACATTCCCAAGTGACCTTTCAACTTAAAGTGCAATCTCAATGAAGAAATAGAAACTTTAAGTGAATTTTACAAAAGTTGCTCCTCAACAAAGAAATAGAATGTTGGAGAGGGAAAAAAAGAGAAGAGAGAGAAGATAGATGTTGCAGGATGAAGTCCCGCTCTTCCTCCATTGTGGAGATGAATGTTGCAACTGGATAGGATCTTCCTCGACTGCTTCTCTGATTAGAACATATCTCTTCTTGGACCTGGAAATGATGTTTCACACCTTATATTTACTGATCGTCATTGGTCATGCTTGGGAAACTCTATTTCAATTCTTCACCTTTGTTGGTAGGATGAACAAATCAACTCGTTGTCACGAACATGATCTCCTTTCTTGCATATGAGAAAACACTCATCTTACGATCACCATGAAGAATGCACTCATACCACACATGACCCGGACTCGGTAACCATGAGCCCTCTTGGATTTGATGGTATCAGAGATTCTTGAGAATCCTCACGGTAACTTAGCAAGCCTCGAAATGAAAACAATTTCTCTTTGTGGTGACACCAAGTAACAACCGAATGGACAATGCCCTCCCGAAGAATATGAGCACTTCATGTCACACCTCTTGAATGGAGATCGAGAATATACCGTTGTTGGCAAGATTTTATGTCGTTTTGGTTTACTCGGTCTCCTCACGGCTTCACCTACATTATCCGACAAAACTTGCAACATTGGAGAGATCACCTATCAACAGGGTGATCTAACCTCTGCGTTTGAGAGGGGCAGCTCCCTCGTATGATGGGTTTGTGGGGTTTTGGATACTTTTAACCCAAAAAGCACCCGAAAGAGAAAAAGGAAAGTGAGAAAGGAATAGAAGAGAGAGAAAGATAGTGGAAAAGAATGGAGAGAGGGAGCATGCAAGAACAAGCAAACGCAAATCTCATTCCTACATGCTAGAAAGTACACCATAAAAGTAAAGAGATTGAATGTTAGTACTTTGCATGAAAAGGAAAGAAATGAAAGATTACATTTGACATAAGAACAAACATAACCAATAAGAATCTCAAGACAAAAAAGTTCTATAAGCATTCATGTATTTCTTCTTTGAAAGGAACACAGTCTCCTTGCCATCTCTTCAACAAAGTCTTCACAATGATCAATCTCCATGGAAAATATCTAAACACAGTTTTATTAACTTTCCTGCCTTGAGACCATAGGACACAAAGTTCCTCCAACCTCCAAGACCCTTTACAAATGAGCTCTAACTTCCTTTTATAACCCAAAAGTTGGTTATAAGGTAGTTAGGGTTTACATGACATCATTTTAGGGCACAATTAGGTCACATTATAATTTAATAACTTTATTTTAATAAAGTAAAGTGACTTTATTAAAATAACACAATTTTATCACATAAGTGACCTAATTAAAATTATTTATTACAATAATAAAGTGGGTACATGTGGACCCCACTAGAATGACATGGACATACACCTAGACACCAAAATGACACCTAGATCAGCAGCATGACACCTTTGATCGTGTCATATCCATTGGGCCAAGAGTCCGCCTATCTCGATTGTACAAGAAATGAACTCATTGACCATGTTGGATTTGTGATGTGTTTCATGATCTCTCACTCCATGAAGGACCTAGATTCACACTTGGTTACTTGCTTTAGATGCACAATAGACACTTGTTTAATTTGTGATCACCTGAGATCATTCAGGTTTGTAGCTTGAACATATATTCAATCCTTCTTTTGTAGTTTTTACTACATGGTCCAGCTACTTTATCCACATCCATTGTGCATTTTCCTTGGTGAATTCATGATTTTCCATATTGCCATATTTTGTTGCACCATGTTGGCTTGTCAATGAGCAATATCCTCTTCAAGGTTTTTGACCTTCTTGTCTTGTTGTGCTTGATTGGTAGGTGAATTATTCTTATTGGAACTGATCCGCACTAATAATCCACTATTGAGCTTTTCTCTGGTTAAAATGTCGTTGGGATGTGTACAAGTTATGGGCGGAGTGGAAGCAATTGATGATTTGAACATTAAACAACCAAACTTGTATTCCATGAAATGCTCTATTAGGCCATCAAATGATAAGTTGAACAATTTGATGAATATATTGTTCTTAAGAAGCTTGGTCAAGTATGGTGCCATTTGCAATATGTCCTTTCATTGAAGTTGTTCTTGTACATACAATATCACCCTTCAAAGATGCATGGACTGGTGGGAGTGCTAACCTCTAAGAAAACAAGTGTCATACATCAAGGAATGAAAAACAAAATTATTAGTGAGGAAAATGGTGGGTGCCAAGAATAAGAGAAGTGCTATTGGCATTTGATCCCATCCTTTGTGCAAGGTTTGTGAGTATCCACTCACAAAGAATTGTTATCACTGATCGAGAGAAGTTGCACACAAAGAGATGGAGAGAGTAAGAAGCTTCCACTTGATAATAATCGATCATAAGCACGTTGAACAATCTCCGTTGTATCTTTACAAGCACCAAGTAATGTCCTTGCCATATCCTCATCTCTAACAATTTCAACACCTGAAGTTGCCAATTCCTATGTTGCCTTTTCAAAATGAAGACATATTGTATCTAAAGGTAAGTTAACCTCATCTCCTAGGTACAACTTGGAACCAACTTTCTTCATTACTAGACAAGCTTCTACAAAACCTCCTCTTGTGATTGCTTGATTAAGTAATCTAGAACACATCTCTTGCAAAAATTTGTATTGTAATAATCTTGGAGATGAACTTGATTGGAGTGTGGCAATCAACACATACTCAAAGGTTCTTGATGGCTTTTATAATTCTTTGAGGTGCATTTTCAACAATCCAGATGCAATTGTCAACTTCTCATTTTGATGGTAGAGGAACAATTGTTTTTCTATGACTTGTCTTGAATTTGGAAAATATTTTGCTACCTTCATCTCCAAAGACAATTTATCCAACTTCACATATATCTACTTTGTATAAATGAGAATGAATGAAAAATTGGTCGCGCCCTTTCTCATCTCTGGTATTAAGTGTATCTTGCGTACATTTCATTGAGGCATTTTGTCAAACAGCTGGCGCGCAATGCGTATGCTTCCTTTTCAATACCATCCTCCTTTGTTTCATCTGCAATAAAGGGAGATGTAGTCAACTCTCTATCATGAGGTACATTAAAAACTGGATCAATCTGGATTTCTTGCATCTCCAAAACCATGTCAATAGATGGAGAGTTAATAACCATAAAGTCACCATCAAAGTGCTCAGATTCAGGATTTTGCTGGGCACGTGCAATATTGAAGAGTTCACCTAGACTAGTCTTTTTAGAAAGAAGATGCATAAATTTGGAATGAATAAAATCAGTTCCCCTATCATCCTTTTCTTTAATTTCAACTCTAGCTGATAATCGTGCACCACTTCTTGAAGGTTGCTAATCCATAGTTTATTGACTGGATCTTTGAGATCTTGTCTCTTTTCCTCTATCTAAATCAGACGAGTCTCAACATTATGATCAAGGGTAATTGCTCTAACCACGGTTGGACCTGCTCCCTTACAAAGGCCTGGAACCCCTTTATCAGCCACAACTTTAGAGAGTGCATGGAATGAAGTTTTGTAATGTCCTCATTGCGAAGCTGGCAAATTTTCATCCATTTGTAAGTCCCCCACAACCTTTTCAACCAATTCTGTGCATATCCTGCAATCATTACATCCTACAACACAACATCTTGTTTGGGCATTTCACAAAAACGATTTTGAGCTTCTTGAAGGAAAACCACATCTCGTTGAGACATTTTGTCAAACACTTCACATGCAACCTGAATGCTGCCACATTTTGCATACAAATCATCAAGAGCATTTATCAATTTCTGACCCCAATCTCCTAATTTGATCATGAATCCCATTTTCTTAAATTTGGTGCAGGTATGAACTTCTTTCTTGTCTTTCTTGTCCTTTGTGAGAAGATTTAAATGCATTTTCTTTTAGCACACCATGCTGGAAATAGTTTGGCAGGTTTGAAATACTTACTAGGTACTGGTTTTGATATTCTCCTTACAACGCATTTTCCGCAGTCCGTGAAATAGTAAGCTGTCCACAAATATTGTCAATAAAGTCATCCATTCCATCTCCATCAATTTGCATTGGATGAGCGTCTTCTTGCAGGTTCTGACTCCACACTTTTACCTTTATTTCTTTCCTTTTGCGCAGGTTTCTTCCTTTCTTTAGCACTGGTTTTGTTTCTTGGTTTTGGCGCAAGAATATTTCTGATTTCTATCTATTTATGCGTTTTTGGAGTCCTCCTTCCCTAGGTGTCCAGGTTTGTTATTAGCTCTTGACCTGAATTCTTCAACTCTTTTCATGCGTTTGCTTTCTGACTTCATTGTCTTTTCTTGTGCAGGTATAAAGAATTTGGCGCAGGCTTAAGACTCCATTCAACGCATTTTCTTGCAAAAATCTTATCTTTTCTCCGTACGCAGGTCTGCAGTCTTGTGTTCTCTTTGACTTTTTATCTTTTTGCTGCAGGCGCCCAGATCTTCACATGGCTGAAAATGAATTACAGGATCTCAATCTTTATTCATTTACCAGTTCATACACTTATCCTCCACGTTGGATGCTCTGTGACTATGTGTTATCAACTTCTTCACTATCCGTTGCCGGTTGTTCACAAACTTGATTGGATCAATGCAATGAAAACCTCCTGCTTCTTCCTTGTCGTGGATGCAAGCTTCTTTGACATGCAAGAGAAATGAAAGAAGAAATGAGAGAAGAAACCAATTAGTTATTGCCTTCAAAACAGTTACCCTCATTTACAGGAAGTGGGAATTAAATACCGGAATGGGAGGAAGAGCGAGGGGAAAAGTGGGGAAACGGGTTTCATTTTGACAAATGCCAAATTATATATTTGGCAAACTACTCTGAAGAAATATCTCAACGATATGTTTTGCAGGAAGCAATTTAATTTTTACCCGATTGCCGAGTGCTCCAAATGGAGAAGTGGGAGTAAAACCCACTTTACCATCCATTCAAGTGCCAGTTTGATAATTAATTAACATATTTATAAAATTGATATCATTAATTTAATAATTAAATTTGGAATTTAATTAATAAAATTAATAACACCAATTTATTATAAAAATAAATTTAAAACGTTAATTAATTAAATTTTTTATTTAATTAAATTAATGACATTAATTTAATTACTTAATGTTAATTAATTAATAACTTGAATTAAATCAATATTACTAATTAATTAAATTTAAATAATTAAATTAAAATCACTAATCAAGTGTTACGAAGCATTTTGCGAAGTCGAGATGAAGGAATGTGTAAGCATGACAGGTAGCGGAAGAAGGCGGATTGCGACAACACAGTGCTACAATTATTGATAGTCGGGTTATGGAGACCATGATAGACAAACAACATCTCACAATCGCGTGGAAAGATGATCCGCAAGACATTTTAATGCAAAAAGTTTCAAATTTTAGTGCACAAAAAAATTGGGACAATAACCACAACCATGGTTCTCGTCATGAAAATATTTGAATGATTCAACAGGTGTTTCGTGATCACCAATCCTCCTATGCACTCGACTCAACTCAATAAGTTTTCCTTCTTCCATCCTCCGCTTCAGATCATTAAAATCCATATGCTCCACGTGGTTGTCTCCAATGTCCGAGTACTCGAACACTAGAACCGAAACGGGATTGTATCCAGTAGTGGAGCTTCATTGTGTGTTTTTATGGTTTCACTGGCCTTAGAATGTTGTGGGAATGCAATGGTGCAAGCGAAACTGAATCCGAGGCAATTTCCGAAAATCTGCAAAATTGAATGGATTTTAATGCTACGGATGAATTCGTATTTCGGGCAAAACGAGAGCAAATCAAATCCAAATTGGACGCGACTCGATTCGTTGGAAAGCTATTCCCAAGACGAGTAGACACTCCGAATTTGGTGAAATTCTCTCTTCAGAATTGACAGGAAAATGGAAAACATGTTCTGGTTGTGGGAAAAGCTTGAAAATGGCATTAATGGAGAAAGGGCAGAATTTCAAATCTTCATTCTGGATGCAATTCTTGTCCGAATGAAGTGGTTTTTGGCTCATTACAAAGGTCTTGGGGAGAGGAATGGATGCTCCAAATTTGGTGGGATTCTCTCGCGGGGTTTGAGAGAAAAAGCCAAATCAATTTTACATGGGTATGGGTTTTTGAAGGGTTTTGGAGCTGAATAATGATTTTGTTCACAACTTGGGAAATTCTCCACCATAGCACATGGGTAATGGCTCAAAACGGAGGTCTTGGATTAGGAAATTTGTTGACAAAATTTGGGGACCTTCCTCCGTGTGAGTTTTGTGCAATCTCCAACTCAAATTTCAAAGATTTGGGGCAAAACAGGCTTTCAATGGCTGGAAATTTCAAGTGTTTACAGAAAATAAAACATGAATTTTCATGCCATGATTCTTAGATCAGTAGAAAGACGCCCTCAAGAGGAATCTATGGTCAAATTTTGGAAAGATTTGGGCCAAGGGATCAAAAGTTATGTGCAAATCTTGTTTTTGGAAACCTAGGGCACAAGGGGTGATTTTGAAATCATGAGGGAGAAATAACGAGCTTGAAAAGTGTTTTAATGGAGGAACTTCATGTTTTCAAGTTATTTTTTGAGCAATGGAGGGAGTTTTGAACTCACTTTGCACCTTGGTGGAGAATGCACTTTGCAAATGCAAAGTGTATTTTCCACCTTTTTTGCAAATACAAAGCCAAAAGGCGCCTCCACCAACATAAGGCAAACTTTTGGGGTGCAATTGTACCAACGTGCAACAAGGTGCAATAGGACTCCATAAGTGCGCCTTGGGGGTGAGTATGGGTCCCACTTGCAAAAACAAGTTGTTTTTTTGCCCTCCTTTCATGTTTTTCACTAAGATGAAATGGACCAATCACATGAGGGTGCACTTTTGCAAGAGGGAATGCAAAATGCAAAGTGTAAGGTGCAAACCCTCCTCAAAAGGCCGCCACTCTCCATAAGTGCGCCAAGGCACACATGGTGACATCATCCGCACAACACAAGAATCGAACAAGGAGTGTTCTTTCCGCCCGTGAGCCGTACTTAACCAAATTTAGTCATATAATATATGATTTTGAATGGAAAGGGGCCAATGAATCTAATGAGCATATTTAGAAAGTTTGAAAATGAGTCCTTCAATGATTTTTGCTCATACCCTCATTTTTGCCTAGGTGTGTGCATTAGTGAGTTCAGTTGTCGAGAGTTTGCAACAAGAACGAACCGAACCATCACTTGGGTCATGAAGCGGGTTCAATGTACTTCCATTTGAATTTTTGTTAGCCTCCCAAGTCCGCTCGAGGTGCCAGAAACCTTCAATGCAAAATCCTTGTCCAAAAAGGCCACCACGCTTCAATGTTGGAAAGGTTTTGTCTTGTTAAACTCCCAAAAATTGTCTTACCCATTCCACTGTGAAGTTGGCTCCATAAGCTTTCCGATGACTGGAATATGAGCTCCCAACACCACCCGGGTTTCTGAAACCTTTCTCAGAAGTTGGATCTTCCATAATGCACACACACTCCTTTTCCCCAAAAAGTGCCTAGAGAAAAAGCTTTCCCAAGACCATTCCAAAGCCCGTTGAACCTCTTCTAAATCATATTGTCACAAACAAAACTCCGAGACCTTTCCATTGACAACAATCTGGTCTTGTGAAACGCTCTGAGGCTCCCAAAACCTTTCCCAAAAGTTGACTTTTGAAAATGGGCAATTTTGACAATTTTGATAAAATGACCAAAAGGGGTAAAATTTTCAATGGGTTTGTCCAGTAAAATGCAGGGACATTTTACAGGCCAACAACTAGCTCATACTCGAGGACTTGTCTTGGGATGGACACTAATACAAACGAGGCAAGTAGGAACACCAAAATCACACAAACCAAAGTTGACCAATGCCTTATCCATTGGGCGATAGAGTCTCTCACGACATACTGAAAGAAGACAATCTGATTTGCTTTAAACTCCTTTATTGAACACCACACACGACGGAAACACACATGAAAGAAACACACACACATGAAAAAGGAAACATACAACAAAAAACAAACCTAAATCACCTATGGTACATGCGAGGGACAACTCACTTTCACTGTATTATTTAATTTTTTCTCTGAATGTTACACGTGTACAAGTAGGTTAGCACCAAATGACATTGCTCTGCAAACCCATTGACTAGTTCAACGAAGTAAGAACCTTTTTCATCTTGCTTGGGAAAGATGGTTGCTGCAAGAGATCTCCATATACCTAAGAAAGAGAAATTTATGTGTTTCTTCTTGAGAAAGTTTGTATGACTCCTTTTACGAGTGAGAATCCATCTGGATAGCTCATTGTCTTGGTTGTTCTTAAATTTTGTTTCCAGCTGCCCATCCATTTTTAGATTCAACCATGCTTCTGATTTTCTATTTTTCATTTTTCCACTACTACAAGATTGATTCTTGATCATATCTCTTGCTTTCATCGTGTTCATAACTAGGCTTTTGCTTTACAATGGGCATTTGTTCTTTGCTTATCATGCTCTGCATGACCATCATCTTTATGAGTAAGTTCTCAATAGAGATTTTGAAACTTTTAACACCATCGCGGACTTCTTGTTGCTCTATGTTTCTCAAATTGTCCAAACGGTTCCCCTTCACACACACCGATCATTCTCAATTTGTTGCTCACTATGGTGTGACTCGCATAGTGTTTCATCCTCTTGAAAGGAGAATGAGCACAAGGTTGGAATGAAATATGGAGATCATCACTTTCCTAATCTTGACCATTTGGAGCTACACGGTAGTCATCTTTGTAATGAAGATATCTTCTTCTTGGGTGGAATCACCCTTATGAGAGTTAAGCACCTTTCCATTTATACATTCATCATTTAGAATATCCTCTTCTCCAAACGGAAAAGAGAGATTCATATTCACAATCATATCCATTGGGTAAGTCCTCATGTTGGGTCTTGAGAAGATGACTGAAACATGGGGCTCACATTGCCAAAACTCATTGATATCACTTTTTCCTCATGGTCCACATTACTTATCATCTCAAGGATGTTTTGTGGCAAGTCAAAATATCCATTATCTTTATCATCACCAAGTAGAGAACATGTATCTATGTTCAATGGGAAGTGCACATTGTCAAATTCCAGGTCCATCAAATCATCATGTTGTTTCTCAACTAGACTCAATCAAACTTGGATATTCCTCCATCAATATGGGTGGCTCAACATCTTCCTCTAAAGTTATGAAATAGTTGTCATATCTCGAATCTTGGTACGAAATGGCTGCCCTTGGATCATCCTCTCTTTGAATAGTGTATCTCATCTTTCTTATAGGAAGAAGTTTCTTCATTTTACCATTGAATGGTATGGTGGCATATGACCACTATATATTTCCACCAACATCTCTACAGAAACTCCAGCTCAACAACATCCCATATGAAGATGGAATGTCTACCACAAGTATCTTCATCTTGACTTTCTTGTCAAGAAAATCCACCAATGTTACTTGAACGTCTTTGACTTGTCCAATGAGGGGTACTTTCTTGGTCTCCATAGAGTAACAATGACCAACAAAGATGGGTAAGAGTGAGACCAAGAGCATTTGCAACTTTTGCAGGCATGATGTTATCCGAAGCACCAAAGTCAATGATACAGTTACTCAATTTATATCCATTGATCAACAAAGAGAGATAGAAGGGTTCTACTTTCTCAAAAGTGGAGGATGTTGAAGCAAGAAGGTTTTGAGAAGTGGTACTAGGAGCGGGAAGTGGTTCTTTAGTAGTGGAATTGATGGAACTAGACTTTGAACTACTTCCTTTGATAAACTGGACAAGTTTATCAAATTGTTTGAGATGAGTTCTCGATACTCTCATCAAAATTTGGATCTTAAGACTTCTTGACATGGTCAATGATGTCAAAGGATGAAGAGGTGGATATTTGGGGAACAATGGCATCCTTGACAAGTGTAGGAATTACATTCTTAGAAGTAGAAGAAGAAATTGATTTGACCAAGGGAGAGAAAAGAGACTTACCCTAGGAGGAGATGCGATGTTTTGGCATGAGAGGTTGTCTCGGGATTCTTCTCGGCTGACTCCATGGAAGTGGGCAGCGGTGATCCTCTTTTTGTTTGTTTTTGTAGAGTCGCCTTTTGAGGATTCAAGTGCTTTGCTTGGGAAGCGGAGAAAAAGACCTCTTTTTGTGCTTGTGAGCGAGTTAACACTGCACAAGAATAGTTATTCATATCAGCCATGGACTCTTCAGAATCTTCATCAGATGAGTATTCAAAATACCCAATGTTCACATATCCAACTTCTTCTCTTTCAAGTTCTGATTCAACAATTTCATCTTCTCGGGTTCCACATGTGCTACATTAATAGGTAGAGCTTCCAAGGCAAGCCTTCGGGTGCTCCACCTCAACAATCTGATTCTGGTTTTGGTTTTGATATGGGACATGTTGAGCCATTTGCTTCTTCATTGTATTCAGATCATTGACCAACTTATGTAGCAACGAATCAGTGCCTTCATCTCGGGAACCCTAGACTTTATCTTTTGTTGAATAGTTCTTGATCTTTCTTGACATGATAAGATCGTCTTCCACTTCGATAGCAATTTCTTGAGCATTATCCAATGTATTTGGTTGAGTTCTACGCAATATGAATCCAACTTCTAGAAATTGAGCATTTATGAAGAACCTCTTTTGATTATCTCAGTAGGATGAGCACTAGTAGGAATCTTGTTAATCAACTTGTTGAATTTGGCCACAAATTCTCTCATGGGCTCCTACGCGATTCTTTCTTTATTTGAGCCAATTGAGCAAGAAGGGCATGAACATCATTTGCTAATTTGAACCTTGCTTCAAATCTAGTTTTCATATCTTCCCAATCGGTGATTGAGCGAGATGGCAAATAGTAGAACCATTTTGCAGTGGCATCTTGTAATGACTCCACGAATAGCTGAACAACTTCTTCATGTTGCACTCCAAGAACGCCACATGCTATGATAAAGGCTATAATATGCTCATCTAGATGTTTCTTTCCATCTCCATAGAATTTGGGAAAAATCTTTCTCGATCCTTTGGGTAGTTTGTGAAGTGGAGGAATTAAAGCCAATGGACAGGTGTTTCGTCCCCAAGGTATTGGCACATCATCTCCAGAGGAAGAGTGTTCAATGGTGGTGGAGAGATGGGAGATGCACTAGGACTAGCAGCAAGATTTTCAAATGAATTATCAGGAGCTTGTCTTGGAATTTGTATGGGAGCAAGTATGAAATCAGCTTGTTCTTACAACTCAAATACAAGATTATGAAAGACTACAATTTCACTTGCTTGGTCACCACTAGTGGAATATTACCTCCTGAAGGAAACCTATTGGTTGTAAATGGGTGTTAAAGAAGAAATACAATACACAAGGAAAGATGTAGAAGTATAAGCCTCTCTAGGTGGCAAAAGGGTTCGCTTAGGTAGAGGGAATTGATTTTGGTGAGATCTTTTCTCTTGTTGCACAATTGACTTCAATTAGATTTCTTTTAGCTTGTATCTCTTGTTGTGTTTGATCTTGAGATAGATTAGATGGATATAAAGACAACATAAGAAGAAATCTCTATGCCACAACCTAAAAACTTCAAGATTTTTAGGTAAAGAAGACCTTGTGCACAAACTGAATAAGTCTTTGAATGACTTGAAACAATCACCGGGGATGTGGAATCTAAACTTTGACACCTATGTGCTAAAACTTGGGCTTGCGCGCAAAAAAAAATGATCCTTGTGTGTATTTCGAGGAGGAAGGTGATAACTCTTTCATCTAGTTCCTATCTAGATGTCATGTCCCCTTTTCAAATAAAGTCTAAAAATTAATAATATAACTTAAGTGTCGAAAAGTGACTTTATAAAAGACACTTATGTTATTATTATTAAATAAAGGTGACTTTTCTATTTTAAGTGAACTCAATGATTAAATAGAAAGTCCCTTTATTAAATAAAGTTAAAGGCCCATATGTGGCGCCCCACTTGGGAGAAGCAATGAAAAGGTTATAAAAGGAAGTGTTGGGGTCATTTGGGGGATATCTTTTGTCTATTATCTCTCTCCTTTTGGGAAACGTTGAGCATTTTGCTTGTTTGTGCATTGAGGACAAAAACCCTCCATTGCATTCATCACTTGAGGACGAAACCCTCATTGTGATCAGATTTGAGGACGAAAACCCTCAATATCTTCTTGGTGGCTTCACTCAAGGGTCACATTTGAGCGTAATTTCGGATCATCGAGCTAGGGCATGTCTTTTTTCAATTTGTGTCAGTTTGCAGTTCAGCTAGGGCACATTTTCTACTTTTCCCGCTTCAAATCTGCATTTCAAGCAAAGAAATTCAACCGGTGGAGAGACAATCCACCAGATTTTAATCAGGGACAGCTGGGGCACGATTTTTAGCCATTTCAAGGGCTATCTACACCCCTTTGGATTTCAAATCAGTATTTAGGGCATCAACAGAGGACATAATTGGTTGGTTTCAGTTTGTAGCATCTCCTTTTGGTCTCCCCTTGTCATCTAGAGTGTATTTTGTGAGAAAATTGTTGTAATCTTATGCGGGTATTTTTCTTGTTTTATGGTGTGAAAATAAATAAAAATAAATTCAAATTTTGGTTGGAAAAATTATTTTTCATCATCTACTTGTACCAAGAGGATTTCTAGATGCTTTGGGCCTTCTGGGTATTTTTGTATTGTGAGTATTTGATGAATAAAGGGAAATTTCATATTGTTTTATTTTTAGTCAAACAAGTTTGCATAAAAATCAGATTATTATTATATTTTGTATAAGGGTTTCAGGGAAATTCCATAATTTCTTAGATTTGTCCCATACAGGGGCATTACACCGGATGGCATATAGTTGATCGCTAAACAAGGCAATGATCAAGTAGGTTAAATATCACTTGTCTACACAATTTGACATGAAGGATCTTTGTGTTGCAAAAATAATTTTGGGCATTGAAATCAAGAGCATTCGTGCAAATAAGAACCTCTAGTTAAATCAAAGTAAAGATGTTGAGATGATATTGGAAAGGTTTAAGATGTCGTATTGTAAACCTCGTGCCCCCACCTTTCCTCCCGTCATAAGCTATTTCTTGCACAATGTCCCAAGACACAAGAGTTAGAGGACATGGCTCAAGTTCTATATGCAAGTGCAATGGAAATCTTGATATGTGCAATGGTATGCATTAGACCCAACATTGCACATGCAAAGTGGGTGTATTGAGCAGATTTATGTCTAATCCGAGGAAGGAGCATTGGACAGGTTGTGAAGAGGATCTTCATAAATTTGCGCGAAACTTTTGATCAAGCAATTTGCTACCAAGGATGTCCTAGAAAAAATAAGACGGAGTTTACGTGGTTTTGTGGTGACTGGGTTGAAGATCTTGATTTCCATAGATCTACCAAAGGTGCATATGTGTTTTGTTTGTTTGATGGAGTGGTAAGTTGGATGAGCAAACGACAAGCAAGTGTTGTCGTATCAACTATAGAGGTTGGGTATGTGGCAGCCACTCATCGATATGGCTTGAAATGTTGTGCACAATTGTTGGGTTCATTCAAAAGGCTGCAAGAATAAATTGTGACAACCAAAGTACAATTTGTCTAGCTAAGAACCGTGAGTATCATTCTTGGATGAAGAACATTGATGTGCAATACCAATTTGTAAGGGAAATGGCAGAAAAGAAAAAGACAATATTCGATAAGGTTGACATAGATAAAAACATGGATTCGTTAACAAAGGCAGTGAGCACTGAGGAGTTCTCTTGGTGCGAGAAATCTATGGGCATGGTTGTCCAGAGCTGCTGAAAGTTGGAATCCATGCTCCCTTGTTCAAAGTATTCAACAAGTAGGAGATCATTGGAAATGTGTTTCATACTTCACATGAATTTGTGGAGGATGGTTTTGCACAGGATTGGCTGTGCACAGGAATTGTTACCATATTTTTCACGCAAAGGATTGCCAAAAATAGCAAGTGGCTATTTTTGGAAAAGTGGCTATTTTCGGAAGATTGGCTATTTTTAGCATTTGCTAAAAATAGCGTGTGCTAAAAATAGAAATTGGCATGAGTGGAGAAGATTGACTATTTTTAGCGTTTGCTAAAAATAACGAGTGCCTAAAATAGCGCTTGGCTAAAGATAGTTTTCTTTTGCTAAAATTAGCAAGAGCTGCTCCAAAGGGGAGTAAAATTAGCATGCTTTATTAATTAAAGCCAACTGTTGTTTCAGTTATGTTTGGCACCACAAGAAAGAAGAAATAAATAAATAATAAAAAGCATGCAGCAGAAATGTGGCGCCAAGTTTGGAAGAAGGAAAGAAATAAATAAAAAGCCTGCAGCATGTGGGGAAAAGAAATAAATATTAAAAGAGACTGCAGTCTGCCCATGCGCAGCAGTTCATAAAAGAATTAATTTAAAATAAAAGCAAACAGCAGTCCAGTTTAGACGCAGCAGTCAAAAGGAAAAGGCAGAATAGGACAAAACAAATAAGACAAAAAAGGTTGTTGTCCCCATGCAAAAAGGAAAAGAAATAAATAAATCAAAAGGCGGCAGACAGTTTGGAATTGGCGCAGCATGCAGGGTTTAATTTTATTAAATTTATCAGCTTGCAAAGAGTCTATTAGCAGCAGCATGTATGGATGAGAAATTAAATAAAATTAAAACAGACCACAGACTATAATAAGCAGCAGTTGAATTTCATAAAAGATGATGTTTTGCATTGTAAAACACACACTTTCAGCTGTTTTGCTATTGTAATCCTAGCTTGTACTTGCATCTCTGAATTAAAAAAACTCCATTTGTCTTCTCATATTGCTGGTTTTCTGAGTTTTCATCGTGTTTAATAGGGTATTGTATTGCTTTAGTGTGGAAATTATTCCCTCTACCATTGTCCTTTCACCTAAACCTTTGAATTAATTTTGCAAAATAGCTTAGAGTTGTGCAGGTGTGTGGATCTTTGTCTTCCTTGTATGCAGTAGTATGTATGTGTGTCAAATTATTGGTGTATCACCTCCATTTCCCTTTTCCCGCATTCCTTCTCCCTTTTCCTTGTCAAATTTTTAGTTTTTAGGTGATTCACAAGGGAACCAACCCTCTCTGGAGGTTCACCTCAAACATAGGTTACCCACAACCTTGAGGTGTTCCAATTTTGTCAACAGGAGAGAGAGTACACACACCATTCTCTATTAGGGTGCAACTTTTGGGTGACAACAAGAATATTGCATAGAGTTGGCTGCACAGTATTGTTGTGTAATGGTATATGCTGCGCCATGTGTTTAATGCAGGATTTGCATAATGATGTAATGGTCATAAACAGCAGCCACTGGAAGGTTGTGCACGCAACTGGTGCGCAAGGAGATTGCATAGTGTTGTGCGGTATTGCACAACATGGTAATGCTCTGTAAGTCTATCTTGAGGCATTATCCTACATTTGTCAAACTGTGTTTGTCTACTGGAGATGTGCAAGTAATGTCTGGCATGGAGCTGTTGATCAGCTTTATGAAATGAACACTTGGTCAGTGGTTGATGTGTGGCGCTACGGATATGCATTGGCATTACACTACTGATGTGCCTATACATGGGCACATGGATTCCTTAGGGGATGATGATGAAGGCTCAACAATATACAAGGTTGAGTGTTATTGTCAATGCATGTTGATAGATAATAGAGTGTACATATAATATTCATAGATACAATAATGTCTTGTATGATAACTTGCAATACCTTGAAGAAAGTCATTGTATTGTATACGGTTAAGTTAATACAATAGAATGAAGGTACTGTGCTAGGCTTTTTCTAACCCAAATAGGTTTTCCCAAGTGAAATTTTGCATATCCTATGTGTGTGTTTTTCTTGTGGTTGTTTAGATTCTCGTGGTGTAGCTTTTCTCTAAGTTTAGCTTATCATGTAAAGCTGCCCTTACCCAACATAGCACTTATTGATTTACGTGTCCAATTGCAATTTGAGGGCATAAAGAAGCACGTATGGCAGGTTTCTCAGCAATTCAAGTAGCTATCTCACACAACCCATAGCCTTCTAGTCAAGCACTCTCACTTGTAAGGCAATTTTAAGGAATAAATGAAAAGAAGGCAGATTTCTCAGCAGTCTGATTTTGCCAAGGATTTCGGAAAAAAACCTAAGATCATTTGGCATGTCATGGCAGAGACTTTGGAGAGAGCATGTTCATTTGGTGTGGCATGGCTGAATCAGAGAAAGCACGTTGCCCTTCACCTTCCTCCATCTATAACCCAATTAAAGGAGTATGCAGATCATACATATAGTGATGTTATTTGGAATTCTATCATCGTCTTAGGCTGGTAAAAACAAAGTGATTTTCTGCCATTTTCCAATTTAATATCTTATCCTTAGCCTATTTATATAATCTTCACGTCTACCTAAGATGTGATATTGATCAAGTTTTGAGTTAAACCCTGCACCTTACAAGGTGTTTATTCATGAATGAAGCACCCAAGCTTAGGAAAGAACGGAACTGGGAATTGGGTGAGAGCATTTAAAATATGCAACACACTTGAGGATATTCTGTTCGTAATGATCAAACGAAGCAGGGATAGAATATTGTAAGGTGGGACTTGAATTTTTAACAGATCAGACCTTTTTATGTGCCCGTGGACAATGGATTCTAATCTTCTGAGGAGATCCCTACCAAGGTACTGGTATGGATCTAATTGTATGCTCTTCAACTAGAATATTCTAATGAATTTATTTATTTTGTAATTGGAAATTGTTTTGGGGAATATTAGCATATAAGCTTCAAGCGCATGTTGCTTAGAACTGCATGAGTGCATACCTTGATGCAGAGAAGCCTCTGCTTGACAAGATATGCCTAAAGCTTTCAGATTGTATCTGGAAACAAGTGTAGATTATGAAACCCTGCCCTTCAGATGTCATCATGAATATGGTCATTTTTCTAAACATTGCACTAAAATTGTAGACACAAAACAGAAAGTAAATTACAATTATGCTATTCAGAAAAGGCATAGATCTCAGCCTTTCAAGAAGAAATAATTTTCTACATAGAAATAATTTTTGCATCTGAAATGAATTATCATTGGAAGTTCTACAAAAAAATTGACTGCTTAAAGTTTGGAGAGCTATCATGCATTTCTTTGCATAAAGTTAACACCCTTGGCATGAAATTCAATTAGATTAGAGATTAGTTACTTCTGGCGGGCCATCTTATATCCTTAAGGCTTAGGTAATGTTAAAGTGAAAATAAAATGAAAATTTGTAAGCCATCATGAGGCAAAAGTGGCTTTCAAGGAAAAGGTACTCCTAAAAGATACGAGATGAGCCATAATGATACCAATACAGCTTTGAAGGACAACTATATTTATTTTTTACTGTGTATCTTATAGTATATGATTACTGTTTCTTTTTCGAATTCGAAAAAGATTTTAGGGTTAAGTCTCAATATTTCCGTGTTGGAATTGCTAATTCATTAGGGAGGTGACAACGAAGGATTCCAAGCATGATTGCAATATCGTTAGGTTCTTTTCATCAATAAGGATGGGTTTCACCCAGTATAAGGGGTCTACAACTCAAAGGATGACTAAGGTGAACCTCTCTACTATCTAGTAATCAAAGAAAACATAGGATCCACTTAGGCTCTCTTTACAAATTTGCAGCAAATGGTACTACCCAACACTTGCTTAGGATGATTGCATAAAATTTAGAAGGAACCTAGTTTAATAAGATTAAATGTGATCATTGGATCCCAAACATTTATGGCATTAACAATGGATTTAAGCCTACAAAAGGTTCCGATTGATAACAACAGAAGATATACATAGAAACCTACTGATAACTACATCTGTAAAATAACAAATCTATATTAGCATCCTCATTACATGCTATGTCCAAATTAGTGCGTGTTGGAGGAGTCATGCTTTGAAATGTACAGTTGTCTATCTGTCTTAATTTATTTGCTTGTCTAGAGATTAGGAAGAAGAGTCTAACAATCTAAAAACATAAAAAGAGTGAAATTACAATTGGACAATCATAACAGAAATACACATGATGATGATAAATCATAAACACTTTCCTAAGAAATAAAAGAGACATAGAAAACTATTTACTTCTTGTACAAGAAACCAGTCCGTGTCATTTCATGGAGCCTTTAGTTAGTTTAACAAAAATCAAGCATATCATTTTTAAGTCACAGAAAACAGATGAGGTTCAGTAAGAGGGGGAAGTAGGCATGCAGAGGTAGAATAGAAAGAAACAAATCAGCTCTTTAACTTCTGAATATGAACTGTCAAGCATTACATGTGGAAGTGAGATTTGAAAAATGCGGGGATTCAGAGGCTCCCTGTAGATTTTGTTGTTGATCTTAAAAGGACAATATGTAAAAGAGCCTAAAAGGAAATTAATGAAAACTTTCCTCTATAAAAGCAATCAAGCAAATATCATGCCCATTACTTCACAAGCAGTCCAGGGGAAACCGAGCTCTATGTACCATGCTCATTTACATCGGTATTGTATCAAAAGATCTTTTTCATTTTCAATGGAAAAGAATGACAAATAAGAATAAGTTTTATTCGCATGTCATAATCCTTTAAGGTGAAAGTCGGAGACAACATTGAGAATCCACAGTAGCTAAGGTTTGACACTTGTCAAATTCATTTTGAGTCAGAAAACGAAAATTTTAAGGACTTACAATATACATATTGCCACATGTTAACAATAAAGCAAAATCGGCATTAAAGTGTCTTCTGAAAAATATGTTAGATTTCAGATATCCCAACAGTCACTTCTGAATTTTGTACAGGCTGAGTAACAACAGAAAACAGCAAGCTTTAAAAATTTACATCTATTGTCATATAATAAAGGGAAAATTTCTACCTGTTCTGGATCTGTCAATCCCCCTTTATATAATTCATGAGACGCAGCTCCACCAACAGCTTTAGCATCCATTTCAGTTGTGCGAATTTGGATCTCCATGAAAGGGCATTCAACATTAGAGTCACTGAGATCAATTGCCAAATGTAGACTTTCATATCCATTCTCCTTTGGTTTGGCAATGTAGTCTTTCATTCTTTGTGGTATTTCTTTCCACATTGACTGAATGAGCTCACGTGCCCTATAGCATGCTTTCCTTCCTCTCTTCTGCACATCCTTTCCATTTGTAGGGTTCAAAATAATCCGTATACCTAGCACATCATATACTTCCTCTTGTTTACGACCATCTTTCAGAAGTTTCTTCATTGTGCTAAATCGACTTTTGTATCGGCCCTGTACAGAGATATCATTTACCATATTCCCTAATTCAGGATCTTTCTGCAAAATTTCGAATAGTTGGCACCTATATTCATCTAAAACAGCTTTACCCCTTATTCCATTTTTTCTTAGCCATGTATCTACAAATGAATATGAATTTGGAAACAAATATTGGAAAGCAAGGTCTTCAAGCTCTAATGATAAGCTGCCAGTGTCTATTGCATGGGCAAGAGGTGCATAAACTTGCATAGCTTCAAGAGCAAGTGTTTGCTGAAGATATTTAAGGAAATTCTTTGAATGCCTCATCATATCTAATCGAGCAGCAAGTTCTACAATCAGAGCCCTAATGTCATAGTATGCTAAACAGAATTTTCTCAGTGCAGAAGCATTATCATCATCCAAAATGTCTACCCTTTTGGGCATTTTTTTCACTCGTAAGCAGTCATCTAATAAGTGTGTAACTTCACTGCCAAGCTGGATGGTTATTTCACGCCTCCTAATAGCACCTACCTCGAGCACTTCTCTCAAAAGTCCAACAGCAATAACTTCTGCTTCCACCTGTGAATAATTGGTACTCTGAAAAATTAAAATCTGGTTGAATAAACATGGAAGGAGAGCACAATCACTTTCAAGTTGCCAAAAGAGGAATATTAGCATAAAAGAATACAAATAGCATCAATTTTCTAATAGGCTGCCTGCTTAACACAAAGCACAGAGAACTCCTTAATGCTATTTTTCTCAAAGCTCTGCCTGTAATAAGGCCACACAGCTATCTGGGAAATCATGTACAATGGATCTAGAAAATGTTTTTGCTGCTGCCTATGTTGTGAATAGTGTTGTCAGATCTCTTCACCAGAGTCTATGCTGTGAGAAGCATCCACTCATATCTTCACAGGGATGTAAGCACTCTTTTACCAAGACAACATGTTTGAAAAAAATAATATATTTCCTGCTCAATAGTATTGAGACATATTTTATATACTGTTTTCCATTGCCGGTCAGTGAGAATTAAACATGAAATAGAAATAAGTTATAGTTTCTTTTTAAATTATTTCATTCCCCAGGCTTTACCGTAATGAATATTCTTTATAATTCATCTACCACACATGTATGGCATATTTTGTTGCATTGCATGTGCTATTCTGTTTCCTGCATTTTCTCTTTGCACAACATTATATTTTGTCACTATGAATTGTATCGTCTGTAAGATTTCTGTACATTTGTAGTAAATCTTCCTTTCTATTTCTCAACCTTGTAGCCTTGTAGGTGATGATTCAATCTTGCGATTGTGATGTTCAAAACATTTCCAACTTTATCTCAATGATTTTTTTACTATAAATTCCAACTACTTTATGAGATCACATATGGCATATTTTCTGAAGCAATACGAATTATTCTCAGTGCTATCTTGTTATGACTGCATGATGGAGACAGATTTGGTTAAATTCCTAGTTTAGTGATGACACATGATGATGAACATCAAGGGATGCCCATTCATAGGACGTGGTTTGGTGATGGTCTCCACTCATGCCAAGCAACCAAACCAATCACATTTCAATGTTTGAAATGTGTGTGCAAGAATTCTAGAAGTTGTCCATGTATTTTTGTCGTTAGCTGGAGGAACTAGTTGGACAAAACCTTAACTGAAAAAGGAAGGATTTGATCTTAGAATTTTCTATTAGGTCTCTTCTTGTTGCCTCTATCAAGCATTCTGAAGTTCTAACTCACTATTACTATATGCAGTATATTGATGATAAACAACTCCACAAACAGATCTTAAGGGTCATGTTTATCTTGGCAGCATTTGAGTCAACAGAAATGCAATGCCATGGAGAGCTGAAACTCTATTCATATTGACATAAAGGAATTTAAAAAGCAAAATTATAGTTATTAAATGTATGGTTATAAATTGTATGCAAGCTTCTAAGTTCTATAGATAGATTTACAATTTACATAGATTTACTTATATAGATATCGATCATGCCAGCTTCTATTTACAATTTATATAAACATAGATATCGATCATATGTATGCAAGCTTCTATTTACAATTTATATAGATTTACTTATATACATATCGATCATGCCATAGGATTGATGGATCCATTGAATTGATTTTTTATACTAAGTTAAAATCATTGTTGTGCAGGCTTGATCCTTGGTGCGAATCTTGCTTGTGGATCTCGATGCTTTTGACAATTGCTCCATGATTTGAAAATTATGAACAACATATATACCTTACGTAGGAAAGTTCATCATTGTATTCCTAGATGAAACACTGGTTCTGGTACGAATGAAGAAGACACAAGGTGCATCTACAAATGGTTCTAAAACTCTTTAGAACTATTCAAAAACTACAAACATTTAGAACATATAAGAAAAACAGAACTTGATAAAATCAGAACCATTCAAAATCAAAGAACACCAACTAATGTCCACGACATAAGACATTTCTTGCAACTTGCAGGATATTATAGAAGATTCGTGCATGGATTTTCTAATATGGCCCGACCACTCTAAGAGTCACTCACAAAAACAAAAAGATTTAACTGGGATATTCGATGACAACAGGCTTCCATTAGTCTTAAAAGATAGCTAACAAAAGTTCCTATTCTAACCATAATAAAAATGACTAAACATTAGAATTCGTAAGTATGCTAGCAACCGTGTCATATAAGAAGTTATCTTTAAATTTGGTAAATTAATGGCTTACGAAAGCAGAAAAATGGATAGTGCTGGGCATTAATACCCACTTTTTGATCAAGAAATTTTACCGGTATTACATGCATTTATGACATGAAAACATTGTGTAAAGACAAAAGAAGAAAAAATTGAAGTCTACACTGACCATAAACCTCTATTGTGTTTTACCTTAAAAGAAGAATTCACAAGTGACAGAAAATATAGATTGTCCTTAGTTTGTGATTAATTCAGACCAAAACATATTTGTAAATCAGAAAAGGGCACTTTCTTTAGAATGTACTCGATATCGGTATCCCAAGAAAGCCTAAAAGACAAAATCAAAAGAGACCAAGAAATTGCTTAGGGAATCCAGAATATCAACAACCTCTTGAAAAAAGTGACTTTATTCCTGGATATGGTATAGAACACACTACTTTTTATCACAGAGACATCAGTGGTAGCCAGCAATGATCTTCTTAAATGAAAGCATCCTATATGAATTCCATGGAAATCCTTTTACTAGTCATGTAGATAGGAATAAAACATATGAAGCTTCTAAAATCTATGTGCACTCGAAAAGCTGCAAGCATAAAGAAATAGACGAATGAATTTGTGACTACTTGCAAAAAGTGTTCACTAAATAAACTAGAAAGAGTACCTCAGGAAACCTCATGCCTTAACAGCACCTGAAAACAATGGAAAATTATCTTCATAAATGTGGTCACTCATCTGCCTTGAACTCCTTAAAATAATGGTTAGATTATGCCTGTAATTAATAGACTAAGAAAGATAGCTAGATTCATTCATTAGCATATGACCCATATGGCTTCAAATTGTGTATTAATATACTCAACATAAAAATATTTTCTAAGAACGGATTACCAAAATCTATTGATAGGAGCACTAGGTTCGTGGGAATCCTTTGGGGTTTATCTTTCAACATCTAGGAATCATATTAACTCATCAAGAACTTTGAAGAGACTTGATTAATTCAAAGTAAAAAGTCCTTTGATTTATTGATGTAGTGAAAGTGGAAGTATGATTATGAATAAAGAGAGGATCTGGTAGTCACTTCAGCCAGAACCTGTTGCACTGTAAGTTTTCAGCTTTTCCCATGAAATGGCATTTGATCCAAATTGGATCATGTAAGTTATTATAGTTCAACTAACCAAGCCACTAATTTTACTAGTCAAAATGGCTAAGGCAACTTGAAACACTCTTATCAGTCCTAAAATGAGGAATTCCAGGAAGAAAAGAATATAAAAATTCAGTAGAGGGATCTACAAATATTGCAGATGGTTTTAAGGTGATCCAAACACCTATGGGTCATGAAAACAATTAAGGAAGGTACATGAAAAAAGCAGAATCAGATATCAGTCTGCACAGTGACAAAACCACTAGCTGTGGCAGGGCAGCGGCTGCGTTAGTATCATGTTCCTTGTGACATAGCTGTTTCACATGTATCATGACAGTTATGCCATTGTCATGGCAGTTGCAGATGTGCCGTGATGGTTTTGCCATGATGTACAAGTGTAACATCTCTGACATGGTTGTTACTGTGATGACTTCCACTCTTGACATTGCAAACGTTGACATGTGATTTGTCTTAGGAAGGTGTACTCTTATGACTTTTGGAAATCATGTTTGCAATGGATAATTCATTATTTGTTGAAAAGGTTCACTTTGTTGTGATTTCTGCTTACTTGAAAATGAGGCCATTCATCTCTTTGTACAGCTTAAATTCACTTTTAAAAGATGATGAACTTGTATTGTTGTTGTCATAACTTATTTTGTGTAAACAGCAAAACCTTGGATCAATTCCATTGATCCAAGGTATGCTTCAGTTCTTCTTACCTGTTCGTCTTGTTGTCTTGGCATTCGAAAATGGAAGATGAAGCTGGATTGGGCCTTGATTTGGTTATCGTTGTGAAGAACCCTTCTTCTGGGATTCCTGCATAGTATTGGGCCTTTGATGATGACCTAGTTCTTTTTGTCATTGTTAAGGCGCTGAGTGGCGTATAGGGACCTTGGACCTAATACTAAAACACTAAGGTTGACCCTAGTCTAAGGGTATATCTAACCTAAGTTGGGTGTGCTATGTTTATTTAAATGAAATACAACCTAAGGTAACTATGAACTTACCTAGGAACTTAGGTTGATTTTCTAACCTAATAATAATCTAACCTAAGCTATTGCTAACCTAAGGGGTACCTATGGACTACATGGCAATTTGCATGGTTGGTGGCATCGGTTTTCAAGGCATTAAATGGAATTGATTTTGGTTTTATTACTACGGACTACCAATTTTGGCAGAGGCATAGGAAGTTTAGTGGATGCCTAGTTGGCATCACCACTAAATTGAAATTGCATGCAAATTTGAAAATTAAGGCATCGCCAAACATGGATGGCGGTGGCGTGGAGAATTAGGAGGGAATAGATTGTCCTTCGCATTTAATAACTTCGTTTTTGGCGAAGAAACCGCCTAGGAAAAATGCATGGCGGGTTTTGGCTTGGTTGTTTTGATCTTCAGTTCATTTCGAGTTTTGGCTCTGCATGGGGTTTTTCGGTTCTTTGAACCAGCAGTTCTATTTTGGATACTACTATTATTTTTGCATTCTTGAGCTATTTTGGACTCTGTGGAAGTATAAGAAGAAGCGGAAAAGTTGAGGTGGTGGATTTTGCGTGGAAAAGAAGAAGTTGTTGAGGCTCACTGGGAAATCTTTTGCAAATCAGGAAGAAGCTTTATCAGGCATGATAGGCTCTAATCATTAAATAGTCTTGCTTTTATTTAAGTGATTCATTAATAAAACTCTACTCTGCTTGGGATGATCTGGGTTTGTTTGCATATTGAGTTGGTCTCTTTCTATTGTTGTGAATCTTAGACTGTTTTTGTGAATGAGAATCAACCTGTCTAATGTTATAAGGGTTCGATGTGTTGAAATAGTTTAACTCTTGAATGGGTTTTTTGTGTACTCGTTATGATAGTTTAAACTGCTATTACTTTGTTCTTCTATGAGAACTTGTGTAGATGGTTTACGGTTTCATCTTCGTTTGGACTGTGTGAACTATTGTTGATAGTTGAAGTTGTTGAAGCTCTGTTTGGGTTGTTTAACTTGTGATCTACTTGGTTGTTTAATCGTGGAACAGTTCGTGTAGTTTTGTTTCACTTCTGTGAAAACACTTCTGGAATTACCCAGTAATATACTAGTTAATACACGATGTTTGTTCGGTTATTGGGAATCTATTCTTTGTGTTCTGAAAATGTTCCTTGAAGGATTGTTGGAACGCATTAAAGTAAAAAAAAAAATGCGAATGGATTCTTATTCTGAGTATGATTTGGTTTTGGGTTTTTCGTGAATAGGTTCGTGGAAGTGTTATCTAACCGTTTGTTATCAAACATTTTCTGCGAATAAATGAAATCTCTGAGTGATTTCCATAGGGAACAAAGGTTGTAGTGATTTATTTTTGGGGCTCAATTATAAGGAACAATGTACACTAGGTTTCATCTTTTGTTGATCTTAGAGAAACTTATGAACTGTTGCCATTGGTTTCTTGCAAAGGTAAACTCCTTTGTGATTTTGGAACAAGAAACATGGTAGTGTTCACGACTTGAACTTTTGTTAATCCATCCATTTTTTTGGTAGTAGAAAACAATTGTTCAATTGATGGGAGACGTTAGTTCAGTTCTCCTTACTTTTGTTATTCTTGTTTCTTGTCTGTGTGGTTGCATCAACACTTTTGTTTCAGTCTTGTATCTGTGGGAAGTTTGCAAGCACTTTTGGTTCAGGCTTATCTTACGTGAAGACATCTTTACTTCGTTTCAGGTTGTCGATTTCGTTATTTATTCCCTTGGATGGTTTAGAGATGTGGTTGAACTTCTCTTTTATTTGCAACATACTTTATCATTCATGTGACTCAAGAAGATGGGATATTTCATGCCAAGGTATTCATGGTTGTTGTAGCTGCCCTCTTGATTGGTATGATGTGTTGAAGAGTTTAACTCTTCATTTTTTTTTTCTTGGGTTGTCGTTAATCGACTGGGACCTGGCTGCTAGCTGTTTGGAATTTGGTGTGACTCCCTTGGATATGGCTGTGACATTTTGGTTGATTTGACTGTTTGAAGTTAAAAATTACTTTAAAAATATATAGGCAGCTCAGCTGTAGCTGATTTTGTTGGATGAAACATGTTTGTTGGATAAAGTACTTAGAAGGTTAAATTTGACTGTTTGAAGTTAAAATTACTCTAAATTCTCTCTTTCTCTGTTATTAGATACTAATGTAGAATCATTTTGGAGATGGAATGAAACTTCATTTGACTATTGTAAGTTCTTATTCTCGGTTTGGGCATGTTGTAGTGTTCATGTTTTAACTGTTATGGAAACCTAATGCCGTGTAAGAATTTAGCTACTCATTTATGAGGCTCAGTGTAAGTTAGGACGGTTGAAAAATCCTAAACTACATCTTATCTTATATCTTTGATTTTGTGGCATCTTAGATTTAGGATGAATTTTATGAACAAGTGATGCATGATGGAGAATATTGTTAGCATGAATTACTTGATTATCTATGCTTAAAGGATAGAGAGAAAAGTTATCCTCTTCTGTTTTAAATGTTTCATTGAATGAGTGACCTTGTAAGGTAATAAGGTAAGAAACATTAGAAGAGCTTAAATTGATGCATTCTTTTCAGAAATATTGTTCTTTACATTCTTTTATTAGGACAATGGCATAAATAATTTATGTGGTTAGGTTCTAGGAATTAACCTTACTCATGTTTTGGAAATATCTCTTTTGATCTCCTTCTTTGCTTTGTGTGTTGTCTTTTCTTTTGGTAATAACTTCTTAATTGTCCAGGATGTTCCTAAAATAGCAGAGTTATTTTTATGGAACAATTAGCTAAAAGCACATCATTTTTAATGTATAGTGCTTATCATGCTCAGTTCAATGAACTGACCCATGCTAGCAATTTTTGCAGATGGACTTCGTAAGTGAGGAAAGGAGAAAAGATCTTTTAGGATGTTACTTTTATTTATCAAAGTGGTTGGATCTCTTTATGATGAAATGTGAACCTTTATTGAAATGTATTTGAGGGAAAGTAAAGTTGTATTTGAATTGACTTTGTTATCTCTATATGACATTGGAAAGGTCTGAAGTGTTGGACTTGTAATGTATGTATTCCACTTGATGAATGAAAGTATTATGGGTTTGTTTGATCTTGATATGTGGTCTTTGTGAGTATTTTGTGAATGGAAATGATAAGCTTATCTCTAATTGTTCTCATATATAAGTAATGTACCCTCTTAGGTTGATATAAGATGAATTAGAGGTTATGGGACCTAGATAAACTACTCCCCTTATTTAATGCAACTTATTTAAGTTGGCATTCATGTTTGGATATTCAATTGAAACACTAATACTTTGCTAAAACAATGTTATTGGGTAGATGAGATGATAATGATAACTTGTAAAATGTTATGGGGTTATAAATGAACCTTAATCCTTAATAAGTAAAGGGAAGGCAGCTATTCTGCAATGATAAGCAATTTGTTTTAAGACCTTTTGGAATTAAATCTTAATATTATCTTAGATAGAGGAAGGTGTGCTTCCTCTTGATTAATTCCATAATCAGAATAAAACCAATGAAAAGGATATAGATATAGGAGTAGACTTCATTTCAATGAAGTCTATTATAAAGATCTGATTTAGAACTTAAACAAGCTAAAACTTGGATAAGTTAATTAAGTTAACATCATTGTTAGTATGTTGAATCTATTTGTGAAACTGAATCATAAATTAGAAAGTTAATGAATGAAAAACAAATCTTCGAAAAAGGTTTGGGGCGATGTATCTACATAGTAATTCCAATTTCAGTTATTGCTTGTAACCCTAATGGTTAATGAAACTAGTGGTTCAGTAGGGCTGTTGTAATTAACTTTTAAATAAGGAAAATAATTAAGTAATTAACTTATCTCTTGGGTATGTACATCTAGATGAGGTGAGCTCAGTCGGATGTTGGCACATGCCAACCGCAGTACCGTACCTTCATGAAGGCTTGGGTCTTCATGAGGATACTGAGTTGCAGTTGACATGTTGCAACACCCTTCAGAGTTTAATCATCTAGATCTACATAAACTCAAACTTGATCATAGTTATACCCTAGGTTAAGTTAGAAGCATAATCTAGTGTCGGGGGCAACTCACAACGACTTAGGATAACTAGACACACGCAATCGACTTAGGTCGATTGAGTATGTCTATGTACCCTTAGTCACCGACCTTGGTTAGGGTTAAAAACCTTGAACAAGTGGACTGACAGGTGTCAGTGAAGACCATTCTAGATAACAGATGAAGTGGGGTGAAGGACGTATTCCATTTGGCCAGTATGCCGTCTAGGAATTAAAAAAACATAAATAATATGTTGAAAATCTTTGGCCAAAGTATCGCACGTTGTTGGTTGCGTTGTCCTATGTCACCTAGTTTAAGAAGCGGGATTTCGAGATGAATATTGGTAATAGATATTCGATAGGCTTTTTAAACAAAACACTTAATACCCCGAAAAGGGTAAGAGAAACAAGTATACTTAGTATACAAGACATTAAGTTAACATGAGAAATCGGTATGATACTGAGTCATGAAATGAGAGATCGGTGTTCCACCGAGTCATTCTGACCTAAGTCACAGAATTCGCCGAATTTTAACCAAGAAGTTCGAAATTCGGCGATTTCCAAAAATAAATAAAAAATTCGTTAAAATTCGCTGGAAATTCGAATATTCTAATATTATTCGTTTTTTTGGGAAACCCGGAAAAAAATACGACCGGTAGAAGTAGGTGGAAGTTCAGTATGATTTTTCAGAGTTTATTAATGACGGTTAGGGTTTTGTTTAATATATATGCAAGCTTTATGGGAAGGTTTACAACTGCGAAGTGAAGCTTCACTGAAACGTGAGGTCTCCAAGCTGTGAATCGCGATTACAGTGGAGTCGTTTTGTGTTGCGCCAGTCGTGAGTGAGTCGTTTTGCCATTTGCGCTGCACGAGGGTGAGTTTACAGTCGTTTTGTGTGCCTGCGATTGCTGCAAACAGTCCAGTGACAAAGACACCATCCAGCCGGCAGCAAACAGTCCATCGAGCCTCGAAGCCCACAGTCGTCACTCCAGCCACCAGGTATTTCCCTTCATGGCCGCATTAGCATATAATGAAAAAAATAAATAAATAAAACTTTATAACCACATAAACTTAGCTTATTTAGGTTTTCCTTATTTTATTTAGGTATATTATTTGTTTATTGACATTTAAAAACATAATGAATAAATAAATAAAACATGCGTAGACATTAGGTTTAGTTTGTTTTATTCATTCATTAGGTTTAGTTTATTAATATATTATTATTTATTAATAGTTTATTAATAGTTTATTAATATATTATTATAGATTATAATAATTTATTATTATAATGAATAAATAAAAATAAAAAAACATGCGTAGACATTAGGTTTAGTTTATTAATATATTATTATTTATTAATGGTTAGAAATTTATTTTTTATGTTCAATTTAAAGTTATAAATTTTTGTTATTGAAAATATAATATTAAACTTAAATTTGTTATTAGAATTTTTATATTTAGGTTTATTAATATATTATTATTATTATTTATTAATAGTTAGAAATTTAATTTTTAGATTTAGGTTTATTAATATATTTATATTATTTTTGATAGTTAGAATTTAGAAATTTATTAATAATTAGATAATCTGAAATTATAAATTTAGATGTATAATTTATTATTTAATATTTATCAATTAATTTTAGGTTAATATATTTTTATTATTTATTGATAGTTAGAAACTACTTAATAATTACATCATAGAAAATTAGAAGTTTAGATTCGTAATTTATTATTTATCAATTAATTATATGTTTTTAATATATTTTTGAGCTTAAGATATAAATTATGAAATTATTTAAATTGTATAATATGTATTTATAATTCTTTTATCATGAATAACATTAATATTTTTAAAATTAAGTTTAATCTTTCATTATGACTTAATTATAATTTAGTTGTTTATTATTATTTTTAGAAGGCTTTTAAGTTTTAATAATTTAATTAGATTATTATTATTTTGGATGTTTACTTGGTATTAGAGTTATATAGGTATTATAATCTCATCGTCTTTAAAACATGTAGGTTCCTAACATAATTCAATGGCACCCCCGAAATCGAAAGTTGAGGGATGGAAACACGTAACATGCGATGGTAGTCATATCAAATGTAATTTGTGTGGTCATTCATTTGTCGGGAGTATCACAAGGGTAGTGGACCACCTACTTGGCATCTCAGCTGGTGCAGGAGGGGGTGTTATTGCATGCCCAAATGTAACTCCAAGCATCAGAGCTGCTTTAGAGAAAGACCAAGCCTCTTCATCTGCAGGAAAGCAGAAATCAGCACAAAAAAACAGAGAATTCAAGCAGAAATATCTAGGTTCACTACAAGTTTTATGTCTTCTGCTTCAAACATTCCTGGTCGGTGATGCAACAAGGGGATCAAAGAGTGGAACTTTGAACAGCCTTTGGAAACCAGTGGAGAAACAACATGTGGACGATGCATTTGCTGATTTGTTTTATTCAAGTGCAATTCCATTCAATGTTGCAAGAAATCCGCATTTTAAGAATGCAATTCAAAAAGTTGCAGAGTTTGGCAAAGGGTATACACCTCCTACTTCAGAGGCTCTTCGAACAACTCTTTTGAAGAAATCAAAAGAAAGGGTGACTGAGAAACTGGCAGCGGTCAAAGCCTCGTGGAGTGTAACAGGTGCACCATATTGAGTGATGGATGGTCAGACATGTGTCAGAGGCCATTGATTAATGTTTTGGTGGCTTGCCCTCTGGGTGTAGTGTTTTTGAAAGTTGTTGATGCCATGAACCACAAGAAGACCTCTGAGTATATTTTCAAAATATTAGAGGAAGCCATTCTTGAAGTGGGTATAGAGAACGTGGTTCAAGTTGTGACTGATAGTGCTGCAAACTGTGTGGGCGCTGGGAAGTTGATTATGGATAAGTACCCACATATATTTTGGAGTCCATGTGCAGCGCATTGTCTTGATTTGTTGCTTCATGACTTGGCTAAATTTCCATGGGTGCATGAAGCAATTCACAAAGGGAGAGCAATTGCAAATTTCATCAGAACCATCGGCTCACATTGAACATTTATAGGCAGCATGCATCCAGAGAGTTGTTGAGGCCTTGTGAAACAAGATTTGCCTCATTTTATATCACTTTGAAAAGAGTGGTTGAAGAGAAAGCAGCGCTAAGATCAGTTATTTGTTCCATTGATTGGGAAAATTCAGTTCTTTCTAAAGGTGCAAAAGGAAAGAACATAGAGCAAATAATTCTAAATAGCAATTTTTGGGAAAATGCAACAAAAGTTTTAAAAGTTTGTGAACCAATTGTTGAAGTGCTTCGTATGGTTGATAGTGATAAACCTTGTCTTGGTATGCTTTATGAAAGCATGGACCGTTGCAAGGAAAGCATTCAAAAAACATTCAATAATGTGGAAGCAGACTATATTGAGATATGGGAAACAATTGATTCAAGGTGGAAAATGATGCACACCCCCTTGCATGCAGCAGCTTGCTATTTGGAGCCAAAACTCTTCCATATAGACAGACAGGGTGATAGTGAAATCATGAGTGGCCTTTATGAAGCCATAGGGAGGTTTGAACCAGATCCACAAGTTGCAAGCAAAATTAGGGATCAATGTTGGACATACAAGTTAGAAGAAAAGATGTTTGGAATACCAGCAGCCAAGTATGACATGTCACGCCCAGATGTTGAAGGATATAGGTGGTGGAGTAACTTTGGAGCAGATACTTGTGAGCTACAACGCTTTGCTGTTAGAGTATTGAGTCAAGGAGCTAGTTCATCAGCGTGTGAAAGGAATTGGAGTTGCTTTGACCACATTCAGTCAAAGAAGCGAAACAAGTTGTTGTCTGGGAGGTTGGGAGATCTTGTTTATATTCGCAGCAATTTGCAATTGTGTATGAAGAAAGCAACGAAAGACTCATCTACTTCGTCTTCACAACTCCAACCCATTTCAGAACACATGGCAGATGCGGATGATGTTGACTTGCTTTCACAAGATGGATTCAGCAGTGAATCTGAAGATGATGATATCGAACAATCTAATCCAAGTGCTCTTGATGATTTTGAGCTTTTTTGATGTGAAAAGTTTAGAGAAATCCAAAAGTTTGAGAATAGTGGTAGAACTTAGATGCTTTAAAATCTAGACTGTTTTTGAAACAAGAAACCCTCTTTAAGTTTGTGATTTCACATGCGTGTAATGCTCTATTTAGTATTTTGATAAACTTATAAGTTACAAATATGTTTTGACATCATTTCGTAATGTTTTTGAAAGTATTTAATAATATTTGTGTATTTCAAGTTCAACCATTCTTGTATGTTTATTATTTATTTTAAAAAGATTTGTATATTTCAATCATTCTTGTATGTTTATTATTTATTTAAAAAATTAAATAATAAAAAGCAGATTTATATAAGCCGAACTTATTGACGAATTTTTGCCGAACTTTATCGGCTGACGAATTTTTGTCGAATTTTATCCTCGCCGAACACGAACACGAACACGAACATTATTCAAAAAAAAAAAAAAAAATTCCCTTGTTTCTAAAGTCTTAAAATGGGAATGTTACAACAAGGCTGTTCTGCCCATGTCAGACAGAAAATAAGACTTGATGACTAGAGATAGTGAGTCTTCATGTTCTTTAGCATTTTGAGCTGATTGTTCAGATCATTCTTCCTGAATTCATTTATGTACGTCCTCTAGGAATCTTTCCATTCATTCATGGAATTACTCATTCTTGGTTGAGCGTTCTAGTGAGTTGTAGCATGTAAGAGTAGTAGGAAGTGTGCAGTGAAGCAAGTTGCAGAGCATAGAATGCTGTGAGAGCACTGTCGATATGTTGTTGGTGTTTTTGGAGGCCTTGCGTAGGCTATAGCTTGCAATATTAAAGTGGAGATAGTAGCTAGAGAAAACAAGGCCTTATCCTTCTAGACTATTCTCACATTGGGTTTCTGTAGGGTAAAATCCCTTGTGTCGTCCTCGGTTTTCTGTATGGTCACAGTTCTTTATTGTTTCATTTCTTACAATCCAACAATCTACATTTTCCTGCACTTGAAAAAGTCATTTCTAAGAACAGAGATTGTTTTCCTAAGCAAAAATGAAGGGAAAAGATTCACAATCACTACATTGTACATGGATGGAATAAGATTTGTGTGTGTGAATTAATCATGGAATATCTAATGCTAATTATGGATCAACATTTCCACAAAAAGCTATAAGAAACCCCTTCAGAATATAGTATTTGTTGCAAGAAATGACCGGCTACGATTAACATTGAAAACAAAGTTAATATAGTCTGAAGGAGGTCTAGGATGCTGCTCTTTTAGGAATTCCCTGGCAGTTATATCATTTTTCCAAGGTTGTCTGGGTGCTCGCACCTGACCATATTTGGGCCGCACCGAAGACGCACCCTTACTGGAAACACACCACCCAAATCCCCAGCCAACAAAAACCAAAGGAAAACTAACACATCCCAGCACACGGTGTATTTCCCTTAATTTCATATACACTGGGTGCTGCATACCCACACCTTGCGTACTCCCGCACCTGCACACCCAGACAAGCTTGTATTTTTTTAGTATTGGATTGGTGAGGCTCAGGATCCAAACCCTACCCATGCTTATTTGTACACTGGAGTTCAAAGCTAATCAGTGGAAAAAATAAAATCTCCGGCAGAGGGGCATGCACCAGTGGCCAAAGGGCAGCGCATTCCGGTGGCCCAGGGTTTACAATCAAATTGCAATAAGGATCGCTCTGAATCTGCTATTAGTAAATGTTCAATAGCCTCATTCCGGGTACCTGGCAACAGGAATTGCCCTTCCGAACGGTAAAATCTCCTCTCCCACGCTCTTCTCAGAGTTTCTCCATGTTTTCTATTATTTTCAATCCTTCTTTTTAGATTTGGTTTCATAAATCAAAGTTTTCTTAGTTGGATTTTCTAAGTAAGGTTTTTCTTTCTAAGGTTCTCATCAAGATGCAATGGCACCAGCAAAACCTTATATGCCATGACAATTTCAATAAAGTTGCAATCTATACTAATTTAAGTTACTTACAGGTTTGTACAAGCCTCGTACTAGTGAATTTCTCCATGAATTATATTATTTCCATTCCACTTTTTTCAAATTTTGTTCAGCTATCACTATTTTCTTTATTGGATTTTTAAAAGAGCGCATTAAGGTTTTGCTATCTTGGGTTCTCGTCAAGATGCAATGAATTTTAATTGAGTTGTAATTAATATTAATTTGATTCTCTTATAGCAAGCATCATACTATTGGGTTTCTACATCGCATTTTCTTCAAAAAGTAAGGAAGTTCTTGCACCTGAAGCTCGGCCAGTATGCAAGCCACAGAAAGAGCTTTTGACAGAGGAGGACGACCATCTTCTCCGTATGGTAAACTCTGCAACAATGAGACTGAAATCTTGAGAGACATCAACAGCAATTCGGAGGACTTAAAAGAAATGGCAGAAGTCATTCTGTCAGTCAAATCATTCCAGGCTGCCACGAGTTCCACCACCATTTTCCCTCCAGGCAAGTTCAGCCCGTCTCCGTTTTTCTTTACCAATCCATAGTTATAATGTGTGTTGCTCTGACACTTGATGATGATGCCATGGAATTTATTTTCCCCTGCTTTTCTGATGCCCCTGTTCAGCCACACAATTTTGTGAAATTGCAGATTAAGAGATTTCAAGCAAAGAAATCTGCTTATGTTGTAGTTGGGTGATGGAAACGATCTAGAAAGGAATGTCGTCCCACAATTTTTTACAGAGAATCTCGAAATGCCCATTATCGGAAGTGCCTTGAGCCTCGCATTTTTAATTTGAACGTATTAAAGCAATGCTCGTGAAAGTACAGTGCCAGGACGGGGACCATATAAATTCGTTGTCGTCGTGGATAAATATTGTCCATTTCCAATCATTCCAAATAATTATGTGGATTGAATATTGAGGGACAAAATATATATATGTGGGTGTAATTTTGTTCATCCCTCTCACCCTTCAAGGCCGTGCCTAGTTTTACATACTAAGGCAGCGGTCCCATGCAGGGGGCAACTGCAATGAAATGAAATGAAAGATTTTAATGACGTCCACGAGATTGAAGAGTCTATGGGACCACAAAACTGAGATTTTTAATCTAATTTCAGACTCCTTTCAATATCCGCTCTCCGGCTGTGAATCTTGAGAATGAAACCCATGCATGCTGAAGCTTTGTTCCTTCGAAGAGTTCCTCTAGTCCGTCCACCTTCAGGTTGTTTTCATACTAGATACGAATATCATCATATGCCGAACACTCCATGACGAAATGTCATTCTGTCTCAACGACCCCTTTGCTGCAGAAAAGACAAATTCTCCTTTCCCAATCTTCCTTTGGAATAGTCCATCTACTAATTTCGCATCAAAGATGGTGTGATCCGGTCCTTAACTATGCCACTAGAATCCTTGCTTTACCCTTGATAGCTGCCCCTAGATAAGCTTTTTCATCATGCTCCCCAGTGGGATTGAATTCTCTGATATAATGTGCTTTATTTCAACCAATCTGTCCCCGTCCCACATGGCAGAATCTGAACTTTTCTATCACATAATTTTTTATTTCTCTCGTTGTTTTTAGGACACTCTTGCTAAAAATGTCTCTAATTTTGACCTTACTAATCTCATTGTTATCCAAATTCACCCCGTGGTTGATTTGATAACATACATCGTAATTCTCAAGTCCTGCAAATGGATGGATTCAGGGCAAAAATCATGTTTCTAGGTCCCCTCGAATTTTTTCTAAGTCCCCTGTCCGAGAGGAAAAGAGCAAGTTCTCGAGAAAAGGTGAAAAGGCTGCAAAAAAACAAGCTTGGGCGAAAAAATTGTGAAAATTGGCTAAGTCCTAGCCCTCGCAGCAATCGGGACATGAGGGACGCCCGGCGCGAGTCGGCCAAAGGCCACTGAGCAATCTGCAAGGCAAAGGAACATCCGGCCGTCGGGACGCGTGGGGACGCGGAAAGCCGGCCTTCGGCCAAAGGAGAAAAAATCGACTAACCGCCTCGGGACATTTGGGACATGAAGACGCCAAGGGCGCGAATGCCTGGCTTCGACCGAAAAGGAGAACTTTCGCACTAAGCTAGCTGGGACATCCGCCGCGAGGACGCGAAGGATGCGAAAAGGCGAAGCGGCCGAGAGCAAAGGAAGCCTATTTCGGCGGTTCGTTCGAAGAATTTGTCCTGCATACCGGGACATTGGAACAAATGGACGCGAAGGACGCTTGAACCGGCCGGGTTCGGCCAACAGGAACTTCAACACTGGGGCAAATGGGACAAAGGGACGCGTGGGACACGGATAAATTGGAAGGAGCCGAAAGCCAATCAAGCAACGCCACATGTCATCGGCCGAACAAGGGACAAGGAAGCCCATTTCTGGGTGAATCAGAATTTTTGTCCCCAACACCTGGGACATCCGGACGAGGGACGCGAAGGGCGCGAAAAGCCGGCAAAACCCGCGACTAATCAAATCACGACACGTGTCACAAGGAGAAAGTCCAAAAGTCAAAGGGCGAGGTTTCAAGCACGACCCGAGCCAATAAAAAGAGGACACGTGTCCAAGGCGCAGGAAGGAGAGAGAATTATGCATCCAATCGGCGCTTGACACGTGTCATCCAGTGGCAGAGCGCGGAAAGATTTTCAAAACACGTTTTCACTGCTTTTGTGCCCTAAATCTTCATATCGACATATCTTTCGATTCGTGAGCTCGGATTTGCACGTTCTTTTATATCAACGGAAAGCTTATGAAATTCTCTACGTGATTCTCGGGGTTAATCTTGAATTTTGGTGCAGTCTGAGAGAGAAAATTGAGAAATGGCTCACGCATGTTCATGGCCGTAGTGACATTCCAAATGACAGATTTAATGCGTAATGGGTCGCATTCTCTTGTAATTCGGTTAAAGTGACAGGGTATGGGTTTGTAAGGTCCCCCATGCCGTTTTAATGCATCTGCAGTCGAGGAGGGATGGGCTCTCATGTTTTGTACGATTTATGTCCCCCGGCTCGACCTCGTTTGTAAAACCTAGATTTGGCTCATTTCTAAAAAGAGGAGGAACATTTTTGGGCATAGCAGACTTCTTCTTTCACCTCCAAAGAAGTGATTGATGCAAGGATCGACCTCTCCAAAGATTGTAACAGTTTTCTTTTACCTCTCTGAGGGTGTAATGCGTGTTTTGACACAGGAAATGATAATGCAAGCTCTGTGAATGGTTTTCACTCCTCTGTTTGTATTATTTGCTTCATTTCAGATACTAAATTACACCTTATCAGTCTGTGTATGTTTTATGTTGTGAACTTTGGTCTGTGTTTATTTGCATGACAAATATGTTTCACCACTCCTTTTGGTGCATCACCATCTTTAGTTAGTTTCAAATTTCTTGCACTTCTACCCCTCGTCTTCTCGCAAGTTAGAGTAGGATTAGGATCTCGAACCTCTGTAGTTGTGCAAGCATTAGATCTAAATCGAGAGGAGTTTGAGGAACCAACCTCTAACTGGAGATTCCTCTCTCGCCTTCACAAGTCCCCACACTTGGAGAGAGGTTTCCATGTTGTGCAATCACACTAGATGCTAGAGTGATCAACCTAGAAACCCGATCTCGCATCCAGGGGTGCTATGAGTCTGTAACAACAGAATAATTTTTGACACGTCCGGTGGGACCCGAGGTCTCATTTTTATTGGAGCAGGGTTGATGTGCATCTCGCTGCAATTTTCTTGCTTAAAAGAGCTATTATTTGCATATCCGCGACTCCAAGGGGAAGAATCAACTAGTTCCAAGCTCGGCCCGAAAACTCATGAGAAGAATCACCACAAGGTCAAGAGTCGGAGAAGAAGAAGTGTTGTTTGAATACCTCGCAATTATCTCCAAGAAGAAGGCAAAGAGGAAGAAGGATTCAAAGGTCTCCATCTCCACCAAACAGAACTCTCTCAACTCCTCCACTGACAGTGGCTTTCATTCACCAACAAGGGTTTTAAGACCAATTAGAATGGCTCGTAACAACCCCTACGTCAACTTCACAGCAAAGCAGCCCACTTGCTCTCAATGCACAACATCCAGCCTTCCTATTGCAGCCTCAAGAACATTCCCTACTTCACCGGAGAAAATCGACTACTCCAGTGATCATGTTAAAGATATTGCTAACCTTTCGCAATCCATGAAATCAATGAAATGCAAGTGGTCATCAAGTTACTAACATCTTCATTCAAGGGTAAAGCATTGCAATGATTTAGGAGCCTTGAACTAGTTCTATCACAAACCGAATCACCGTATGTATTGCACTTCATGAGCAATTTGGAGAGAAGGGAGACAACTTGTCTCTTTTGGAGCAATGACAACTATCAAGAGAGCCCCCAACGAGCGGTGACCGACTTCAACTTCAGATTTTAAAGGTCTTGGGATAGGATTCCAAAGCGGGTCGCCAAAGCCAACAAAGAAAAGGTGCTTTTCTATATTACCTTAAAGCTTTGAATTCTGATATTTCTATGTTAATTCAATCTATGGGAGGCACAACCTTACTCGCCGCTTATAAGATTGCATTGCCATTAGAGCCGAAAACCGTCTTATTCAAGCTGTAAACCGGCTCCTAGGCCTCCCATGCCCTTGTATCCAAACTTAGAAAATCCAAGCACTAGTCAAGCACCCACTTTGGCTCCTGTTCCCACCCCTAGAAATCAAAGTTCAAGTGAAACTTCTACTTCATCCTCTAGTGCTTCAAATGAACTCCAAGAGGTCATGAAACAATTGCAAAACCTAGGCAATGAGCTAGTTACTCTTAAGAGGCAACAAGCCCAAGGTTTCAGACCTTCTTATCAACCCCGTGCTCAACCTAATGTAGACATCCATACCAACCACAAAGACCACCTAATCCAACCGCAAATATGAGTCAAACAAGGCCTCCCGCCAATAGACCATTCCACCTATAATCCAAATGCCATATCTGTCTCTAAGGCATTAGTGCCAACACAAAACAACATTGCTCAGAATATGATTGGTGTTTTCCATGCAACGAGCCTCTCATCAATCCATGTGTTTCAATGGTGCTCTCAATCAAGCACTAATGGTGACAACTACATCGTGTGGAGGGCGAGGCGATCAAGGAAACAATATCAACAACAAGAAACATTCCAACAAAGAATCAGCCCCAAATGACACCACATTGGTGAACTGCAAGCGAAAGATTTCGTGGCATGAATCAAGCAATTTCTCAAGGTGTGGCAGCCAACACGAGGTCAAAAAGGAGAAATTTGGGTGAAGAATGCAACCATTAGCCCCACCCAATCCACAACCTTCCACGGCTCCATAAATGATCGCAAGCAAAGTCCAGCTTCAAATGCACAAGGGCAAGCAAGAATGCCCCTAGGACAACTCAAATGCCAAATTGCCACGCCCACGTGCAAGGAGTAAATGTGCAAACCAAGGGACAACAGAGAGATCCTTCATCACCATTCAAGATTATTGATCGATGAAAAAGACAAACGCCAACATATCAATGTGGAATCCCTATCTATCCCAAACAAAGAGATCTTGCTGCAGTGCCATGAAGGATCGCCAATTTCAAATCAGCGGGTTCGGATGTAAGACAAAGTGCTTACAAACTACTACCCACTGGGAAATCATGGAGGGCAACAAGGTAAAATGTTGAAGACCCTCCTTTCTATGTCTCATTAATCATTGGAAATCAGCTAGTACACAATTGCATGATTGATTCCGGGGCAAGTAGTTCTCATGCCTAAACAAATAGTTGATCACCTAGGGCTCCAAAGATGAAATAACATCCAAAGGGGTAGTGCGGCTAGATGGAACAACAAAGAGCAATAGTTGGAGTGATTAGAAACTTGAGTCTTACCTCGCATGCATGTCCAAATGTTGTTGTTTTACAAGATGTATCAATCATAGACCTTCCACCACTCTTTGCCCTTTGCTTGTCAAAGGACTTCACAAACAAGATTGGAGGGTATTTGTCTGCCGATTGGTCACACATGCTATTCGTAACAAGATATGGAACTAAGGTCACAATCGATCCGAACCTATTACAAACTTCCACATTGAGCCTTACACTCCAAGTCGATTAATGTCAATTGCTTAAAGCATTTGATCAAGAAGATCACCCTAGCACCGATGAGGTCGACACCAAGATTGGAAGCATCCCGGATCTAACTCTTGATGAATGGGCAAACAAGATACATGCTTTTGATCCCTATCAAGAAGTAGAAGAATCTCGCGCTTAGGAGTTTATTGTTTACATGAAGTGAATCAACCTCTCCCCAAAGATCACTAAGCCGATCATAAAGACAAGAATGAAGTATGCCAATTGTTCTTTGATGGGTCAAGGAGTAGATAAGGTGCGGGAGGGGGAGCTATGCTCATTTCACCGCAAGGTATAAAGTATTACTCACCTTCCGTTTTCGCTTTTCTTGCTCAAACAACACAATCGAGTATGAAGCCTTAATTCATGGATCGCACCGGGCAAGAAGAAAGGCATCAAGAATTTACAAGTATTTGGTGATAGTGAGTTGATCGTAAACCAAGTCAAAGGAAAAATGTTGCCAAAAATGATTTGTTGAAGAACTACAAAATCGGGTATGGGATCTTATTGAAGATCTTGAAGCTTTTAGCATCAATTCCATCCCAAGAAAAAAAGAATGAAGTCACGACAAAGCAAGCAAGAATCAAATGTTTGATGTCAGGAAAGTATCAAAAGTGAAAAATCTCACCTCATATCAAATTGGTTGTCAGAGACCAAATGTTCTGATAACAATACAAGTTGGCAAGTCTTCGAGAATGATTAAGCAAATTGTTAATTTCCTACAAGAAGAAGCGAGTTCTCCGCATGAGGAATCAAGACAAGCTGCATCGCAGATGGGTGACCAAGTGGTGCAAATGCTAAGAACTAACAAATTACCAAAAGGCCTCATAACCTCGAGTCAATCTTCAACCCGAATGATCAGTTCCTGAAGGAGAAAGCGAACATTCAAGTAAAGGGTGAAGATTCAGAGCCTATTTTAGTGGAAGAAGGCAAGACATTGCAAATTGGCAAAGTAAGTACTCCACAAGAGAAATCTGATTTTGTTCAGCTTTGTCAAGAGTTCCTAGATGTCTTTGCTTGGACTTACAAAGATCTAAGAGGTTTCAACCCAAAGTTGGCACAACATACTATTGAGCTGGATCCGGAATCCAAGCCTGTCAGGCAAAAGCAAAGGCCAGTGAATCCCCATATTGAACCTCTCATGAGAAAAGAGTTAAGCAAGCTTATTGAGGCTAGTATCATCTTCCCCATCAAACACTCAAGTTGGGTCACCAACTTAGTCCCAGTCAGAAAGAAGAATGGAGAGATCAGGTTGTGTGTCGACTTCAGAGATTTGAATAGAGCCTCTCTCAAGGATCATTATCCACTCCCTTCCATGGAGCAAATATTGCAGGTGGTAGCTGGTTCAGAAAGGTTTTCACTACTTGATGGCTACTCAGGCTATAATCAGATTATGGTGAAGGGAGAAGACCAATTCAAGACAACCTTCACAACTAAATGGGGCACATATGCTTACAAGAAGATGCCATTTGGCCTATCAAATGCTGGAGCCACTTTCCAAAGGGAAATGGACATGGCATTCAAAGGCTTGATCAACAAGATAGTACTGGTATACCTAGATGATATCACTGTCTTCTCAAAGCATGCAGCAGACCATCTCTTTCACCTTAGCAAGTGTTTCGTAGGTGTAGAAAGTTCGAGTCTCTTTAAATCCCAAGAAGTGCATCTTTCTTGCACATGAAGGAAAGCTCCTTGGCCATATTGTCTCAAAAGAGGGACTGCATTGATCCAGAGAGGGTTGAAGCCATAAGAGCACTACTACATTGCAAGTCACAAGAAGGCTCTTCAAAGCTTCTTGGGAAGGATCAATTTCATCCGCAGTTTGTCCCAGCATTTCGCAGCCTCTTGTCAAGCCCATCACCAAAATGTTAAAGAAGAGCATGGCTTTTAAGTGGACAACAAGGCAAGGAGAGCTTGAAGCAATCAAAGAAGCTATCTCTCAAGCACCAACTCTCATCAACCTGACTTCTCCAAGGATTTCATCCTCTATGCATTTGGAGGTGATGACACTATTTCTCCATTCTAATACAACAGAACAAAGATAATGATGAGCAGCCGCCTTGCCTTTCTTCACCAGAGTCTAGATGACATGCGAGGTGAGGTACTCTTTTATTGAGAAGCATGTGCTTGCGTGAATCGAAGCTTGAAGAAATTCAAGCACTTAATCTCAAACAACAAGGTCCAAATTCTTTGGTCTCACATGCCGGAGTTAAGGACTTCCTCCTCAACAAGGATTTGAATGAGAAAAGGGCAGGTTGGATCACCCGTGTCATGGAATATGACATTGAGATCAAGATCACCAAGCCGGTAAGAGGGAAAGGATTGTGTGAGCAGCTGGTTTTGGGGAAGCAAAAGGAAGTATGCAACGAAGAAGAGGTCTGCTTGACAGTACCAGACAGCCATGAGCCATGTGGCATTCAAGAAGAAGACAATGCTTCCCCACTCCTTGCTGACCCAAGTTATTATGCACTTCCTAGGCACAGCCTATGCCCTCCGTGAGATGGACAAGACCCAAAGGAGACACTTCGATTGCGGCTGTCCCGTATGCCATTGTTGATGGAGTTTTGTTCAAGAAAGATGTGAATGGAGTGCTCTTGAGATGCATTAGCAGCAAGTCGATTCAAAGGGTATTAGAAGAGTTCCATGGTGGACCAGGTGGCCATTTTGCACCAAGAGTGACAAATTCTAAAAATCATGAAGGTCAAGTTATTATTGGCCTAAAATCTTCAAAGTGATTACTATGCATGGATCAAGAGGTGTAAGAATTGTGCATTCTTCACAGAAAAGAGAAGTTTGCTGCCCTTCCATCGCATCCAATCTCGGTTGACCAGCCATTCATGCAATGGGGTTTGGACTTCATGGAGTCATTAATCCCAATTCAAGCCAAGGGCACAAATGGATTTTGATGTGCCACGACTACTTCACCAAATGGACAAGAAGGTAGCACTTAAAGAGGCAAATGAGTCTAGATCTTAGACTTTTATGAGGGGATAACAACCAGATTTGGTGTACCTTCCACAATAATCTCTCGATAATGTATTGGAATTTATTGGATCTAAGGTGACTAAGTGGGTGTCAAGAATAGTATTTACCTAAGCACTTCATCGAACTATTACCCTCGTGGTAATAGCCAGCCGAGTCTACAAACAAGAACTTGTTGAGGATCATTAGGAGGACTCTTGATGAGAATCGAGGTCTTGGCATACCAAGTCGAAATCAACCTTATGGGCCGATAGGATCACTCCCAAAAGATCCATAGGTAACTCTCCATTTAGGCTTGTCTATGGAAGAGAGGCAATCTTGCCCATGTCACTTGAGTTGCCAACATTGGAACTCATGAAGCACTGAGTTGCTTGAATTTGAGCCCATGGAGGTGAGGTATGCGCAGAGTCGATGGAGCCGCAAGAGATCGAAATCGCATCCCAAGCAATGGAAAAGGATCAACTTTTGACCAAGAAGACCTTTGATAGAAAGGCCAAGGATAGATCTTTTCAAGTTGGAGATCTAGTGTTGAAATGGGATGTGGACAGAGAAAACCAGAAGGCATTCAAAATTTGATGCCATTTGAGTGGCCCATACATGGTCACAAAGTGCAAAAACAACAATGCTTTCCAATTGGCCTCATTGGATGGTGAAGAACTACAGATTCCACCAATGGAATCTATCTCAAGCGCTTCTAGAGGAAAGTTCACTACCTCTCGTAAATATTAGATTAGATTTTCTTTCCTCCAAGTGCTTGTGCACATTGTTTTCTTGTAGGTTAGTCTTGTTTTCCCGAGTGCTTTGGCACAACTTACTTGCTGTCCATGGAGATGTTAAGCGCCTCCTTGCTTTCATCAGTGACATTCCATCTTCCTCCTCGCACATTCTCGAGTTAGTTGAGGTTCTAAACAGAATATTTGATGACTCCATGCCCAATGGATCGCTTGTAACCGGTATCTTCTTCTACCTAAGCAGTGTATCCCCGCCGAAGTCACCAAATTGTTATCCAAATTCACCCCGGGGTTGATTTGATAACATACATCGAATTCTCAAGTCCTGTGCAAATGGATGGATTCAGGGAAAAATCATGTTTCTAGGGTCCCCTCGAATTTTTTTCTAAGTCCCCTGTCTGAGAGGAAAAGAGCAAGTTCTGAGAAAAGGTGAAAAGGCAAAAAAAACAAGCTTGGGCCGTAAAAATTGTGAAAATTGGCTAAGTCCTAGCCCTCGCAGCAAAGATCGGGACATGAGGGACGTCAGGCGCGAAGCCTACGAAAAGGCCGCCAAGCTCTGCAGGCAAAGGAACATCCGGCCATCGGGATGCGTGGGGCAGAAAGTTGGTTCGGCCAAGGAGAAGAAAATCGACTAACCGCTTCTGGGACATTTGGGACATGAAGACGCGAAGGGCGCGAACCACCCGGTTCGGCACCAAAAGATAACTTTCGCACTAAGCGGGGGACATCTCGGGCCGCGAGGACGTGAAGGACGCGAAAAGGTGAAGCGGCGAGAGCAAAGGAAGCCTATTTCGGCGGTTCAAAAAAATTTGTCCTAGACATCCGACATTTGGAACAAATGGACGCAAAGGACGCCTTGAACGCGCCGGGTTCGGCCAAACGGGAACTTCAAAGATCGGGACAGTTGGGACAAAGGGATGCGTGGGACGCGGATAGCTGAAGGAGCCGAAAGCCAATCAAGCAACGCCACGTGTCATTGGCCGAACGAGGGACAAGGAAGCCCATTTCAAAGCGGATCGGGAGTTTTTGTCCCCAGCATGGGGACATCCGGGATAGAGGGACGCAAGGGCGCGAAAAGTCGGGCACCAGCAGACTCAATCAAATCACGACACGTGTCACAAGGGAGAAAGTCCAAAAGTCAAAGGGCAGGTTTCAAGATCGACCCGAGCCAATAAAAAGAGGACATGTCCAATCCAAGGCAGGAAGGAGAGAGAATTACACATCCAATCAGCGCTTGACACGTGTCATCCAGGTGGCAGAGCGCGGGAAAGATTTTCAAAACACATTTTCGCCTGTTTTGTGCCCTAAATCTTCAGATCGACATATCTTTCGATTCAGAGCTCGATTTGCACGTTCTTTATATCAACGGAAAGCTTATGAAATTCTCTATGTGATTCTAGGGTTAATCTTGAATTTTGGTGTAGTCTAGAGAGAGAAAATTAAGAAACAGCTCTGACGCATGTTCATGGCCAGAAGTGACATTCAAATACTGATTTAATGCGTAATGGGTCGCATTCTCCTGTAATTCGGCCAAAGTGACAGGGTATGGGTTTGTAAGGTCCCCCATGCCATTTTAATGCATCTGCAGTCGAGGAGGGATGGGCTCTCATGTTTTTGTACGATTTATGTCCCCTGGCTCGACCCTTGACCGTAAAAGCCGATTTGGCTCATTTCTAAAAAGAGGAGGAACATTTTTGGGCATAGCAGACTTCTTCTTTCACCTCCAAAGCAAGTGATTGATGCAAGGATTAGACCTCTCCAAAGATTGTAATAGTTTTCTTTTACCTCTTTGAGGGTGTAATGCGTGTTTTTGACACTGAAATGATAATGCAAGCTTTGTGAATGGGTTTCAATCCTCTGTTTGTATTATTTGCTTCATTTCGTATACTAAAATATACCTTATCATCTGTATGTTTTATGTTATGAACTTTGGTCTCGTGTCTATTTGCATGACAAATATGTTTCACCACTCCTTTTGGTGCATCACCATCTTTAGTTAGTTTCAAATTTCTTGCACTTCTACCCCCTCGTCTTCTTGCAAGTTAGAGTAGGATTAGGATCTCGAACCTCCGTAGTTGTGCAAGCATTAGATCTAAATCGAGGGAGTTTGAGGAACCAGCCTCTAACTGGAGATTCCTCTCTCGGTTTCACAAGTCCCCACACTTGGAGAGAGGTTTCCATGTTGTGCAATCACACCGGATGCTAGAGTGATCAACCTAAGCCCGATCTCGCATCCGGGGTGTTGTGAGTCTCTCAGCAACAACACTCATTCTTTAACTTATTGATAGGATGGACAAACATCAATCTATTATTATGACTCAAATCCTCCAAATACAGCCAACATGGCTCAATTAGTCAACCACCCTATAATGGGATCTTGAGCACCATGCCCCTCCTTTACCAAATAGGTTGAATGAGGTGCCCATCACACAACCCCTATCGAAAACAAAGTCTTGAGAGAAGTCCAACAAGAGACTTTAGCACCTTATATTGCTAAGCATGGATATTGGTGGCATTTTCCTTCTATCTCTTATGACGGGTCTATTGATCCCACCCTTCATATCAAGGCCTTTGGTAATATTTACAAGGAATGGATCGAACCAATTCATACACTACCACCAAAATCCTAGCTAAAACTCTCACTAGAGATGCTTTGGATTGGTATCACACTTTACCTCCTAATTCCATAGTTGAGCTAGAGTCCCTAGTGAACGAATTCCAATATCACAATTTACTTGAGAATAATATCAATGCCTTCATCAATTGCCAACAATTCAAAAATGAATCAAAGGCAAGCTTTCATTAAGCATTGGAAAGCCCTTATCCATATGGGCAAAGCATAATATGCCTAATGATTTTCTCTTCCAAAATTTCTCACGAGCTCTCAAACCTTGCCTTCAATACAAGGTGAGGTCCTTTTCTCCTAGTTCCTTAGAAAAATCCTTTAAACAAGCCAAAAGGCAAGACCATTTGATGAGGGAATTTGAGAAATATCCTCCTAAGACACAAACTAACAAGAAAGTCCAAATTCTTCAACATTCTAAGAATAAGAATGTGATAGACGATGAAGTCTTTAATACTCTTCCTCTTGTCGCTTCTTCAAATAGGATTATTTTCAACATTGACCAATAACCTAATAATAACAAAAGTCAACCTAACTCTCATCAACCACTAAGTAAGGAAAATTTGAAACATTGCTTACCTAAGCTATTTACCATGATCTTGGATCCTTCTTGACCTATTCCTCCTTGGCATGAGGAGAGTAAGTTTTTTTGTGGAATGCTAATTGGGGTCATTCCCATGAAAATTGTTGTGCACTACAAATTGTTGCCATCAAATTCTTCATAGGTCCCTAATTTGACTATGACACCATCACTCATGAGCATTTGACCAGAGCGATCAAAGCCTATGATGCGCTAAACAAAAGGATCGCATGAGGCCGTCCAACCAATCTAATGAGAAACTAAACATCTTCTCTAATCCTATGCCTAATCATGATGTCACCGAAAGTTCTAAGAAGAAAGAAAATGCTACGACCAATGTAGTTGACATGGATTATCCTCCTAAAAGTACAGTTGCAATTAATGATGTAAAACATGTCATAGCTTATGTAAAACTAGAATACCTTGTAACATTCCATCCATGGACTCACATGGTTATATACCCATATGTACCCCAAAACTAACCTCCTTAAAGTAAGAATATACCTCCTCTAGATGTCATTGACCCCTGTCATGGGAAATTATCCTATAGGGTTGAAGGCCTTTGGATCTATCTTTATAGCCACAAAAACCATTGGATCATGTGCAAATGAAACTTGCAGGGATGATGGCACAAAAATAGACTAAAAATTAGTTTCAGAAATATCCCTAATCACCCCCGCTCCTTTTGGCTTTACTTCGATGACTCCCAACACTCTCGATTATTATACAGATCCAGTCATTATGAGTGGGATCCTCTTGAAGCACTTGCCCAAATTCCTAGCCAAGTTCCCTTCTTAGAGCTTGTAGAGTCACAAAATCATGCACATTATATATTATATAGCCCAGCCTCATACTACTATTTAGAAGGTTCTTGAGTGAAGAAAGTACTAACTAATACCATCTTTTGGACATCTTATTTTACTTATATTTTGTCATTCCCACACATTTTTATATACATGCCCAGTCTGTTTCAACACTTTCCTATCATTTTAGCCTAAACTGGGGTGCCCAGGAGCTGTATTAGGCGCCTTGTCCTACTTGGGGCGTCCCAATCCCTTTCAAATCTCCTTGCCGCTTTTTGGGATCTTTCTAGCCATTTTTCATCCTTATATTTTTCCTTGTCGGCCATGTCAAGGTTAATTAAAAAATTATATCAAGAGAACCCTATAAATATTAAGTTTTGAGACCATAATAAGCGTCCCTATCATCATCTACTACTATCACTCCATCTAGAGTTACATCCATTACATCACTTGCATTTACATAGTTCCATGCATCAAGGCTAGGAGATCTGTATCAACACACACTTCATAGGGGAGGGATTCTATTTTATTCCATGCACACATGCTATTAAATTTTATAAATTTAGTTATTACTCGCTATTTCACATAGTGTGACTAACACAAGAGCACCTACAACATGACATGCACACACACACCATAATACATTTAGGTCTAAAATGTACTACAACACTTAGAGTAGTAAGCCCACTATTGTGGTAGTTGAGGTCAGTCTGACCCATTCATTTACATTTTTCTATTTTTAGGGTTTGATACTCCTTTTGTCTCTTACAGGTTGTCATTACATTATTCAGTACATTTGGCACAATTCAACAAATTCAAGTGCGATAGAAAACGAAGGTTGTAGAGTCATCATACGACCTTGAAAGTATTAAGTTTTGAGCTTTTTTTGAGACCACGACACCTATTCTGCGCCACACCAGGGTGCCCCGAGGTGCCCCAATACCCTCCTAGGCACTCCAGCCTTTTAAGATCTTCCATATCCACCATTTTCGAGAGCTCACGCAGCCTGCTCCTACTTCTTAAATTTCTGTCGGACATGTGACACTTTGCGGCCGTCATGTACAATTAGTGAGTTTTTTTCTCACTTTATCCTTGTACATTAGGGTTTTATTTCCTTTAGTTTTAATTATTCATCATTTTATACTACTTTAGAGTATTTTTTTACAACGTTTATGTCCTCCTATATTAGATTAACTATCTTAACTTACACCTAGTTTATTCTAATTTTAGTTAATCTTTTTGTGAACCCCATGCCTTTCACACTCGGGATCCTTATTCTTCTTATATCATGGGTCAAGTTTGTTTATTTGATTTACTTAAGTGATATCCTACTTGTCAAGCTATTTTCGAACAATCCCTAGACACCAAATATTTTGATGACAATACACCACCACACAAATTAAGTTTTATGCTTCATTATTTATTTGTTGACCCTAGTCTTAATGAGCCTCCATATAATCAACCACTATTAGACTCAATTCAAGCCTTACATACATTATTTCAAGATAAACTTGCTTCGATTCAAGCCTTCCATACATTATTTCAAGATAAATTTGTAGCCATGGAATCCACAATCACATCTCTTAGATCTAAAATTCAATAGCTTAAGGATGCTTCTCAATCATATGTTTGTGCTCCTTCTACATCTTATATGCAATCGATGTCCACTACATGTCATATAGTTGAACCTCAAGTCATGTCATTTCCATAACCTCTCATACTTGATCGCAATACTAAGCCACATGACATTCTTACTGAGCTTCTTAGTTGTCAATTGATCACTCTACCATCTATTGATTACTATCCTCCTTGTCACCTAACAAAGTATCAAGGTCGTCCATATTTCCATTATCATCGAATCAATGGACATAATGACCATGATTGCTATGCTTTACAACATAGATTCAAACATCTTGAGTGTCAGGGATTTATTTCATTCACTGGAAAACATCATATTGCATGCCCACCTACAAATACTACACCCACATGGGCTCCTAAGTATACTTTTCCTTTGATTAGTCAAGATCCATCTAAGCAAGCTCCTACGGTTACTAGCAAGCCTCCCTCTAATATTTCTAAGGATGTTCTAGATGATTCTCTTATTCATTACATGCATGACATTGACAACCCCTCACATGTGCATAATGATCCTTCTCCTAGTCCAACAAGTGCTTCTCCTATTTCTGATATTGCTTCTTCTCCACTTAATGAGCATCACACCACCATTTCTTCTACGCCTTCTTCAGACGGAAAAACACCGCCTAAGCAATCACCTACAGATCGCCAAATCAAAAAAGTTAATCACATCTCTAAATTAGTTAATAAACCCCTCCTACTAAGTTGTCTACTACATTACAAAGTCAACCTAAGTGACCTCCTTTAAAACTTAGTGCAACATGGCCTCCTCTCAAATCTAAACTCCAACCAATTAAGTTCGTCAAAGAAACTAATCCTCCTTCTAACATTTATGATATATATTCACTTGCACCACCATCATGTAAGATTCCTCCAAGATCTCTTTTCCTTAACCTCAGAATGCCAACAACGGTTATCAATTATACATATATTGATGATTGGGACCTAGATACAACTTGCTATGGTGATGAACCATCGATGATCACACTCCTCTACCACTTTGGGGTCCCATCACTTTTGTTAAAGCAACTACTCCTTACATTGATCCACTTAGCACCTTTTGACTAGATTTTCATTACATACACACTTGGGGGCATAACAATCACATATTCCCCCACCGTAGTATACATCATCTGCATTGCATTTTATTATAAACATACCAATCACACATTTTAGCATTGTTATTACCCGATGACACACTCTTATGCTTTGGTTCACACTTGACTATTGAGGGATTACCATTACATTGAACCCCACACACCACACTATAGGTATTATACATTGTGTTTCATCCCACGACACATGTCATACACAATACATTCAACATTTCATCTACAAAAATTTCACATTTACACATCACACATCATACTAGTCTTCCATACTTATATCATCCATGTGTTTACTACCATACACTATTCATCATATGCATTACATACACCATTAGGGTATTTACCCATATTGCCTCACATTCTATACATAGTCATATAGTTTACATCATACATTGTGCGTCTCCACATAATACATATTCTACACATTATTCTATTTTTCATCATACATGTGTCTAACATTATAATCATCCCTACATACTAAGTCACTCATTTATCTCGCATGTATTACATTACACATTATACATCACATTTTATACATTCTAGACATCTACCATCACATTTTACGCACCGCATGTTTACATATTCTCTTCATCACATGGTCACATTTCATCATTACATATACTACATTGTCCTGTATGCGCTGCACTCACTACCCTATAATACACTTTAGTTCCTCGGTCCATACTCGGTTCTAAGGGTTTACCAATCAAATGGAACTTACATTCACAATGTGACATTTCATCCTACAACATTCCTAGGCTAGTGACATATGCTTTAGGCTAAATCATCACTCATCCTCTTTCTATCTAGTAGTGGTATACACTTTAGGCTAGATCACCACCTCTATTATATCATCTTGTAGTGGTATATACCTTACGTTACATCACCACTCTTTAAAATTCATCATATAGTGATATATGATTAGTGCTAAATCATCACTCATCCTAATCCTTTCATCTTATGGTGATATACGCTTAGGGATAAATCATAAATCATCAATAGTGTGATGGAGCGAGCAATTTCAAATATGGGAATTAGCAGGAAAAGGTGAAAGAGTCTGTTGCAAGGATTCATGGGGGAATCTATAGATGGCAAGAAGGATGCATAGTTCATAATGAAAAGGGACAAGGTGGAGCTAGATATGGGACCCCCTATCACATGGGTGTGCCGAGAGGTCGGAAAGAAGGAATCCAAACACGCATCTACTATCAATATCAACCATGTTTATAATGAAAATGGTGTTTTCTTGGAAATACTAGGAACAAGTAGCCAACCGGGTGAAGTCTTCAATGTGCAATACCATTTTAGCCAAGATACTTGGGAAGCGAGGAAATATTGAGGAGTTTAGGAAATGGGCTAATAGGAAGTGGATGCCCAAAGGATCAATGGAAATAACAACATATGCTAATGCTTTCTTTGTGATCAATCTATCTTTGGAAGAGGATTTTTACAAATCCTTGTGAGGACCATGGTTCATGGGTCGGGTGGTGGTTTTGGTGCAAAAACGATAGAATGGCTTCAATCCTTTGGAAACAATCATTAAAGAATATCCTATTTGGGTTAGGTTGCCAGGTTTACCTTTGGAATATTGGGATTTGGACATTTACAATGGATTTGCAAATCTATTGGGCTCTGGTCATCATAGATCTGGTTACTTGTGTTAAAACCAGACTTCTATTCACATGGTTCTATGTTAATGTGGTCCCCGAAACCTCCTTACCTAGAAGCATTGAGCTCAAGGCACCCTGGGGAGTTCATACCCAGAAGATTGACTATGAGTTTGCACCGTTTATGTGCTTCTCATGTTTCAAGGCAGGTCACAATATTAAATCTTGTCCTAAAGCCAAAGAGGAGGCTACTCAAAAATCTCTAGATCAAGAAGAACAAAGGCATCAATAAGGAAGATCTAAAAGGTAAGGGAGTTATGCAACCAAATGGAAGTGGACCCTCGAAGGTTAATCCTTCATGGAAGCAGATAAACAAACTATTAGAGATTAAAGATCAGATTCCAGAAGGCCCAAAACAAACTCTAGAAGAAGAAGCAATTGAAGCAGGTCAGGAGGAGGTTAACAATATGGTAGCGGATCAAGACCCAGAAAATGATGAAGATGTGGTGGTTTTCAAATATTGTTAGAGGACAATATTGTTGGATCCATAGTCCCGATACTATGGAGACAAGTTTTTTTTCTCAAAGACCAGTAGAATCACTACTGGTAAGTAATATGTTCAAGATCCTAGACATTAATCTGGAGGACATTCCTATAGTTGAGGAGGATCTTCAACGTGATCTTGAGACTTATGGGAATGACCTAAATGAAATAATAGTTGAAGACAACTATGAATAAAGAAGTGGTAAAAGAAAGTCCCATTGAGGTATGTCCAACTATCCATGTCTCTTGAGATGGCTAGCATATATCTCCAAAATGGAAACCAACCTCGAGAACTAGATCAAAGGTGGATGTTGGAGCCAATAAAGCATCTCAAGAAGAGCATTTGAAAAGGAAAAGAGGGAGAGAGCCACAAAGAAGGATATTATGGAGGGGCATCAAAAACCATTGTTGGTAGGTTCCAAATCCTCCCATTCTAAATGATTTGCTTATCTTGGAATATAAGGGGCCTAAACCAGCCCTGTAAGCATAGGATTTTTATTTGATTTCAAAATTAAGGAAAAACCGGATGTAATAATGCTACAAGAAACTAAGATGAATCAGGAAAAGATGAAAGACTTTCAGGCTTCTTTTGGAAAGAAGTTGGATTCCACTGTCAATCCTCTACAGGGGCATCTGGGGGTCTTTTGTGTATGTGGAATAAGAATATTTTGGAAGGCTTCCCCCTCATTAATATTCAACACCATATAGCCATTTGTTTCACTGAAGTCAGCTCCAGAAAATAATTTATTCTCTCTAATATCTATGCTCCCAATACTACAATGACATAAGGTTGCTCTGGGAAGAGCCGACCACCTTCAAAAGGATGTTTAGCAATTTAAACTAGATCATAGAGGGATTTTAACACACCCCTCATTCCCTCAAAAAAGAAAGGAGGGGTTAATGTGTATACTGAGAGTATGGAGGACCTTGCGAAATTTCTGGGGGTGGAACGATTTGATGGATCTGAACCTCTGTGGTTCAAAATTCACCTAGTCTAATAGAGAGAAGGGAAAATCTGATTCAAATCAAACTAGATCATTTTCTTGTGAATATCCATTGGATTCAAGAGAAACAATATACCCTCTCCTCACTAACATGCATTGGTTCGGACCACAATCCCATGATTCTTAAATTCAGTGTTAGGGAGCAGCCCATAGGAAGACCTTTTAGGTTCGAAAAAATGTGGACTACCCATCTAGAGTTGGAAAGGAAGATAGAATAATGGTGGAGCTTGGAAGTCAAAGGTAATAATATGTATAAGGTGGCTGCCAAACTTAAAAATATTAAGGTAAATCTTAAAATTTGGAACAAGGAAGTTTTTGGCAATATTTTTCTCCAAAAAAGAAGAATTGTTGAAGATATCCATGCTATGGAAGAAGTTATGGAACAGGGAGGATGGAGCATGGAGGAAAAATTAAAGGAAAGAGATCTTACTAGCTGAATACCACAATATATTATGTAGAGAAGAGATATATTGGAAGTAGAAATCTAGAATTACTTGGCTTAAAGAGGTGATCATAACACCAAATTCTTCCATATCTCTACCACCATTAAAGCTAACAAAGGAAGAATTCAAGAAATAAAGAAAGATAATGGTGAAATGGCTACGGAGGATAAGGATATCTCTACTACCATTGTTTCCTTCTTTAGAACTTGTTTGTTGAAAAACAACTTTCGAGATGAGATCTCTAGAGTTGAAATCCTTAATATTTTTGAACTGGTTATTAGCCAAGATGAGAATAGTGAACTCATTGTCATTCCTTCTGAGGAAGAGATCAAAGCTATTCTAGATGCTATGGAAGGTGATAAAATCCTAGGGCTGGATGGTTTCCCTACTTTCTTTTTCAAATGTATTGGGATATTGTTAAGAAATAAGTGGTTTTAGCGGTCCAAGAATTTTTCTGATCTAGAATCCTGCTTAAACAAATCAACCACACTTTTATTTCCCTTATACCAAAAATCTAGGAGCTAAAGATCTTGGGATTTCAAACCTATTAGCTTATGCAATACTATGTATAAGTTAATCTCTAAAATTATGCTTTCATATTAAGGGAGACTCTAAGTAACTTTATTTCTCCAAATCAAGGAGCCTTCGTGCCTAATAGAAAATTCTAGACAACATAATCACTATTCATGAGATGATACATTATGTGGAGCTCTTAGGTAGGGAGGAAATGATTGTAAAGTTGGACATGCAAAAATCTTATGATAAGATATCTTAGGGATTTCTTGTACTCTCTTTTAATCTAATGGGTTACCATCCTCACTTCATCAAAATGATCCAAGCCTACACTAAAGATCTGAGATTTTCTATTATAATTAATGGTAAGCCCAATGGTTTCTTCAAATTGAAAAGGGTTTGAGGCAAGGAGATCCCCTATCACCTTTCCTATATATAATAGTTGTTGAAACTTTGAGAAGGTTATGTTCTAGGGCCCAAAGTGATGGTATCATGGAAGGTATTAAAGTAGGCACATGGGGTTGAGAATCAATGCCTATAATAATTTGTGGATGATATTCTTCTTCTTGATCAAACAACTATTCAGGAAGGCCTTGGTCCTTTAAAATCATCACTAAAAATATGAAAAAGTTACAAGGAAGAGGATAAATTTTAGAAAGAGTTCATGTTTCTTCATTAATGTGGGGGAGGAGCAACAAAATAGGCTTGCCAACATTCTGGAGTGCACCATCAAGGCCCTCCCAAATACATACCTTGGAATGCCTCTTTGTGGAAAAAATTAGAGGAAGGAGGTTGGAATAAATTAATAGAAATATTTCATAAAAATATGGCCTCTTGAAAGGATCTTTTCTTTCACAGGCTAGAAAAACTCATCTCCCTTTAAAATAGCTTACAGGGTATTATTGTTCATTATGTCCATCTTTACTTTACCAGTTAGAGTCAAGAAATCTATTGAAGGCATACAAAAATGGTTTTTATGGACTGGATCAGAGGAAAAGAATAGAATCCCTTTAGTTTCTTGGGACAAAGTCACTCAACCTAAGGATAGGGGTGGTCTTGGACTAAAAACATACAATTCATGAATCAAGTCTAATAGCTAAGGTTGGCTGGAGATTGCATAGAGAGGAGGCACCTGGGTCAAAATATTGAAGGTGAAATATTTGTGGCCCTTTGGTGGAACTTTGGCACTCTTTTTTGATATGGAGCTTCCTAGAGGTTCTATTTTCTGAATAATCTATGCCAAACTAGAAAGTTGTTGATAAAAGGAAGTAAATGGAATCTTGGTGATGGAACTAAGATTAAATTTTGGGAAGACCCATGGATCAAGGATAGAAGCCTTGAAAATGGAAGAGCCATGGAGGGAGCTTTGGCCATTATTTAACCAGGAAAATGGTGATTTGGTTTGCAACTATTGGAATGAAGAGAGGAAGTGGATCCCCTCCTTCCCCCCACTACCTTGGGGATTTACAGCCCTTTCAAGACCTAAATAAGATCCTTAAATATTATCATATACCCCATGATAGAGCTCAGATGAGTTGATATGGAGAACCATGGATATAGGGGAGTATGGTGTTAAGTTTGGTTATATGTTAAATTTTGAACATATTGAACCCAATATTCTCTGGAGGTAGGTCTGAATAAGAATCTTATTCCCAAAATCAATATTTTCTTCTGGGAAGTTGTTAAAGGTAAGATCCTAACTGTGGATAGACTAAGAAAAAGGGGAATGATCATCACTAATAGATGTGGTCTTTGCAAGTGTAATGAAGAGTCAATCAATATCTCTTCCTGAATGCTCCTTTTCCTTTCAAGTCTTCTCCGCTATCCTAAGATTTTTAAGTTACACTTGGTCCTTCCTAGGGATGTTTCCCTTCTTCCTAATCAATGGAGCTTTAATTTTTAGCATGATCTAGTTAAGGAAATATGGAAACTTTCCCTCCCTCACACGTTATGGGGGATATGGTTGGAATGAAATAATAGGATTTTCAAGAACAAAGTTTCTATTCTGGAGAAGGTTATTACAAAGGTGAGACAATCCCTTAAAGATAATGCTCAGATTTTAAATCCTAAACAGTCTAAAAAGTGCCCAGATTGGGAAAGAAGCATTCTTAGTAACATGGACATCATTCCTAATAGTCTGTGAAGGAGAAGGTCATCCACAGTGTTAAATGGTCAAAACCCCTTGACAACAGAGCTTCAAGCTCAATTTTGATGGCTCGGCCAAAAAAGGACAACATTGATGGAGGAGGAGGTCTGATTCATGATCACATGGGTAGGTGTATCGAGCCTATGTGGGTCCAATTGGTAATCATACCAATAACTATACGTGAAAGCAAAGGCTATGCTCTAGGGCATCATGATGTGCAAAGATATGAGTTTAAAATCCATCATTATTGAAGGTGATTCCTTGTGTGTTATTAATGCTCTTAAGAATCAGAGTAAGTGTGGGTGGAAACTCATAAACATTATCAAGGAGGCTCGTGGAATTTTAGAATCATTTGATAAAGTGGACATCCTACACACTTACAAAGATGGTAATAAACCCATGATTCACTTTCTAATCAAGGCAATGACATGCCTGAACTGATGACATGGCCAGGACACGTATTCCTTGGGAAAACATTAAAAATTTATTAATGATGACACATATTAGGAGGTTGTGTAATGATGGAGCACAAGACTCACACACTTGGGATTTTGAAAATACTTTCTTCCTTTTGGAAAAGGTTACGATTCATTTGATTTGGCATTTACTCAAGTTTTTTGATATTGGCATCTGCAACTAGTTGGGGCTCGAGGAAAGGAAAACTAAGAAAACTATGGGAGGTGACAGGGTTCAAACCAAGCCTACTACTTTCCTTCACCTGAAAAATGACGTTGTCTTGTGGAAAACTGCATAAAGGGGGCTTCACTAGGTATATTTAGCACCTTAAAGGTAATGACCCCACTTTTCTATTGATTTTGGAAATGCTTGGATTGATGGGGGCTTTAGTTTTAGAGGGGTTCAAATTAGGGTCTTTGAAATTTTCCATAACTAAGATAACGAGTCTTAAAATGGATGGGCTCAAAATATATAAGGATAAAACTCACAAAAAACATGAGATTTCCACTTTTTTTAAGGCAGTGAGCATATTGTTTCCTATGATGATGGTATATCCCGTACTTGCCTCCCCGATCGCTGGGTTGATGTCTGCTTAGTGGTCATGAAATACCTGAATTTGGAAGGAAAATTCTAGAATATTTTCTCTCATCATCTCTCTATTTTAAACTTCTTTTGTAGAAACCAAACCATGAGTCTGGATTTCTTCCTCTATAGTTCCTACTTTCCACCATTGAGGACTTCAAAAATAAGAAAATTGATGTCCCTCTCCATCAAGGCCTAATTATTTTTCTTTGTCCAAAAAGCCAACCCATTATCCCTACTCAACCTAAACATATCAGTGAACTTGAGTCTGACCATGAAACCCTAACATCGACCCTCAAACATATGAAGAAAAGGAAAGGGAAAGACACTTTTGAGGGGATAGTGAACACTCTATGAAAACTTGAAAAGGGGTTTAGAATGTTGGTGAGAGTTCTGGTAACAAGGATAAGGATTTTGTGGATTGGGAGGCTAGATTGATGCATGCCTTTGAGTAAACTATAGATACTATTCTCACTGTTAATAAGAATATGATTCAAGAAAAGGAGTGTTCATCAAATAAGGTCTTGAACAAGATAATTGGGGGTATTCAAGTAGATTTTGTCATGCAGGAACAAAGGATCTTTATCCTTCAGGATCAAATGGCCAAGGAGGAAAACAAGCCTAATATGAAGTTCATGCTTAGTAGTTCCTCTAACGAGGATTTTGAGACTGATGAGGGTTTTGATATGGAGGCCATGAATACCTAGATTAAGGACAATGAGGAGGAAAATCCTAAAGGATCTCGTGAGTATGGACACCCAGACTGAGGAAAAGGAGGAGAAAATACCTAAGCGAGTGATCATTAAATTTTTAAGCGGAAGGATGGCGTGATGAGCACTGACCCCAAAACAAGGTTATGGAGAACTAATGGCTAGCCTTTGGCTTCCTTTTTCCTTTGTCTTGTTGGTTGCTCTTTTTTAGGTTTTTAATAAAAATGTAATGTTTAATATGCAGACTTTTTGTAGTCTGGCTCTATTTTTTATGGTTTGCTGCTAATTCTTTTGACTTTTCCTTCATGGATTCTTGTTGGTTTTTTTTCTAAAACTGGTATCTTTATGTATGGGGTTTTTTTGGTCCCCTTAAAACCAAACTCTTTTTAATCAACACTACATACACACCTATCGCAACGCACTAAATAAACAAAAACACTACTCGACCATTTCCCAATGAAGTACTCTCATTTATGGTTCATTCTTGAATGCTTTGAGGGGAAAACAAAGTGAACCTCATTGCATACACTTCCATCCACTTGGGGGCATACGCCCTATAATTCCATCTCGCGTTCCATTGCATCCATCCATAACATATTGCATTGTCTTGGTGCATTTAGTCTTGTTTACTAGTGTTTTTCATGATCAATTTACTACACATGTTAGATTGGTTTCTTATATGCCATTATCTATACTATCCACACATGCACATTCACACCTTTGTTTAGTGTGATTGCAAATATAGGATTCCTACACGTGGCATGGATGCTCACCTTTTACCCTTACTATATTGGTCATTGGGGGCATCGAAATTTATCTCATCTAAGTGCTATTGTTTCATTTTGTACTTAACATCTTATATTACTTGGTTATACACGTTTTTACATATTGGTTATTTCTCTAACATGCTAACGGGTTTTCCATGTGCAACACTTGTTTTGTAGGATTACATGTTTCCATGACTACTTGTTTGTTTGCTTATACTTGTCTCGCTATTTTTGCTTCTTGTTTACGAGAATTTCCCTATGCTTTGTGTGCACACTTGCTTGTTGTTTGTGGCCATGATGGACTTGCATGTATTACAAATTATGAGTGATGTCCCATGTTTGTGACCTGCTTTATGCGACCTACTTATTTTCTTACGTGTTTACATTTACTATATTATTTATGTAGATTACACATGTTTTAGATACATGCATTGTTTGATTTATAATTGTCTTTGGCGAACCTTATTATTTGTATATGCCTTGGTTTCTACCAAGCACTCTCTAGGGTACACAGTTTAGAGTGTGTTTGGTCCTCTTTTGGGGCCACATTCTCCTATTAGCGATGTCACATGCACCCCCAAAGAGGGGGCATCATTTGGGGGTTTACATACTAACACAATGCATTTACACCGGTTTAGTACAATGCACTTTCCACCCTTGGAATTTTGGGTTTACATACAACGAGTGGGTTCAGACCAATCTACGAACCCCATACACAATGAATTTTATAGGACATGGTGTCTTTAGCATTTCTAGGAATTAGTTACAGGATTAGGGGTTACAATGGGTGTGCCTCTCTACATTACTTTAGCCAGTGGTGTCGATTGCCAAAAACTAGGATGCTATAGAGGCCTCTTCACACACATTTCAGCAGAAGTGGTTAGATCTTGGAGGACATAGAGCATTTCCTCCATATACTTCTTCATCCAGGGTAGCATGAGATTACCCAAAAACTCGCAACAACATAGGATATCCTTCTACACCCTTTCTCTCGACATGGATTAGGTGCACATGTTCCATTTACATTTTCATTTAGCATATTTTACATTTATGTATTTTACACATTTCTATGCACATGCGTATTTTACATAGTATTTTTACATACATACATATTTGACTACTTGATCATTTTCTCCTTGTAGGTCTAGTCGTATGAGAAACAAACAATCAAATTGGGGGTAACCAAAACAAGAACAACATCATGAAAAACAACATTCTGTGATAACACATGCTTTACTAACTATGTAGGTACACTACACACTACAACAACTATACACGCGTTCCATCATAGGTTCACTCTCATCACTTTTTCTCTGCACATTTTTTCATCTTTAGATTCCATGCTCCTCCATCTTCTTTTTGTCATTCCATGCTTTAGTCTGGTCATTTAACGCATTTATACTACACTCTCCATGGATATTAGGTACACACTTCTATCTACTTTATGTTACCAAGCTTTCAACTCACCAACATAAAGTGGGGGAAAATGTATTCACAAAATAAAGCACATTAGTTATTATTTATCCCGATCTCATACTACTATTTAGAAGGTTCTTGAGTGAAGAAAGTACTAATTAATCCCATCTTTTGGCCATCTTATTTTACTTTTATTTTGTCATTACCTTACATTCTTATGTACATTCCCATTATGTTTTGACACTTTTCTATCATTTTAGCCTAAACCGGGGCACCTAGGCTGTCTTCGGGTGCATTATGGATCCCCGATCCTTTTCAAATCTTCCCGCCACTTTTTGGGCTCTTTCTAGCCATTTTTCATCCTTATTATTTTCCTAGTTGGCCATGTTGGGGTTAATTACGAAATTAGATCAAGAGAACCCTATAAATATAAAGTTATGAGACCATAATGAGGGTCCTAGCATCATCTACTACTATCACTCCATCTAGAGTTGCATCCATTGCATCACTTGCATCCACATAGTTCCATACATCAAGGCTAGGAGATTTACATCAACACACACTTCATAGGGGAGGGATTCTATTTTATTCCATGCACACATGCTATTACATTTTCTATATTTAGTTATTGCTCACTATTTCACATAGTGCAACTGACACAAGAGCACCTAGGGCACGACATGCACACACACACACACACACCAGACTACATTTTGCTTTGAAATGTAGTGCAACACTCAGAGAGGTAAGCCCACTGTTGTGGTAGCCGAGGTTAGTCTGACCCATTCATTTACATTTTTCTATTTTTAGAGTTTGATACTCATTTTCTCTCTTGCAGGTCATCATTACATTATTTAGTACATTCAACGCAATTCAATAAATCAAGTGTGAAAAACAATGAAGGTCACATGTCATCTTCCGACCTTGAAAGTATTAAGTTATGAGATTTTTCAAAGACCAAGGTACCTATTTTTCCATACCAGGGGCACCTTGAGGTGCCCCAATACCCTCCTGGGCACTCCAATCTACTCATATCTTCTAGATCCACCCTTTCGGGACTTATGTGCCACCGTTCCTACTTCTAGTGTTTATTGTTAGATGTGCGACACTCTGTGATAATCATATACAATCAGCTAAGTTCTTTCCTCACTTTATTCTTACACATTAGGTTTTTATTTCTATTAGCTTTAATTATTCAAAGAGTTTTGTACTGATTTAGAATACTTATTTACAATGTTTATGTCCTCCAAGATTAGATTAACTATATTAGAATACACCTAGTTTATTATAATTTTAGTTAATTAGAGCTCATGCATACATCACCTTACAATCATGAGCATCTCATGACTGCGTTGTTTCACATGAACATTCCTTTTCCTCCCTCTTTGGGGCAGAGTCCTTCATTTCCTGGCTTGGAGGAATGAATCCGTCCGTGATGTGAGGAGATCTCCATTCATATTGATATTACTACAGATGCTCACTTTGGTATTCATTTTTCTATAGATTTTATGATCCTAGATGAGTTCTTACTTCATGCAGATGATCCACCTCTCTTCATTTCATTCATATTGATCACACTACTGTCCAAGCGTGCTCTCATTGACAAAGGAGATGACATGTGTGTGGCCTCATTAGACTTCATTAAGGCCCTTGGTTATTCAATCGATAACTTAAAATCTATATGAACCACTTGTCAAGGATATGATCGCTGAAAATGCCTCATATGGGGTGTATTTGGTTACCCATCACCATTCCCCACAGGGACTATCCATGTAAAATTCATGGTATTCAATTTTCCTCTATCTTATAATATTATCCTAGGATGGCCTTGGACTCATCATATGCATACCATTTCTTATTCCACATGTTAGTGTGTGAAGTTTTCTCACCAAGGAGATATTTATAAGATTGAAGGGGACACTAACCCTCAAACTACGATACCCTTTAACAAAAGGGGACATACAAGCTCCCTACACTTGACGAACTATCACTTATCCTCTTTTAAGAATACCAACATTTTAATTATCTTATAGATACTCTTCGTTGTAATGTCGGTCATCTTGAGCTGGTCGGGCACATGCCTCTCAATCTCTTGGAGTTGGATGATGTTGTGCCCGATGAGGTCAAACTTAGAATCAAGACTTCGATCTTCGTGAAATTATTGTATCTCAATTTCCTCCTTCCTTGCGGCCTTGTAAGAAGGAGCCTTTAGTTCCCACAAATGTCATGTACACCGCAATCCACACTAGAGTATGTTGGCTAACTTGAAACCATAGTAGATTCTTGTGTGGTGGATTCTTCCACATCAGACTATGATGACAATTACACTTTAGACAAACCTCACCTGGCTAGCTATGCCCAAATTTGTGATAGGAAAGTCTTGTATTACTAGAAAATATTTCACACCAAATTTTCTCTTGACTTGAATGTCATCCTAATATAAGAGGAATCTTCAAACACAGCTTGAAACTTCTTCCTAACCAGCTTCCCGATCCTCGATTGCTCCATCATATACACCTCCACATACCGTAATTGACCCAACTAACCCATTTTCCCTTACAAAAGAGGATGATCGGGTTCTTTGGACTTGACTATGAAGTCGATGATCTCATGGGTGATGATCCTATCTATTGTGCCTCGATGACTGGGTGACACACTTCTCCATTGGTGCCATCTTCACCCATTGCATTGGTTCCCTCATTGGATACTCTTACTAGCCCTCTACATCCCACGATCTCTCCCCTTACCTCTTTCCCTTATGGATCATCATTCCTCTTCAACCGAGCCATATTATACATGACATGAGGTTCTGGGCTTGATGTTTTGACTATAGAGCCTATTGATGCCACATGAAGAAGTTTGAAGCTGAGGTCAAATGTGACCAAGAAAAAAATCTACACAACCTTCCACTTTAGCTCCCTTCTTTTTCTCTCATCATGAGCATTGCACTCACACCGACACGATTATCCGGTTTTACGTAACAAGCGCATCGTTCCTAACACTTCTTCCCGGAATCGAAGCATGGAGTCAATTCCTCTTAGAGCCGATCGGCTTCCCATCGACCAACTAGACCAAAACCAACTATGGATCACCACCTCACACCGATCCTCATGCCACTATGGATGTTGTTCGACATGATATTCTCACCCTTCTAAGGCGGATTGGATAGATGGCACATTATTTACCACGAGGTCTCGAAGCTCATCGAAAATCACTATTACATAGTATGCCATTTCATACCTCATGAATCGTACAAGTTACCACATCCCAAATCAATTTGATGACATTATCATTGATACATTACAATCTTTTCCCCCTCATGACTAATTATCCATAGTGCATTTATTACATCTTATTTTTCCTCCTTTGCCCGAACCTTTGCTTTTTCTTGGGCTCTTGGCCACCACTTGGGTTTTACACAACACCTCTTTCCTTATTTTGGGCTCTCAACCCCCATTGGGTTTATCAAACTATCTCAAATATATCATTACATCCTTGTTTGAGTTGTTCATTCCACTCGCTTTATCACCACGTATGCCCTGGTTTATCCTAACATTGAGAGTTTTGGTCCCAAATCCACCTATTTTGGCTCCAATTCACCATGGAATTTCCTATTTTGGATCACCACAAGATATGTGCATCCTTATTTTTGTGTATGTCCTTGCTTGGATTTATATACCCAATCACACCCCGATATCCTACCTTGTTTCACCTCTTGGTTTTTTCACATCGCATAGGCGGGCTATCTTATCGATCCCCATCTCACTAAATTTACCTATCTAATCATATTATCATTGTTCCTAAGTACCATGGTATTATCACATACATATAGAAGGAAAGAAGGAAAATGATAAGAAAAACATCATACACACAACAAACACAAATACCTAAATACCATTAAAAACTATCATATATATATATCAAATTTATTTTATATATCGAAAAAATCATACAATATGGTCAGTAGCCCATATTCAATTTGCTCAAGTACCCTCACCCCCAAAGGGGGGTCTCTGAGATGCTTTGGACTAATGAGGCCATGCTAGTGGGTCTAGCTGTGTGGGATAAAGACTCTCGCCTGGATCGCTCCAAAGCCTCTCCTGTGCTCTCACTAGATGGGTATCCAATGATGTAATCTACTTCATGGATATTCAGAATCTAAGAGGTAAGCTAATTGATCCTAAACCAGTCCACCTGTGCCTATAATAAGCTCTCGCAACATCACGCCTATGTTCTTTGGTGGCTACCAATGCATGCACATTCGATATCTTCGTAATGCTCTATATGCCTCTCCAATAAGACAAAATGAGCTTAGTGAATCCCCAATTGACGGTGCTTATTGTATCCATCATCACTATAATATCTTAGACATCCAACACTGGATCAAGGATCTCATGGTGGGAACTCTCAATTAGGGAGTGTCACTCCTCCACCGTCCTCTCTATAAAACCAAATAAATAAAAATGTTACTCAAAATATCCATATGAAAAAAACCAATTTTCAACAAATCATCTAAAATATTATCATATCACACATACCTAGCTTCCTTGGCCTCTCTATGACAATCATTCTATCTCTGTGGCCACCTAACACCTTCCCTACCTCTTCATCATGACAAGGTCCGGCTCCCACGTCTTGTGTCCACCTATTTTAGGACACTAAAATCATATCCCCTCTCCGCCGTGATATGAGGATTTATCTCATATGCATAACCATCCGAACCCCAAGTTGTATAAAATATCCTCTACCTAGACATTGTATCTTATGCTCTTTGAGCCATAGTACTAACTATCTAGCTCCTCCTTCTTTGGTATTAGGACCTGCTCCACATGTACCTCTTACATGTGGACTCGTATTTGTGTATCTTCTATCGATCCCTCCTACGAACCAATAATTGTTTTAATATGTGGTGGGCTCAAAATCCCCACCATGCCGCCGCTATCTCTAGCCATGTACGCCCATTGCCCATATCCTATGGGGTCAAAGTGCTATTACCCTAACCTCTACTCCTATAAACTCTCTCGACATGACAATGATGATAGTGTGGAAATGGTGGTATCACCACGGTTCCTAAGTCACGTAAACTATCTCAATACCCTACTCACTAATCAATCTCTACCCAATAAACATAGTGCCCCATCACCTATATGATGGTGTCATATAAATATACCCTAGATCGGGTAGGCCACTAATTTACATTTCCTATATAGGGCTTCCATATAACATCACCCGGACCCACCTCGTGTGCTAGTGGATGAAATGCTCAAGTGACCTCACTCGACCCTGTGTCCATCAAGTACTCTCGAGTATCTCGCCACTACTTCCTATGGTTTCCTTAAAATCACGGGTGTTATGAACCTCTATCCTTTACGTTGAACCATGTAAAAATCACGAACCAATTATACCCATATGGTGGTGCCTCACCAACAATACCCCACGATTGAGTACATCTCTCGTACACTACTATAAAAAATAATGGGATGGCTCCATCTCGCCTTATGCCACACTATACATGCACCACGATCCCCATAACCACATTATTGATATTTGAAATCCCTTTATTTTGCACCGTGATGAGTCGACACAAAACATGCTCTCGTCATGTGTGCAACTCCCAATAGCCCATTGGATAATGCTCTTCACTTTAAAACATATGAAATGAGATTGCAATACATGTGGGTGTCTCCAATCGCAACCCCAAAACACCATATACATCCTCTAAGGTCAACACCATCTCCATTATCTCTTTTCTTGTTCACATCTATAATAAATCTAGGTCTAATGGTATCTTGGTCATCTGCATGATGCTCCCAAAACCCCAACCTCAGAATTCAGGTCACCTCTTCCCGTGTCAATCTGGAAATCATCACACTTAACCATGATACATCTACACTCATCCATTAGCGTATCCTATGCTCTACTTGCATCCAAAAATGAAAACACATAAACATTAGAACTCTGAAATATCAATTTAGAGTGAAAAATCAAAGCATATAACCTCTATCAACACATTCCATATGCCATCTATCCTCTAGCTAGATGTTATTGGCCCCAGAAAACTTTCTCATATGCCATTTACCCTCTGAAGACACCATCACCCCCGGCTCTAAATTTCCCCATCCCGATGCCATCGGCCCTCATGTCAGCAAAGGGTTTTATGGCATTCTGCTAAAAGTGACCGTGACTTCTAAAAATTGACTTTCAAAATCTGAAAAAATGAAAAATAAAAATTAAATCCCTCCCAAACCCACTTGCATTTAGTCCTAACCTACCCGATGACACAAATTTGAACATAAATAATGCGCTAACAACTCTAAAAAACTAAAATAACTAAAGAAAACCTAATTTACTCAATGAAATTAAATACGACTTACCCATGGTCGTACCCCGCCATGTGCTTCACCTCATCATCCTCCATCACCACCTCGTACTCATGCCATGATGTTAAAATAACAACAAATTTGGAATTATATAGCTCAGTTCTCTCAATTCCAAAAATAACATAACCATATAAAAATTAAATTATCTATATAAAACTCAATTTTCTACTCAAATTCGGTCATGGTCAACCTAAATCTTCAAACGACCATAATTTTTTTCTCGCAAGCTCCAAACACATATCGTTTGTTGCATTATGACCATGATCTTATGTTATTGTTTTGACTTGTTACACGGATAATTTTAACAATTTTTTATTTTCACCTATTTTTGACACCATACCATCATGACATCATGATACTACAACACAACATCCATCCCACAGGCCCCTAGCTAGGTGATTTATGTCTTATTTTATTAATGATCCCCTAGTGTTTCCTTTCATTTTGCTTCTTCGTGGTTCTTACTAACTTTGATTGTGCCCATACATGGTAGGATGAGTGAAATTATTAGGTATGGATTAGTGTGTATATTTCATTTCAGCTAGTCCTTTCAGCATTCCTTTATGTACTTACTTTAAGTATCAGTGTTACAAAGTTGCTTCTTTCCATTGACCTCCCCATGTTTCACTATTGTGACATACGGTGATCAATGACTGGAGCATATGTATACAATAATTTATCACTTTTCATTTTTCATACATGTTACTAAAAATTTCCTTTGTGTAGATAAGGCTCGCTTAATGCATCTATTTCTTGAGCAGGTGCCTTAAGGGGCCTGCCATGAATGGGGATTGGTTATTCATGTAACAATTATGGGTTAGAGACAATACACAAAGAGAGTTTCGTTATTTGTTTTTGGCCTTAGTTTTCCCCGCACATACAATGTACTCTTGACATTCTACTTTTATCTTACCATTTGGAACTTTGTTTGTCCATGTGCATGATCTATGATACCTTTCTTTCACTTTTCATTACACATTACCTCTTTTCACCACCCTTGGCTGATGCCATCGCTTATAGGTGATGGTATCAGTGTTATATTTCTCTTGGCTGATACCATCACTCACAAGCGATGGAGTCCTACCGATCCATCAATAAGTATCTTTTATACTATGTAATTTTTAACTCCACGATCCTTTATAGGTAGATTATTTTAAATGCCGAATGTTTAACCCTAAATAAAATAAACTCAAAATAAATGCAATGTGAGTAAGATTGAACATTGCACATAAGTTGATAATGGAGTTCGAAGATGCCTACATCCTTGGGTTTGCTAAACAATGAATTGATTCATTATAAAATTCTATTTGCAAGTACAAAATAAACTTACAACATTATAATGAATCAGTCACAAATTCAAGTGCCAATAAGTCTTTTAAAGACCCGTAATGGTCTTGGAAGGCTTGCATAATGTTCTAGAATGACCTTCTTGATCACACCTTCTTGTTGACTTCTCCTCCGTTGCAGCACAACCTCCAAAATCCTCTACATAGATCTAAGCCAAAATCTATGTTAGTCGTCATCTCTATAACACGATCCTCCTCCACAACCTCCAAGTAGTGATAAATCCTCCAATATAGCTATTATTGTTGGAATCACAGAGGCTAAGGGCGGGGGAGGGGGATGAATCAATCTTACAAAACTTTTACTTCATTTACCATGTTATAAATTCATTATTTATCACACATAACCATATGCGAGCTTATTAAGTATGTTACAACCATCCACAAGTGCAAAATACAAGAGAGAACACATTAAAACTAGATATGAAGTGGGAAACCCTAAAGGGGAAGAAAATCCATTGAAACCTATACTAATATTACTCATAACAAAGTACTTTCAAGAATGTTACACATCAAGCAATATTTTTATATCAAGCACCCACTTCAAAAGGAACACCCACCCCTATTTAATATAACACCCATTATACAAGGAGGATACTACCCCACAAGATGATTAAGAACCCAATCAACCACTTGATAATGAAGATCACTAAAGTAATGTTTCTCCTAGAATATATTATGATCACAAATTCAACTCCATACACTCAAAATCCCTCTTAAAACACTTCTTCTTATTTGCTCAAATATACACATTTTTCAAGCTGATTTGACCTTTACCCTTGCTCGCCATTATCTAATATACCTCTAGGATAAATTCATATCTTCATTTCCATATTTTATAGGTCACAAATACCTCTCACAAGTTCCCCTCAAGGTCGCACTTTTCTCTCACTAGCTCAAATAACTCAAATGAGCTTTCTAATATGCTTTTATACCTGTTTTTATTACAATTCATGTAGGTAGGCCAACATAGTGAAAAAATCATTTCCATATCATAGGAAAATCATACGTATATCACAAAAATCTTCATTTAGGTTGCCCACAATCACCTAGATCCTCCAAGACCATAATTATTACTCAACAAGCCTTAAAACCCCAAAACAAGCATCTCATCAACAATAGAATATTCTAGAGAAAACCCAACTTCATAAAAGAATAGAACACACTTATAAATGTTTTATAAGAACTCAAAAACCTCTAGAAAATATTAAACAATTCAGAACAATTAACAATCCATATGGACCCACTTAAGAGCATGCGAATCAAACACCCTCAAAATCGACCTTCAAATAATAGGTCATAACTTGGTCAAATATTAGCATAAAATAAAGTGTGATATATCATTAGAAATATATTGGATTCAAGATCATGAAAAAATTCCAAAACAATCCAATACTCGACTGTAGCACCTCGAAAATGACTCTTTTCTCATACTTGCTCAAAATTTCCCCAAAATTGCCTAAAAACCAGTCCTCATAAATAGGGCACACTTTACATTATAAAGGCATAAAAATGACCTGAAACCATCATGGAAATGTAGTAAAAATAATATGCCTCAATAAATGGTAAATTAGTCAATAGGGTCAATGGGAAACTTTTGTACAAACTGAAACTTTCCATAGAATTACCTTTTTAGGTGGGGTCCACATACAACCAGAACCTATAAAATACATCATTGGAAATATGGAGGAGTAATATTCATCAAAAATTCATAACATTAGATAAATAAATCAATTCTATACATGTATAAGTAATTTCTACCAAGTCGCTCGAAAGCTAGGGTTTCACGAGGGTTAAAAATCAGTTTAACTTCTTAATGATTGTTCATAAAAACGTGACAATCAAAACACCTCATTCTTATTGGAAAATATTCATAATTAAACTACTAAAATAACACAAATTTCTTGGGTCCCCATGCAAATCATACATTCCACAACGAGCATTAGAAAGTCAACTTTTTCCTCAAATTCTCACCTTTGAAACCCAATTTTGGTAAAAGTGCAATATCTTCAAAAATATTCATCACCTAGACCTAAAAATTGACCCAAAACATCACAAAAACCTCCTCTAACTATAAATGTATCATTCATTCTCAAATTTATCTATAACTCTCTCACCACCATGACTTACCTATGTCTACATGCCTTGTTCTCAAGAAACTTGCTTCAATGGACCTTGAAACAACATCAAACCTCTAAGTACTAACCTAAAACACATCTTACACATGTTATGAAATATCATAACACATCTCCCATGCTTTTACATTATTTCCCTGCTCCATATCTCATGCCACCATATCATCCTGCTTGGACTAGGTCTAGGATTAGGCCTAGAATGGCCAATTCAACACATGACATCACATGAACTAACCATGATGACCTCTTACAGACTCATTAATACTTATTACACATAAATATGATCATTTTTGACCTCATACAAACATTTTGAACTCATACGATGACCATGCATACTAGACCATACTCCAAGACACCATATGAGGATCACCAAACTAGACACTACTAATCAACCTTCAAGTTTGACCTTGATTTACACCTTATGAATACACTTATGACACTTAGACTCTCATTTACATCAATGATATTTGACATGAATGAAAACACCATAGAAAAAATGGAAAAAAATATCCCCCTTGTCATTGATGACAACCACCTTCAAAAACATTGATGGTAACCACAAGACCAAACACCTACAAGACTCCCTTTTTCATGTTTCTAAGCCTAATATCCCCCTTTGAAATATATGACAAAGGATACATGACCACTCAACATGAAATACAATGAAAAAAATGTAAATGAAAACATTAACTCAACTTACTTGCTAGCTCATTTGGTCTTCATTCACTTTCTTGGCTCCAAATGCTGCAAATGATGTTATGGACCTGATCTTCACTCTTGTAATGCTCCCCGAGAAAAATTCACCATATTTATCTTCATTATAATTGAATCTATCTCTGAACCTTATTTGTATTAAGATGAATAGCTCCGCTAGACTTAAGAAATGGTCACGAAGATGAGTTATTTCAAATACCACCGATATGAAGCAATTTTTCAATGCTCACCGCTTTCTTCACAACCGTTTGAGCATATACAAGCTCCCCTTATTGTATACCTAATCAAAACATATCCTTATCACTATTTCATGAGAAACACATTCCCTTTTTGAATTTCTTGATGATACCAACTTTATATAATCAATATACCAATAAACCTTTTGACAACTACACCCTTGAACTACTTCACGGAGCTACTCAGATCCCCCGATCTCTCGAATTCAATTAAACTTCTTAAAAACAAAACTATATATCAACAAAAGAATACCACATACCATTCATACCTTGAATGATAGTGAGCGATAGATTTACTCCCCATGAAATGATGTTCTTCCACTTAGCCGATGTCTTAATGGGATAGGTTTGTTTCACTCACTCGCCACTGTTAAATTTCCATCTAAGTCACCCGAATATTGTACCTTGATCTTCATGACGCCAGATCCTTCAAATCCTTTTCTAACCATGTCAATTTGCTTGCATAATGGTTTGAATACTCATAAGACTTCATAGTTCGGGATATCTTGGAACTTCTTGACACCATATACATCACTTATTCAAGTGAAATTTCGGACTAATAAGAGTATGAACTATAAGAAAAAATCATACCTTAAATACAAAACACCTTTATCATACTTGTAAAGAACTAGATAAGTCCTATTAACACCCAAAAAATTATTTTTCATGACATACTTGAACTAGAGAAGTTGAAATTTAGAGCCATCTTCATGTTTTTCAAGATGCAGAGTATACCTTCAACTTAATCACCATGGGACCTAACCCCCTAAGTTAGAACATTCTCAACTCGTCTACCTTATGTCCCCGTCAAAATTCCATATTTGTCACCATCACATAGGAATGTATCCTACATACCCTATGCATTTTGAAGATACATCTTCTCATGTTTTGACTATAATTGTTCCCTCTTGAATATCACAATCCACCTTCTTGAATCACTTTTCCTCCGACTCCATGAATCTTATTATCAAGCCTTCTTACAAACCCTCATACACCTTGATGACTATCTAAGGCAAAACTACCAAACACTTCATTCTTAATGCACCTCACTTATCTCGAGAAAGATCATCAAACTGTACCTTTTTGACCTTCAAAATTCATATACAAGATCCTCATAACTATCACATACCTAACATCTTCCATTTAGAGCACACAAATCATTTTAGCTCAACTTATAGAAGCAATAAGCCCAACATGATGAACTTAGTAAACTTCCTCTTGTACATATCCTTATTTCCTTGAAACATAACTTAACGTGTGAATGCAAAACATCTTCAAAGACCACATAAATCTATACTCGTCTTCTAGTCTCCAACATTAAAAGGTCCATATAGGCCTTGGAATAATTGAAATAGTAGCTCGGACCATCAAGTTATGAATTAGACTTTTCATAGTCTTTCATACAACATTTCAAGAAACATGAAGCATCTAAAATGGTCTTATCTCTCCACTCGATCTTCAAGATATTCCATGTTTAAGGAGTACTCCAATCAAATTAATGGAAAAATTCTTCCTCACTTACAGATTCCATATTTTACAAGATATCACAGAGATAGGGTTTCAGGTTATAAACCCCGAGTATATTAATTCTAATCATAACAAATTTTATCCTCCTACTTATGAAGCTTTGTCATGTATTTTAACATCCTCCAACCTGTGTACCTATTTACCAAACATTATCAATAACCTAGAAGTACTGATTTTACAACATTACATCATGACTATTCATTCTCAACTTGTCAACTTAGAAATCAAACTCACACACTTGATAGACACCTTTAATCCAACCTCATACTGCTTTAACTAGCTTATGGAAATCAACATTAAATAGTCTTGAGCTCTTGATAATCTTATAAAGCATCTCAAACCTATATATTTTCATCTACATATTACACCTTAGACTTGTACATGCACCAAGAAACCACAAACTCTTCAAGATTAAAAAGACTTATATGAGCTTATACGGGCTTCTTCTTTAAGATCGATCATCAATCATAGAGCATACAAGCTTGTCATGAGTCAACACATCCTTAATCATTGAACATAGATCTTCAAAGGACTTTACATATCTCTAGGAGTAAACATATGACTCTTGAATTAACCATTTACACCTTACAAGCTTAAAATACATCATGCTTAAATAATTCAAGAAGATGAATCCATGAAGCCTAATCGAGGCACTTCATACACCTTGTTATGTCTAGTGAAGCAAAAAATTCATGTCCTCATGGGATAAGTCACCAAACTTGAACTTCCACACCCTTGTCAACTTCACTTTTGTTTCTCTATCTTCCACATGATAATCTTCTTGATAGATAACAAAATTTCTTGGGGCTTAAAAAAGGATTATATGAAAAATAGGCTCATCATCGTTAGAGCAAGCAACTTTAGGCTTCGAGTCGTGGGTAGATTTAAGGTCTTCTTTTGGTTTTTCATATCTGACCTCTTCCTTCCTCTTGTAGTTGTTTTTTTTTCTTTTGCAATATCTTGCTATCTGGTCAAAAAAGTTACAATTGAAACAAACAATAGGGATCTTACCTTTTGGTGCTCTATCTCTCCAACTTTTTCTAGGTGTCTCTTGGTAGAAATATCTAGCAATGTGTCCAACTTGATTTTAATTGAAACACACAACATCATTCTTACCTTCATTCCTCCAACTCTATCTTGGTGATTCATGAAAACAATACCTAGTTATATGAATCTTCTCATAATAGTTGTAAAAATCAATGTCTCTTGACTGATATGAATGATCATCTCTCTCATTGCTCCAAGGAAAGGAATTCTTGAATGTCCTACAATCCTTAGCTCTATGACCAAATGTATTGCAAGAATAACAAACACCATTGAAATTAATTATGAACTTCATTGCATCAGCCGCCTAATAAATTTCTTGTGATCTTTTACTTCCTCCTTGACTTTAGTAATACCTTTACTTGATTCAGGCATGAATCTATTCTTTCTTTGTCTCTTCTTTGAAACCCAAACCTGACTTATCATTAGGGTGTCTTTAAATACTCAGTAGATCATCCAAATTGCTTGTGATTTTCTCAAACCCTTCGTACATATTTAGTTTGCTTGATGCCCGATCTAATTTTGATTGTATGGACTCCATGACCATACTAAAATTTATGCACTTGTCATCCTTATCCTTAAGTCCGCTATGAGCATTCCAATTTGAGTTTCTAACTAAGTACATACCTTTTCCTTGGCTTCTAGACTTGTTGAGCTTATTTCAAGAAGATATTCAAGATGTTTATTGATCTCTTCAAAATCCTCAACATCCTTGCTTAGTATATTCTATAGAAGGATGATTTTTCTTCATAATCCTTATTTAATGACCTCCTTTTTTATTCTTCTTCTTTTGTAGCTTTAGTTGTTCCAAGGAATTTTCAAATCCAACAGTGAAGTTAATTTATTCTTCTTCATCGAGTCATCCTCATCAACCTGGTTCTTACTTTTTGAACCGTAACCATTTTCTTTAGTAATGAGTAATGTGTCAAAATTGACCCAATCATCTTCACTTTTAGGGAAAAATGACATGCAACAGAGTGGGAATGAATTCCCTCCTCAATGAAGGTGAGGTTGCCTTTATTGAAAACCAAAACTATATTTACAATTGTACATTCAAAATTGTATGTGGGGTGTTTTGGAACATCAACGGAAAGAAAAAGTTAATAAGGGAGATGGAATGGAATGAAGGAAAGGAGTGGAAAGGAATGAATGAAGAAAATGCAAGAGTTAGGTAAAAACAAAGCCTAATATTACATGAAGAGGAAAGATGAATAACCAACACAAATAAAACAGAGTTTGAGTTAGCCAATAAGAATGTGTAAAAGGGAACACACATGAGCAAGTAGATAATTAGAGCTTGATCGCTATGAACTATAACAACCGATTAATAACGTTGACAATAAGATCAAAGATAATATTTGAATGCAAGATTCAAACACCTAACATCTAAAGAACATAAGAACATCAAATGTTACAAGAGACAATGAATGAAACACAAAGTTTTTATTTAATTAACTCCAAAAATTTTCACAAAGGAACACAAAGTTGCTTCTTGAAACAAAGCTTGCACACAAAAGTATTTCTTCTCCTCTCTCAAAGTCCCCTTTACAAATGAGCCCCTCACTTCCTTTTATAACCCAAAAGTTGGTTACAAAGTAGTTAGGGTTTAACATGATCATTAAATAAGGCACCAAAGTGACCTTTGACTTTTTCTAACCAACTTTATTAAAGACAACCAAAAATAGAAATCACTTAAGTTACCCACAGTTCCCGAAAACAAATAACAACATCCTTTTCTTAAAAATCCACTTTTTAAAATATACAATAATAACCAGTGCCTTATCCATTGAAATGGGGTCTGCCTATCTCAAGCGTATGAGAAATGGACTCTCCCACTTCGTTAGATACCAAGAAAATTAACTCCCTGAACATTGGTGAAATTAGGATCTGCATGCTTTTTCCAGTTGAAAGGATCTAAACCTTCCCAAAGTTTCAAACATTTTTTCTTCTTCTGGAGGTTCATTTGGTCGAAGAATAGCCTCACAAAATACCTGCAATTCAAGAATCCTACTTGGCATATCATTTAAATTAACAATTTTGGATTGAGCGTTCTCAAATAAGTTCTTTAATTTGATGCACCGCTCCATTAAAATTGACAAGAAATTGTTGGTGGGAGTGTACATGTCCTTAAACAATTGTGAAAATTGTTCTTCCACCTGCTCCGATGAACACCTTTGATTATGCTCATTTACGAGGTTGCAAGGAATCTCAACCATGAATTCTTGAATCAAGGAGAGTGAAGTGAAGGATTCATTGCACATGCTCTCATAATGGATCATAGAATCCTCGAGAAGCGTCTTCCTTGATTTGAGATGCAGACACCAAAGAAAACGTGTCCCTCGATGTTCAAATTCGAGAATTCCTTCAATGGCCAAAACTAAGGATTCCATACTTGTCATCTCCTGTAAACTGGGAAATATCTCATCCAAATTTGATATATTAGAAACAAAAGTTTCTTTGAAAGAAAGAATTGGATCAAGATACGCACTGACATCTTCATGAAGCTTAACCGAGTCTTGATCATCCCTTGGCCTAAAATGAGAATCTTTGAAAGCCAAGTTTTAGTGACATGGCCTAATGTGTTTATTTCTTTTGAAAAATTGAGAGTTTCTTCATCGGGGCAGCCATGCGCATCGAGTCTTCGGAAAAGTGGATGATATGGGATTTATCAAATGTTGAAAATATTCCACCAATTGATTCTTTTCGGCCTTGAGCTGAGAGTTCTGAGACTTATATTTCTCAAGTATCTTTAGCACAATATCAATTGAATCTTGAGCCATTGCCATGTCACTTTCTAATGTAGACCTCCCAAGTCCAAGTCTGGAGACTTCATAATCAATAGGTGTCATGTCATCATACTCCTTATCAACTTGTGGGATGGTGAGATCTACAAAGCTATTTCCATTATTATCCACCATTATTTGAGAAAGCACCTTAGGCTTCTTTGGAATGATGTCATTTGAAAGTTTGAAAAGGGCATCAAAATCAATGTCAATTGCCTTGACAACCCTCTTCCTTTTCTTAACCTCGGAATCAACCCAGGAAGGAGTATCATGCACTATTTCCGCATACAAAATCCTAGAGCTCAAATCAATATTCTCATTGTTCTCAACATCATGAGATCCTGCTTGAATCCTATCTATGACCTCAATTTGAGGAGAAACAACCTCAATATCCACCTCTTGATTATTCAGGATATTTTGGGAAATCCCTTCATGAACTACATGCTCCGAAGTGTTTGATATTTGAATTACCTGCACCTGAGTGGATGCTTGTTCGAAGCATGGCTGAGGATTGTTTGCCATGAGCTTCTGAGCACTATTAACAATGTGGGTAGAAGAATCTCTACTCGAGGTAGAAAATCCTGATACATGCTCTCTTCCTTCTTTGGGGTTAGGATATTTATATTTTTCTCCTCGTGATATGTTACTTTGCAAAGTGGACTTTGGAAACCACTCCTTTCTTGCTTGTTATGTATGATTGGATGGTATAGAGGTTGATCGAGAAGAGGCTTTGGTTGAATGAAGGCCTCCTCGTGTTGGCAATTTTTGTGATCCCGAAGCATGATCTTGAATTGATTGTAACTTGGCAAGTTCTCTTTCATACCAAGATATGCTTCTTTCAAGAATCGGTTGATTCTTGCTATCAAGAGAAAATTCATCTCTTTTGGTCCAGTCAATTCGAGGCAATGGGGTAAAAGAAAATGCATCATATGAGGGATCAATGACATCTTCATCATCATTTATGAAAGAATCGGGAGGGTTCTTGATGCGGAAGGCCTTGATCTAAGAAATTCTTAGGCGAGAAAATCCTCGTCTTCTTACTTCATGTTCTTCCGAACAGAAGCCCAAAAATCCTCCATGGTAGGGTTATGTTGATACTTTGCTCCAAGAATCTTTTGCATATATCCATTGATATCAAACTGGGCTCTCTTCACATATGGATGAATTGTGATGAGGGAAAACTCTTTTTCCATGAGTTGTGCACTGAAAAGATTTGGACATTGATATTCCCCAATTTGAATTGGGAAATGAATTCCTGAATGGTGCTTGTCACTAAGAAGACAATGAACTTGGAATAGTTGTCATGCAAGCTCCATTAATGCCCATCTATCACTGATGTACTTAGGAAGCTTCCACAGGGTACCAACAAAGCCACTCACACGAATGTAGGAAAATGATGAAAATTGAATAAACCAGGTTCCCCATTGGGAAATGACACTCATGGCTTCTTTAGAAAATATTTCCTCAGTATTTCGACTCAGGTACTGAATCATGTGGAAGGTGAATGCATCATTGACTCTTCTAAAATGGTGAGAGCTATTTTTAAAACTAAGTTGAGGGTAATAATGAAAAAACACTATTTAACGGGCCCATGACTCCTCTCATTTCAAGTCTCAAAATTAGCTTTATTCTTGCTACTACATAAGTTAGATATGATGTCATGTAGAAACATCTAGTCATCTTAACTTCTATCAATTGTTTATGAAGGGTGTTACTGATGATGGTGGCCCAATCCACAAAATCATTCTTGGCAAGGATGATACATATAAACTGATACATCCATGGGTGGAAAATCCTATTAGAGGGTAAACCGAAAACTCGACTTAGGAGAGTAATCATGTCCCCAATTTCTTCCACGAACTCAACACGGTACAGTTCTTTAGGAAGCCTATCAATTCGAGGTCTCTTGGTTACTAACCAGTTGTTATTAACCATCTTGCTCCATCTCAAGGGTTCCTCATCCTAAAATTATTGCGTTGACTGGCGAGTGATATCCACATTCTCAGGAAAGTCAGGTATGCCGAGAAATTCCTCAATGTGCTCTGGTGTGATTAAGAGGAAAGGCTCGCAATTATCTTTAAAAATTCCTTGTCTCTCAAGATCATAGTGCTCAACACAAGCGATAACCAACTTTGGAAACTGCACCGAGACAGGAAATGCTTTGTTGCTTGAGGTAGACCACTATGGTAAAGCCTATCCGAGAATATAGTTTTGCCTTCAGTTTTCACCCGTTCACAGAATTGTTGCACATTGATGTGACCCAGATTTGTATCAATGATATTGTCATATCCTGACTTAATGAAATTGGGAGGGATGATTCCTTAGAATTCATACTTGAGTGTGGATTTTTTGATTTCTCCACTGGCTTCCTCGACCTTCCTGTAGATTTGTTAGATTTTTCGGCCATTATGAATTTTACAGAAAAATGACTCGGGCATGCAAAACAACACATCAATCTCTGAAACCCTCGTCAGTGTAAGAACAATATGATTCATTTTAATATTATTATTATTATTATTTAAAAATAATAATAATAATAATAACTAGTCTTGTTTACAAAATCACACACCGAGACTAGGTTTGAATTCCGACTCGGGTGACAACTTTTTTTTTAATTTATTTATTTTAAATAAATGAAATCACCCGAGTTCAATATCAATTTTTTATTTAATTTTCCGGAGCAAATTCTCCCTAGTATGTGTAAAAATTACCTAATTTAAATAACCATGTACTTTGAGATTCACTTCTTCCTTGCGATCTTCTGAGCAATGCGTGAATACACTTGCTTAATCCTTCTGCGAATGTGTGAACAATGCATTTGCTATTTCCTCCTTTGACCGGTGTATGACTATTGGGTGTAGAAACAATTGCGTGATCTATTCAATCTGGTTTTATTTTTTTAACCTGTGTGGACAACCCTCTATTGCAAATGTGCGGATAATCTTCTCCAATGTGTGGAATGCTTGGTTTTCCTTTGGATAGTCATGTTTCTCTTTGCCAATGCATATACAAATGTGAGTGGATTTTGTCTTATGACTACTTATGTATGTGTGGAGACCTCCTTCTTCTGGCTTTCCCAATGTGTGGGAGTCAAAAACATTTTCCTTTAGACTGTTATTACTTATTCTTAAACTGCGTTGAAATTTAGCTTTTGCTACGTGGGAGATCCTTCTTTGCTCATGCGTGGGAAATTTTGAGTTGTCTCCTTGTTGTTTTGGACTGTCCCAACTTTTCAATGTGTGAAAATTTTCTTTGCTATTTTTCTCTCCACCACGTAGTTTGTGTGAAACTTGCTTTATTTCCTTTCCTATGCTGCGTGGAGATCTTTGTGGAATGTGTTGGAAATATGTTCTTTACTCCTGCGTTGAAAATCTTAGAGCATTAAAAACCTGCGTAGAGTTTTTCTTCCCTCTAGCTGAGTGTGATTCTTGTTATTTTTGATCTTATGCCAGTCAATGCATGGGAGATTGTATTTTGTCTGTCCTCCTTCCTTGATGTTTTCTCCCTCCTACTCCTCTGCGTGGAAACTTTGTTTTTGTTTGGCTATGTATTTCCTTTTCTTCAGGCTGCCAAAAGAAATGCGTGAAAGTTGTCTTTGTTTGACCAATGCATGGCCTTTTTATCCTTATTTTTCTTTTTTATTTATTTTCCTCTCGTTATTTTCCTTCTACAGTCGCATGGAGCTTGTTTTATTTATCTTTTTCAACTTGTTGTTCCCCCTTCTTAGGCATTGAAATTGATCTCTCGGTAGAATGCGTGGAGAGCTTTGGGGAAGTTATTGAGGGATGTGATAAAATATTACTTTTGGAAAGCTTTGTTACGACTTCTTCTAACGAGTTTGACGGAAGAATTTTATGAGGATTAAACCGACTTCCCCTCTTCCCGGGTAGTGAAATTAATTGCCAGGAAATGGGGAAAGCAACGACCAATTGCCAATGGGAATGACAAAGTGGGCTGGCAATCTCCATTCAATTTCCTTGTGGGAAATTGGGAAATTTCTTACCCGTTTGCCAATTTATTAATTTGGCAATTGGGGGAAGAAATCCCATGAGCGGAAATTAAAACAATTTTGCCAGAAAGGGGAAGTTCGAACTCGGGAAGCCAATTTGGCATTCCCTTAATTGAAGCGGAAGCTTATTTTCCCCAAAATTAAAATAAAACTTTTCGAATGAATTTTAATTGATATTTATTTAATTAAATACTCCCAAGTTATTTAAAAATTAATTTGATCAAACAAAGAGTAGTTAATTAATTAAATATTAATTAATTAATTTTAACGCAGCTTTAAAGCTCCGACGGAGGAGTTCTCACCAAAAGGATGAAACGAAGATCGAAACGATCACAAAAAGAGATGGTCATGATGAAAGTGACAAACCACATAAAGTAACACTTTTGAAAAATTGCAAAATTTCCATTTTTTATTTTATTTATTTATCAATTTTGCATAGTCAAAATTGGTGATAACAATCCTAAAGCATACTAATATATACATGATTCCTAAGCAAAAACTAGTAATTGACAATGTCTTTCGGCCTTATTGATTTGTTTGTTATACTTTTATTGACCTTACACACCCTACAACCCTATGATTATTTTATTGATTTATCTTTTATGGCCTCGAAAAATAGTGCCTAGTTAGGACATTAACACCCAAGGATCTTGTCCTCTTGGGTGCCCCGACCCTTTCTCCCCTTTTCTCACACTTTTGGCCCTCTTCTACTTCTTAGGCATATTTAATACTTTTGGGTTGGCCTTCCATTTGTCAATTATGGAATTTAAACATGGGAATTATATATACACATAGTTATAGCTCTCAAATAAGGGGCCAAACACTAAGCATTACATACTATCACCTAATCTTGCATCTAAAGGCACAAGAGCATCACAAAGCATCCATTTAGCACATTCACTCAAGGGACAAGGGATACATTACTTTTCATAAAAACATAGGAGGAAGTTTATTCTATTTCATCTCACACATTCTATACATTTGCTACATTCTAGATCTAGCCCGCTATCATTGTGCAACTTGTACAAGGGAATCTTAGGGCATCATTACACACACTTACACACAAAACTACATGGATTCTGAAATGTAGTGAAGTGCTCTTCAGTACTAAGTTCACTCTTTGGGTGACCTCAGGGTTAGTCCGACTCCACATACTACATTTTTATTTTTAGGATTTGATGTGGTGTGGACTTGTGCACCTAGGTATATTTATTTATAGGTTATAGATATAACCAGAGACATTGAAGTGAGATCATAGTTACAAATAGAGACAAATAATGAAGCTCCTCTTACATATGAGAAATCAAAGCTTGAGCATTTGGGTAGACACTAACACCCAAATCCAGCTACTAGCACTGGGTGCTCTGTCCTCTCATGGGAGCTTCTTTCTTGCACACTTCTCGCTCTTAACCTCCAATGATCCTTGAAAAATCTACTCTAGTCTATTTCATCTATTCACCCACCATAATCATTTCTAGATTGTGTGAAATCAACTAAGTTCACCCTCTCTCTCTATTGTTTAGGGTTTCATATTATTGCATGCTTGTTGCTTCTCCATTTACTATATTTTATCACTTGTATGTTATACACTACAGTAGTTACTCCAGTAATTAGATATAATTCAATATATAATAAATCATTTGGTGAACCCCACTAGTGATCACAAATTTCAATCCTTATTTTTCCTATTTTATCTCGATCTTCTTTTATGGCTCCTAAAGTCTCCTTACATTGATTACTTCAAATGCACCCACCTTGCCAATATGCTCTCCAAAAATCCCTAGATACTATATACCTCCCTTGCAATACGCCAATTGCACAAGTAAGTTACATCTTCAATCGTCTCTCCTAGGTGAATCCATCAAGCTATGATACCACAACCAGTCAATCCATTTACAAGTCGATTCAATATTTACATTGTTTATTTCAAGATAAAATTCAAGCTATGGAAACCATGATTAAATATCTCACAACTGAAATCCAACATCTTAAGGATGCTTCTCAAGCCCATGCTAGTTCTTCTTCTACACCTCATCCTACTCCTATGTTTACTACATGTGCTCATATAAATGAATCCCAAGTCTTACCACTCCCAAAGCACATCTCAAGTTTGATCTAAATGTTAAGAAATATGCTATTCTTACCGAGCTCCTAAATAACCAGTTGATTAACTTGCCAACTACTCATTGCTACCCTCCTTATCACTTGCCAAATACATAGGTCTCCCATTTTGTAATTATCATAGACTTAATGGACATCATGAAAATGATTTCTATGCTTTAAAACAAATAATTAAACACCTTAAGCATTAGGGTTTTATTTCATTTGCTACACAACATTCTCCCACATTTTGATCTCCATTTAGTAAACCCCAATGTGCTCCAAAATCTGATCCCTCTATGTCTAATGGGCATTATGCCATAATTACTAATGTTCCTTATTTTGTCAGTCAAGAGCTGCTTATCCAACCCAATGTCATACCACCTTAAAAATCCGTACCCCATCACCTCATCATATCAAGTCCTCTACAACATTACTAATTCCAACTAAGAAACCACCTTTCAAAATCCGTACCCCATCACTTCCTCCTATAAAGTTTTCTACATTGTTACCAATTCTAACTAAGTAACCAAACTTCAAAATGTGTACCCTATCACCTCTTACTATCAATTCTTCTACAACATTACCAATTCTAACTAAGCAACCACCTTTCAAAATCCATACCCCATCACCTCCTCCTATCAACTCCATTACAATGTTACCAATTCTAAATCAGAAACCACCAACCAAGCAAGACCAACCAATTCACCCTATGATAGCTAACCTCTTTAAACTTCCTTCTCTCAACCCTATATCTAATCCCTTGGCGTACTCTTGATCCTACCTACCATTGTGATGACTCTATGTCTTCTTATGACACATCTCAAAATCTCTCACAATGACATGGTCTCTCTCATGTCATCACATAGATCTCCATCACTAACATACTTTGGGGGCATAGTACCCCCTCTTCTATCACTATTGGTTATCTCTAGTGTCTTCTACTACACTTCACACTCCCCACTTTATGTATAATATTTACTAGTACTCCTATATCTTTGGTACACACATTGTATCATCATTACCCAATGAATACTCTAGTGCTACGGTTCATACTTGACTATTGAGGGAACACTTATTTCATGAACCTCATATTGTTTATGTTTCTCACACAATGCACTCATTACCTGATGATGCACTCTAGTGCTACGGTTCATACTTGATTGTTGAGGGTCTAATTCTTAAGTGAAACTCACATTATTTGTGCTTCATGCTCAATGCTGCATGATACATATTTCCTAACATCTACTACTCTCTCTCACTCCACACTTCATGAACTATATTTCCAAGCATCACATCATCTACACTTCACGCTCAGTGCTTTATGATATATATTTCTAGCATCTACTCTCATACAATACAATCATTTACCGATGATACACTATTTTTCCATGGTTCATTCTTGACTATTGATGGTTCATTTATAAATGAACCTCATCTCATACACATCTTCTGGGGGGAAATGTTTCTCCTACTATCAACACATATTTCATATCACATCATCAAACTCACTCAACATTTGCATATCTTGGTTGCATTTAATCTTGTTCGCTTATACTACTTACATGTTGCATTTTTCTTACTATGTTATCTAGATTCTTAGTATGTCATGATCCTTTTCTATATACACACATGCATTCCCTTGGTATCTTGAGGTGAATGCAGGACCTATTATAGACTCATACACAATGCATGATGTTTGACACAACTCTTTACCAGTCCCACCGAGGCTCTTGAGGGTATCTACCTTTACTACTCTCACACTCCACATATCACAGGTGTCTATTGTCTCATTCTTCAATAATTATTTCTCCTGCCACTTTACTTTTCGCTGCTATATTCACACTTTGACATACTATTTATCTTTCTAACATGCTAATGGGTGCTTCATTTATAGCATTTACTTTACATGATCAAATACAACCATGTCTATCTATCACTTCTCATTTCTATTATATGCTTTATTGTTTATGGGCCATGCCCTATGTCATGTTTGATTTCAGTTGCTTCGGCCCTGATTATCTTGTGACACTGCAAGCTGTCCCATGTATGAAACCCACTTTTCACTGTCCATATTTTCTTCCTAGTTTCTTGTTACACTATCTTCTCATACATAAATTTTACTAATAACACTTGTTACTAGCCTATCTTGTTTGCATGTGCCTTAGTTTCTACCATGCACATCCCCTACCCTATGTAGGTATCCAATATCAGATATGCATATTAGTATCAGGTCCTTTCCTTTAGACCGCATTCTCCTATAGTTTTCACATGTACCGCAAATGATGGGGGCATCTATTAGGTGAAAAAATCACCACTACAATAGCTCAGAGATTTAGTACATCATAACACAAGATAAAATATCATAGGAGCACAATTATAAATTGAACCAAAAATAGAATTGGGTCTAAAACATAGAGAAAACACTAGCTCCTAGACTTGGATAGTAGCAGTGGGTACCAAGTTCACTCTTACAAAAAAACTACACGTATTTTGAAATGTAGTGCAACGTTTAGTACCAAGTTCACTCTTCCGGTGACCCCTGTGGTCGGTTTGACTCCACGTACTTCATTTTTTTATTTTGAGGATTTGATGTGGTTTGTGGATATGTGAAACTAGGTATATTTCTTTATAATTTATAGGTACAATCGATGACATTGAAGCATGATCGGAGAGAGAAAAGTAGAGACTAACATCAAGCTCCTCCGGTATAGAAGAAATTAGGAAATGAGCATTTGGGTAGACATTAACACCCATATCTAGTCACTAGCACCCGAGAACTCCTTTCCTCATGTGGGAACTTTTCTCCTACATAGTTCTCGGGTCTCGTAACCTCCAAATGAGACTTGACGACACTACTTCTAGTCTATTTCGGACATTCACCTACCTAGATCATCTGTAGATTATGTGAAATCATCTAAGTCACCCTCTCTATCTATTGCTTAGGTTTCATATCAATGCATGGTTTTTTCTTTTCCATTTAATTTATTTTATCAATTGTATATCATACACTATAATAGTTACTCTATAATTAGATTAAGTCTATTTATATTAAATAAGTCACACTTTTCTCCCACTAGCTCAACTAGCTCAAATGAGCTTTCTAATATGATTTTATACCTATTTATTTATTAAAATTCATGCAGGTTTGACATCATAGTGAAAAAATAATTTCCACATCATAGGATAATCATAAAAATATCACACAAAGGTACATGTAGGTCGCCATAATCACCTAGAGCCTCCAAGGCCATCATTAGGACCCAACAAGCATATCATAAACAATGGAATATTCTAGAGAAATATCAACTTCATAAAAACATGGAACACACATAAAAATGTTTTCTAATAACTTAACAACCTATAACAAACATGAAACAACTCATAACAATCAACAAGCCTCATGAAGCCACTCAAGAGCATGCATAACCAAGCACCCTCAAAATTGACCTTCAAAGAACAAGTCATAACTTGCTCAAATATTAGAAAAAAATCAAGTGTGATATATCATTGGAAATATCTTGGAGTTAGGATCATGAAAAATTCAAACCAAGTCATAACTCCACCTGTAGTACCTCCAAAACATTTATTTTCTTAGATCGCTAAAAACTACCCCAAAATCGAATAAAAATAGTCCCCATGAATAGGGCACACTTTGAATTCTAAAGACACAACCATAACTTAAAACCATCATGGGCATGTATTAAAATCTCATGATTCAATAAATGGTAAATTAGTCAATAGGTTAAATGGGAAACTTTTTCACAAACTGAAACTTTCCAGAAACTTTCCTTTTTAGGTGGGGCCCACATACAACAAGAACCTCTAAAATACATCATTGGAAAGCTGGAGGAGTCCTATTCATCACCAAATAATAAAATTAGAAAAATAAATAAATTTTGGACATGTACAAGCAATTTCTCTCAAGTCACTCTAAAGTTAGGGTTTCATGAGGGTTAAAAATAAATTTAGCTTCTTAACGATTGTATGATTGTTAATAAAAATGTGACAATCAAACCACCTCATCCTTCTTGTTAAATATGCATAACTAACCTACTTAACTAAATCTACAAGATTAGGTCCCCATGCAGAGCATACACTCTAAAAGAGCATCGAGAAAGTCAACTTTTGCCTCAAATTCTCACCTTTGGAAACCCAGTTTTGGTAAAAGTGCAGAATCTTCAAAAATATTCATCACATGGATCTAAAATTTGACCCACAACATCATAACAAAATCATATAACTATTACAAGTCTCATTCATTCTCAAATGCATATGATAATATCATGACTTACTTGTCTCTACATGCCTTGTTCTTAAGAAAATTACTTCAATGGACCTTTAAACAACATCAAAACTCTAAGTGCTAACCTCGAAAGACATCCCCCATACTTATACATGTATTCCCCGCTCCATATCTCATGCCACCATATCATTCTTCTTGGACTAGTTCTAAGATTAGGCCTAGAATTACCACTTCAACACATGACATCACATGAATTGACCATGAAGACCTCTTACAAACTCATTAATACTTCTTACACATCACTCGACCATGTTTGAGCTCACACTAACATTTGGAACTCATACGATGACCATGCATACTAAACCATGCTCTAAGACACCATATGAGGATCACCAATTTAGAAACTACTAATCAAAATTCAAGATTGACCTTGATTTATATCTTATGAAGACACTTATGACACCTAGAATCCCTTTTCCATAATTGACAACACCAAAGACACAATTACAAAAAAATATTATAATACTCATTTTTAAAGATTCCTAGCGAGCAACAGAGAATTAGAGCTCTATTTTTCTTGTACAATGATCCTCCAAAGTGTGCTCAAAACCTCTTTACTCCATTCCCAATATTTGGGTATCAACACCAAACTTTGGATTATTAAGCCTATACAAAGCAATAAAATAATGGGACGAGTTAAAAATAACTCTAATAATGCCATAGAATAGGCTTATAATATTGATAATACTACAAACTTTGAATTCAAAATTTGATGATTTAATATGCCTCTTGGCCACCTTTATATACTTGGGGTAGGGACGAATATTGTGGATATAAGCCATATCCACTTGGCTTATATTATCCAACTCAATGGCCGAGTTGGTTGGGACCCGAATTGGGTTAGAAAAGGTATGGGGTTCGATCTTCTTGTCACATTTTTCTCCATCTATACTTCCTATAGCGAGCTCACTGCAATTGTGCTATATGCTTGCCGAACTATCACCTTAGCTCCCGACCACATCTATTTCACTGTCCACCAAGTTGTCACATTCTCTATGCCCCGACTCATCTTGGTCGCTTCCCTTTTCCATGGGGTAAGTGCACCAAGTTGGGGGGCCAAAAAGTGGACTAAAAACCTAAAATGAACTAAACACGATCACGTTTTGCAATAACACGACCGGGTTATGTTTTCCCAGGCTCAAGAATTCACAAACCTAAAATGTGTATGAATTTCTAGTAATATAAAACACATACGTATTTTGAGAAATATGAAGTTTAGGAGGGCTCAAGGAGACATAATTACTAAAATAAATGTTAAGTATAATATTTCTTTTATTATTTATTTATACTTTTATTATTTCTTATAATTTATTTTAGTAAATATAAGAAGTTAGGGTCACTCTTTGATGGAAGTGGTCTCGTAGCTCTGATAGTTATAATCTAGAAGATAGTTTTTCAAAATCTAATCTGGTCAGTACTTACTCATTTTTAGAATTTCAGCAATGACCTAAAACTTTTAGGCCATATATATTGTAGTCGGTCTTTGTTTTATGAAAACATATAGTCATTTTGTAGGTTTTTTTACCTTTTGGATTTTGGCCCTACCACTTTGCTTGAATTGGTACTAATTTTTAAATTTGGTCCATAATTCACATTAGTTACCAAGAATCAACCGTATGATGCTTGTTTACTTCTTACTAAAATGAGATCCTCACTTTGTAGATAAAGGATTGCTCCCTAAATGGGATTCCTGTCCTATGGAAAAAATGAGGTGATTGTAATGTGCCTCCTCCTTAAGGTTTGATCACACTACTAGGTGTTGAATGAGTTTTTATGAATAGTACTAAGTGAATTGCATCAAGTGAACTTAGATGATTTCTCATTCTTAGAAACATGGTGCTCCATATAAAGATCATCCCTTCACCTTTCCTGGCTCTAAAATCATCCTTTCATGGAATCAAATTCAAGATTATCATACATGTATTTTCTCATATGTATCTCATGGAGATAGATGATGCCTTAATACTTCACACATGATGGTCCTAGATACCTCGGTGGCATGACTAGCTCATTTTAGCTTGTTCTTTGGAGAGATTTGGGTACAATTACAGAGTCAGGATATGATTATCATCAAGGGTTAGGGTTTAGATTTTAGGGTTTAGGGTTTAGGGTGAGGTTTGAGGGTTTAGGTTTTACGGTTTAGGGCTTAGGGTTCAAGGTTAGGGCTCAAGTTTTATGGTTTAGTTTTTTGGGTTTAGAATTTAGGATTTAGGGTTTAGGGTTTAGGGTTTAGGGCTCAAGGTTTAAGGTTTAGGGTTGATGGCTGATTAGGGTTTAGGGTTTAGGGTTTAAGTTTTAAGGGTTAAGGTTAAGGGTTTAGGGAATAGAGTTTAGGTTTTAGGGTTTAAGGCTCGGGGTTTAGGGGTTAGGGGTTAGGGCTTAGGGTTTAGGCTCACCCATTCACTCACTGTAATGTTCTGTGTCTTACCCATTCTTATTAGTATTAATAGAGAGTATTAAAATAAAAAGGGTTCATCTGCTTCATAGGAAGAACATTCAAAGGAGTCATCACAATTTGATGCCTTTCATCTACTATATTTTGAAGGAGGGAAATTACAGATATCTAAGAACAATTCAATACAAAGAAATGTTACCCAATACATCTATCTTCTTTTTCCCATCACATGGGAACTATTTCACTCACTATAATGTTTTGTGTCTTACCCATTCTTATTAGTATTGACAGAGAGTATTCAACTAAAAGGGTTCATCTACTTCGTAGGTAGAACATTCAAAGAGAGTCATCACAATTTGATGTCTTTCATCTATTGATATTTTGAAGGAGGGAAATGTCAGATATCCAAGAACAATTTGGTACAAAGAAATGTTTTTGACACTCTTTTGAATAATTCTTTCAGTTGCAAGTTGTTGGGAACGAAGGTTTCATTCAAAGAACAAAGCTTGATATGTCCAATGCTTGTGTAAGCTAGCAATTTGAGAGGATTTATGAGGTTCAAGTTTATTTTCCAAGATGCATTACTCCAATGTTTGAAAATGTTTCTCTAGATGCAACTACATTTTGATTCGAAACTCAGTGATTCCTGAATGTCCAATCCTCGCCCATGAGACCACTCGGTAGTCATCGATCCTTTGATATAGGGAGACAAAGTTACTTTGCTTCCATTTATAATGATAGAGATATTTGTAAATTCATGTTATGACCTCTAAATCTGTATGAATTTCAAGTTGTTTGGAAGTCACATCACACCCTTCACTAGGCTTGATGAATACCCCTATCTTTTTGAAGGCACTTTTGAAAGCATCCATGGGTTTATCATAAACGGAATTATCAATGAATGGAAGGTCACTAAGTTGTATGCCAACTGAAACCCATTTAGAACTAAACAAGAAAGATTTACTAGGCGATTGATAACCCCCTTGTGTTCTTAGCCATTCCCACTGTTTATGCTTATTTTGAACACTTTAGGAAGTTCTGTCAAGTTTTCTATCCATTCCAGTAGCAGAAGAGCTTTCTCTTTCTCCAGAGGAGAGGATACTATAGGAAATTTGGTTCTAATCCTACACCTCCGTGTTGGTATTGTATACACTAAAAATTCACACTCTCTCACCTTCAATACGACACTTTATGACCTAGGTCATTCATGCATACCCCCTAATTAAATTTATAAAATATGCCACCACATCCCTAATTATAGAATAAAATAATTAATTTATCCCATCCTCACACCTCACCATGTTAACTTGGAAACATTCACTAGTTATAACTAGCTAGTTTTAGCGACCTTCTATAAATAACACCTAACTACCTCTACCTTATCCCTAACCACCTTCCCACACTTAACTAGTTAGAACCAAATTAAAAATAAAAACTTGCTAAAAAATACCTCTATCTTCATCCTAACTAACCTAGTCTTAGTTTGAGATTCTCCCACTTAATATCCCATTTTCCTTCAAAATCCTCCCAAATAAACACCAAAATAGTAGGAAAATCACTCCATTTGATCCCCTAACTCGGATTTTCTGAAATCCCGATAATTATCCAGTCACCAATGATCTATATAAAAAAATTGCTAGCCTCTTTGTAAGAGGATTTTTCATGTTTTGTAGGGAAATTATGTTCATTCACAAGAATTTCGAGATCAATCACCTTCAACAAAGCTCCACTACCATTATGTTGCATCAAAATAGATAGCCTAATCATTGTATCACCCATCATTGTTGTCAAACCATCCTCATTCGTTTTCCATCCAACTCAATAATTCATACAAGGTAATAATTTTTTTAGTAGTTTGTATCTCCATTAGCAGGTAATATTCTTCATCTTTTAATTATCATCTTACTTATGCTTTAAAAATCCATTGAAATCATAGTTAGATCAAGTTTTAATTCCTGTTTCTATAGTCTGCTTTAGACTTCACAGAATCATGTGTGATTAGCATAATCACTAACGATTCTTGCACACTATTTTTTGTCCCAAATTTCACATAATCGCTTAACTTTTTTTTTTTTTTTTTTCTATCATTTCTAACATGTTGTCAAGCATGATGATGTTAGATGGCCATAGGAGGTGACAATTATCCCATTACCGACATTGAATTGCTACCCATTGTTTGTCATCCTTTGCATTGGGAGAAATACGATTTGCTACATGACCTAGAACTCTGTGCCATCCATGTTGCACCCTTTGATCATTTGGAGGCCATATTTGCATCAACTTAGTGCATCCACAAAGCAACTGAGGAGTTTTTGGGAGGTGTATTACGAGGTTTAAAGGATCCAAGTTGACCTCACATAGTTTGAATATAATTATGAAGTTGGCTTAGACATACCAGAGGACTACCACACCGCATCTGAATCTGAGTTTGAAACCAACACCCACATCAACATTCCAGATACTGACACCAGTCTTGCACACCTCTATGATACTGAGGAAGAAATATCTTACTTCTTCGTAGAGGATTATATCTCCGAGCCTGAATCCTACTTCACTAAAGAAGAGGATCTAGTTTTTTCCATAGGCTCAAATTTCTTTGAGAACTTGTACACCAACTTAGATTCTCGAATTCGATTCTAATCTTTTTTTCCATCATTATCATCTTATGTATGTAATCACCTAAATAAGTGATAAAAACTGATCATAGTTTCCATTTATCATATTTAACTTAAAATTTTTCATCAATAAAGCTTAATTGTTTCAAAAGCACGTTGTCATCCACATAAGGGAGTCTCTTGACTTCTGGGATTTGGTCATTGCTAGGTAGCCTACCCACTTTATTTTACTAACTCTATTTTGTGTAAGTGTTTGTGATTCGAAGGATTGCTTGCGGGTAAAAGAAATCCAATACATTTCTTCATGGAGTGTAAAAACATCCATCACATCTCGTGGGTACCCTGAAAACCCCGCCATACTGAGGTTGAGCTAAGTTTTACCACTTTGAAACATTAAGAAAATCCCCAAGGTAAAACCATGCACAACATTCTAGCACACCTTGGAACCCTTATCCCTTATTCTTTTATTTCATCTTGTCAATAATATATTCACTATTTTAATCTGTTTGGTAATTGTCTCAGTGATTAGGATAATCACCGTGATTTTCCTAATCACTTGCGATTCCTCAATGTAGTTTCCTTTTGATCTAATAATAATTCTATTATTCCTTGTTTTTTATCTTTTACTTCGCTAATCTAGTTACAGAGTATTCTAGATGAGAGGCTTATTTTCTGGATTTGTTAAATACGTGCTTTGGAAAAACTACTAAAATTTTAAATAAAAAAATAAAAATAAAATAGGAGTGGTCTCATGGTAAGTCCTAAAACTTTCTCATTAGCTTTCAATTGTGCATATTTATCTGATTGTCCTCATCGAAATCAAATTTTCGTTTTGGATCCTAAAATGAACTCGTTGATGCAAAATCACAAGCACCCCTGGACGCACATCGGGCTTCTAGGTTGATGTTCGGGCATCCAAAGTGCGATTGACAACATGGAAACCTCTCTCAAGCGCGTGGGACTTGTGGCGAGAGAGGAATCTCCAGAGAAGGCTGGTTCCTACTCCTAAACTACTCGCCACAAGCTATTCCAGGTGCAGAGTGCAAGCTAATCTAATCCTAATCTAACCATGCCAAGGAGACAGAGAGAGAGAGAGAGAGAAGGGAAAAAAGAAAAGCCTACACTAAAACGGTGATACACTGAGAAGGAGGATGTTGAACATCTATCAAAGCGCCATGGACAAAGAGAGGTGAGCAATGGGAAGGATGGACAGATGCATCACAGCCCAAGGATAGATTTCACACAGAAAATGTCCCAAAACTCCATGAACACAACTCTGAACCTGCAATGAACATTCAAACATGCACAGACACCTGCAATGAAGAGAGGCAAGAAGAAGACAAGCAAAAATGAGAGAGGATGGACAGATGCATCACAAAACACGTTTTGTTGCTCCAGAAGTTTACACAGAACATCATTCCATTAGTAAAAGGCAAAAACGCCATTACAGAGCAAGGGAGGAGGTTCGAGCTCCATTTTCAACCCTAGAGAAGAAAAGAAGGGAGGGCCGAGCAGAAAGAATGAACAACCTTCTTTTTTTTAAAAATGAGCCAAATCTGGCTTTTACATTGCATGGGTCGAGCCCAGGGGACAGAAACGTGGGAAAACGTGCAAGCCCATTCCTCATTGACTGCAGATGCATTAAATCAGCATGGAGGATCTTACCAACCCATACCCTGTCACTTTGAGCGATTTTGGAGGAGAATGTGACCCATTTGTATTAATTTGGCTGCTAAAATGTCACTTCTGGCCGTGCAGAAGAAGAATGCGACCCATTAGCATTAAAACGGGTTGTTGAAAGGTCGCTTCTGGCCATTACCACACGTCAGAGCCGTTTCTCGATTTTCTCTCTTTAGACTGCACCAAAACTCGAGGTTGATCCCAGAATCATGTAGAGCATCTCAACAGCTTTCCGTTGATATAAAGAACGTGGAAATCCGAGCTCTGGATCAAAAGATATGGCGATCTGAAGATTTAGGGCACGGAACAGACCAAGACAGATTTCGAAATATTTTCCCGCGCTTCGCCACCTAGACGACACGTGGCAGGCTCTGATTGGTCACGCAATTCTCTCTCCTCTACCTTTCGGCGGGCTGTCTTTTGAATTTTCCTTGTGGGCCCTAGCTGGGACACGTGGCGCCATTTCATTGGTTCGGTTCAGCGCTCGATAACTCGCCCCTTTGACCTTTTGACTTTTTCTCCTGTGAGGACACGTGGCAGTTTCTGATTGGTCCTCGGCTCCTTCGGCTCCTTCGCGTACTTCGCCTCCATTTGTCCCGGATGTCCCATTTGATTTTGGGCCCTTTGTGCTCTTTTCGGCCGGTTCGGCCGGTTCGCGCCTTTTTGGCCCAATTGTCCCATTTGATTTTGGACTGTCTAGCCCTTTTTCGCTCGGTTCGGCCGGTTCGCGCCTTTTTGGCTTGATTGTCCCATTTGCGTCCCTCTCAGCAGTTAGCCAATTTTTTCTCGGTCGAACCGGCATTTCGCGCCATTGCACTTTTGTCCTAGATGTCCTTGTTGCTTTGCCATGGTCGTTTGTGCTTACTTCGGCCGAGCCGGCTATTGTTCGAACCTTTTGTCCTAAATGTCCCGATCCCTAGAGGACTAGGACTTAGTCATTTTTATGATTTTTTCTGGATCGACCTACTTGCCTTCTCGTAACCTTTTTTTCGCATTTTCTCGAGCTTGCTCTTTTCCTCTCGACAGGGAACTTCAAAATATTTGAGGGGACTCTAAGAACATGATTTTTGGCCCCGAATCAATCAATTTTCCCGGGACTTGAATATTCGATGCATGTTATCAAAATTACCTGTGGGGTGAAATTTTGACAACAGCTTTGGCGACTTAATGCGGGTCATCTGCCTGCTAGATGAATGATCAGTAGCCTGAAGCATCCATTGGGCATGGAGTCATGAGTTGCAACCTGCAACTGATCTGAACTTTGAAAACCTCCCTCTGAGCCACTTGGAAACCCATTGAACTTGGAGTGTCTTCACCAAGATGCCACTGAAATGAACTGCAAGAGCAGCAGAACCAACAACACCAAAACTATGTACAAAATGAAAATCATACATGCCCCAAATGGAACATGCAGAGTGTGCACAAGCACTTCTTCTACCGAAAGCAAACCTAGCTACTCTACTCTAACTGGAAGCAAAGGCAAGCTAAACAAACCCCAGAATCGGTTGTGAGAAATAGCTTCCTTTCTTCAAAATTGGCAGCCATGCAATTGATTTGCACCGATCATGGCTGTTTGGATGGATGGAAAATCAACAAGAAGTGGTCTTCTATCCAAATCATCAAGGTGTCAATCAAAAAATCCAATACCTCTTTTAGTTGCTCTGCATTTGGATTGAGAGGTATGGCAGCTGATCCTTGGTACTTTGTAGCTCATCCTCATGCTCGAAGCAAGCATGACTTGTCAGGCTTCTCCTTTGGCTCCAATGAAGCCAAATACCTGATTGGGCAAGGTCTGATCCGTTTGATATGCCCATAGCTCTGATTTTCAACTCCAAGAATGGAGTCTTCTTGTAGACCCTCTTGAATGGATGGTGTGGAAGAAATGGTGAAATTCTTCTGTCCTTTCTCTTCCTCCGATGAAGAACATGGAAGATTAAAATCTTCCAATTTTGATTCCAAAGGGCTGCTATAAGATGCAGGCTGCTGCAAATGAATGTTGTCCTCCATGACAGCAGGCTCTGGTGTTTGGAATGTGGATGATGAAAGAGAGAATGGTGAAAACTCAACCGGCTCTTCTCCATCAAAACAGTCCTCCAAATCTGACAGGTAAACTGCCTCATTCTTTGTCTTTGCTTTGCTCGTATTCAACTTCCTCCGTGGTGTCCTCTTGATGTGCAACTCTGACCACCATGGTTTTCTTCACTCTCCAATATTGAGTTTGAGAGATCAAACTCCTCTTCAAGATCTTAGAACTTGAGAGAGGTGAAGTAGAAAGAAGAACTGAAGGTTCTCCTGTAGCCTGCTTTGTGCTCGAAGCCCTTGGATCTGCACTTTTCTCCTCCACAGCTAGGATGTGCTCCTCTTCTTTTAGATTTGGAGCAGCTTCTCCTTCCTCTAATGTTTGAAGGCAATCTTGCTCTTGATTGAACTCCTTCTCCAGCATGAAGTTTGTCAAGTCAAACTCTTCAATTTGCTGCTCTAGAGGACAAGTTGGGACTGCAAGATCTTCTTCTTCTGCTGCAACCAAATCAGTCCTAACCACCATTTGTTCAACCTTAGCCTCTTCTGTAGGCTTAACCATCAAGGGGATCTTTGTCATCCCAAATTTGGTAGCCCAAACCTTCAAGTCATCTGTCATTTCTTTTCTGTTGGGCTCCTCTTCTTGCTGTCCTTGATGACTGATTTTTTCAATTCCTTCTTCCCCATATGAAATTGGGAATGCAAGAGGAGGAATGGGTTGAAACTCAACCGATTTTACACTTTTTTGTGGTGGTGGAGGCAGTGAAACCTCTTGTTTCTTTGGAGGAGGGGGTATTTCTGTTAGCTCTTGTGGAGGGGATGACTGTTTGGAAGGGAAAAGGAAAGAAGAATCGAGATGAGGTGGAAGACTGGGGGGTGGAGAAATGGATTCAACACTTGGGACAGCAGATGGAGGGTTTGAAACTTGACACTGCTGAAATGAAACAGATTGGGAAAGAGGAAAAGGAAAGGCATGAGATGGTGTGCTTACCCGTTGACAAGGTTGCTGAATACTTCTCTCATACACCTCTATTTCTTCAATCCACTTTGCAAGCAAAGGCAGCGTTGCAATCATGAAGTCAAGCTTCTCCTGAGGGCTGTAATGCCTTGGAAAAGGTCCCACCCATGGACAGGGTGCTCCATAACCGATTCCAAAAGCTTTCATCTGTGCCTGAGCCCTGGACTGCACTATGTTTACCTCCATCTTTTGGATTTTCTCCAATAGACCAACATCTTGCATCTGATTGTCTTCATTATATGCATACTCTTGCTCTTGGAAAGCTCCATAGCCAAACTGACTTTGGCACTGCTGTTCATATGAATATGCATGCTGATCTGGAGGATTTGTAAAACCTGTTGGAGGTGGAATATACTGCTGTTGTTGATATGAAATCCATGATGGAAATGAAGTCATGATTGCACAACTTCAAAGAATGAGGAAGAATGAAAGAGATGGAAAGAAGGATGAATGGAAAATGAATGAAAATGAATGGAAAGGAAGGTCTGCAACTTCAGAGATGGTTGTTGACCAGATGGAGTCGCCAGATGTGTTTGCAAGTGCCTCCAAAGGCTGAAATCTTCACAGGAACACATCAACCTGCAAAAGATGAAGTGAAAGACCTCTAAGGTCCCACCGGGCGTGCCAAAACTGTTGATGCAAAATCACAGCACCCCTGGACGCACATCAGGCTTCTAGGTTGATGTTCAGGCATCCAGTGTGATTGCACAACATGGAAACCTCTCTCCAAGCGTGGGACTTGTGAAACCGAGAGAGGAATCTCCAGAGAAGGCTGGTTCCTGCTCCTAAACTACACCGCCACAAGCTATTCCAGTGCAGGGCAAGCTAATCTAATCCTAATCTAACCATGCCAAGGAGACAGAGAGAGAGACAAGGGAAAAACAGAAAAAGCCTACACTAAAATAGTGATACACTAGAGAAGGAGGATGTTGAACATCTATCAAAACTGCCATGGGACAAAGAGAGGTGAGCAATGGGAAGGATGGACGGATGCATCACGAGCCCAAGGATAGATTTCACACACGAAAATGTCCCAAAACTCCATGAACACGCTTTCAACCTGTAATGAACATTCAAACATGCACTGAGACACTGCAATGAAGAGAGGTAAGAAGAAGACAAGCAAAAACGAGAGAGGATGGATAGATGCATCACGAACACGTTTTGTTGCTCCAGGAGTTTGCATGAACATCATTCCATTAGAAAAGGCAAAAACGCCATTACAGAGCAAGGGAGGAGGTTCGAGCTCCATTTTCAACCCTAGAGAAGAAAAGAAGGAGGGCCGAGCGTAAAGAATGAACAACCTTCTTTTTTAAAAAAATGAGCCAAATCGCTTTTACATTGCATGGGTCGAGCCTGGAGGACAAAAATGTGGGAAAACGTGCAAGCCCATTCCTCATTGATCGCAGATGCATTAAATCAAAGCATGGAGGATCTTACCAACCCATACCCTGTCACTTTGAGTGATTTTGGAGGAGAATGTGACCCATTTGTATTAATTTGGCTCGCTAAAATGTCACTTCGCCGCCGTGCGGAAGAAGAATGCGACCCATTAGCATTAAAACGGGTTGTTGAAAGGTCGCTCGCCATTACCACACGTCGAGCGGTTTCTCGATTTTCTCTCTTTAGATCGCACTAAAACTTGAGGTTGATTCCGAATCATGTAGAGCATCTCAACAGCTTTCCGTTGATATAAAGAACGTGGAAATGTGAGCTCTGGATCAAAAGATATGGCGATCTGAAGATTTAGGGCACGGAATGCAGACTAAGACAGATTTCAAATATTTTCCCGCTTTGCCACCTAGACGACACGTGGCAGGCTCTGATTGGTCGCGCAATTCTCTCTCCTCTACCTTTCGGCGGGCTGTCTTTTGAATTTTCCTTGTGGGCCCTAGCTGGGACACGTGGCGCCATTTCATTGGTTCGGTTCAGCGCTCGATAACTCGCCCCTTTGACCTTTTGACTTTTTCTCCTGTGAGGACACGTGGCAGTTTCTGATTGGTCCTCGGCTCCTTCGGCTCCTTCGCGTACTTCGCCTCCATTTGTCCCGGATGTCCCATTTGATTTTGGGCCCTTTGTGCTCATTTCGGTTTGGTTCGGCCCGATTCGCGCCTTTTTGGCCCGATTGTCCCATTTGATTTTGGACTGTCTGGCCCTTTTTCGCCCGGTTCGGCCGGTTCGCGCCTTTTTGGCCCGATTGTCCCATTTGCGTCCCTCTCAGCAGTTAGCCAATTTTTTCTCGGTCGAACCGGCATTTCGCGCCCGCCGCGTACTTTTGTCCCAGATGTCCCTGTTGCTTTGTGGGCTGTTTGTGCTTACTTCGCCGAGCCGGCCGTTGCTCGGCCTTTTTGTCCTAAATGTCCCGATCGCCCCTCTAGGACTAGGACTTAGTCATTTTTATGATTTTTTCCCTGGATCGACCTACTTGCCTTCTCGCAACCTTTTTCACATTTTCTCGAGCTTGCTCTTTTCCTCTCGAGATAGGGAACTTCAAAATATTTGAGGGGACTCTAAAGAACATGATTTTTGGCCCCGAATCAATCAATTTTCCGGGACTTGAATATTCGATGCATGTTATCAAAATTACCCGGGGGTGAAATTTTGACAACAGTAACCATTTCATACTTCTTGATCATCTATTTTAATTAGGAGGTAAATTTGTTGCATTCAAAACCTCCCTCACACACAACCAAATCACTATTGAATAAAAATGAATTCAAAAACTCCCACCTGTGTGAAACTGATTGAGATTTCATCACCCAATAGGGAAATTGACTTGGTGTTTTGGTTGAGTATAATATCCCGTCTGTCGGTATATTTTGGCTCAGCACCCGACTCCCTTATCACAACGGGACCGTGAAGTGAGGGGTAGGCCCCAATATACACGTGTGTACCAGTATTACGAATTTGGGCCTCACGTACCTTTAGGTATATCGAGGACCCCGCCCCTGAACATACCCAAAACCATCCCTAGCTTACCATTTCCTAGGACCCTCGTTAACCATCTTACACATTTCACTTTTTTATAATTAATCAAGATAAATACAAAACGAAACTTTTCTTTCTTTTTCTTACTATTTGTAAATTAACCCATCTAGTTATTTTTCATTTTCTAGGCATTCGTGTGTTTGTTTACTATGGCACTTACTAGACAACAAGCTCACAAACTGCACTCAAAACATATCTACTCCATCACTTCGATTTCAAAAACATGTCCCATATTACACTACATCAATTTCAATACCAACACAACAATAAATCCCATATCATCAAAAAAACCAATCCATTTTCTCGATACCCAAAAACTCGAGTGAATTAGGGATCAACTATAAAAAAATAGAACAACAATCCTTTCATTCCCCACATCAATATCATGGTTGAATCCCTCATACACCAGAATCAAAACATCCATTTTCTCCTAGAGCATCTAAACCTCCCTTCTACAATAGGGGAGACCCTATCTTTGAAGAAATTCTAGACTCGAACCCTATTTCCCTCAATGCCTACCTAGCAGCTGAGAAATGTTCAAATGCAACCATTTACATCCCAATCCATTTTGCATACCTATAATCCTTCCTCTGTCATTTCCAATCTTATCGATCAAAATCAGGATCCCATCATTCAAAAATCATATCCATACACTTCAAATCAACCTAAAATGCCAAACAATAGTCAACCCCAGCTATCTACTAGATCTACTAACCCCTTTGAAACATCGAATGGATAACCTTCCACTAGTCAACCTGAAAATACCCGAGGTCTCCTCGGTCCCCTCGTTTATGACCTCAACATGATTTCCTAATAAAACACATCTTCTCAAAGAACCCACATCTTCACCAAGTCCTTCTACAGGATCCACTCCTCCTCTAAGTAGTGTCGCCACTTCTTCATCTACCCTCTAGCTTCATCACATGTACAAACATCTCCATTAAGTTCCATGGCCTTTTCTACTATTGTTTTTTCCCAACAGGTTACTATCCCCATTCATAACATCACCACTGGTCAATACCATTGCCATTCTTAGCACTCACCCTATTTCACAATACATTCCACAACCTTCACAACTCTTGATCTCTATGCCACAATCCATACCCCTACAAAACATCCAACAATACAATATCCCACACAAAAATGTTCCATAATAGGCATCGTCCTCTGCTACTTATGCAATATAATCCCAACAAACACCTACATATTCGCAACCACTCAATCATACCTCAATACCATTACAATACTAGTACATACAAACCTCACATCCTCGTAACATCGTAACAATGTTTATCATCCCATCAAAACAACTCACAACAAAACATCCCTCATCATTAGAGTATTCCTCAACAAAATGTTCCTTATCAATAACATATACCTCAACAAAACACATCTCAATACAACATGCATCAACAATATGCCCCTCAACAAAACATTTCACATTACCACATTCTGTAACAGAATAACCCTTATTAACACAATGCCTCATATAAATAGAAAATCCCCCAACAAAACATTCCCTACCAGTAAGGCAATCTTGAGTAATACCAGGCCTACTCACAACCTAGCTAGTTCTTATACTAACCTGGCTCATCTTCATCCAATCTATAAGGGATATATAAAGGTTCAATTTATTGGATGAGGATGAGGTATCATACAATCTATAATGTACTTCAAGATTTGATTGACAAAGGTGAGATTCTCTTAGACAATCAAAATTCACTTTCGAATCAAAATATTTACATATTCAAAAACCTTTTCCAAATCACCCTTTGACTTCGATCAACCATAAATGCATGATGTCCAAACCATTAATACAATAACAAAAATTGAGCCTATCCCTCAACCCACCTTGTCACTTAATGAAAAAAATCTTTAGAATCAACATCGCCAGACCAATGAGCCTAAAATTATGACTATGGAGCCTCAATTTGTTGAAAGCATCACTTAAACCCTTCCTATATCCTTGTCTCTTATGGAATCGAAACCTACAAAATCAACATCCAATCCAACAAACTCAAAGTTATTGAATCCCCGCTCAGAACTAAAACTATTCCTTAGCCCTCGTCACACACAACTACCAAGCCCTTAGCCATATCCTCTAATGTAACTACACCTACGCTTCCATCTAGGTTCACAAATATAAATATGATACCTCTTAAAATATTCTTAGCACAACCACCTCCGCCTAAGCCAACCTTGGGTTGTAGTTATCCTTAATCTATAAAAACAAATAATTTGAAACCTGTAAATCATTTATTCTACATTAATCACGTTATCCAAAATCCTCTTCCTTCATTAGCATCAAATTCAAAAAATACATCCAGTTCATCCAAAACCTCAAAGGAGCCTAACAAATAGGGTGTCATTTAGGTCTTTAAAAGTCCTTATTATGAAGAAACATATCGTTTCTATGGCTCTTAACCTTTTCATCCACCTCCTCTTATAAGGGGCATTCCCAATTTTGGTGATCCTCTTGTCATACCAAGGCCAATACCTACAAGACCTTCTAAACAAGACACCATTCAAGATTTAAGGGGCCCTTACTAAGTTCCTCTAGATCAGAATCCCCTACATGGTCCTTGCTCCCTTATACCAGCTTAATCACCCTATTATTACAGGGAAAATCCCATCCACCAAGCTCCCACATTGAGTCTGTATTCTACATCCATCACTCTGCAGTAGCCACCCATACAAGATCCACGTCCTCCATCTGGCATTGCAATAGCTAGAAATCTTCCACGTGTGAAAAATAATCAATCCACCGCTAAACAACCTGTCTTACTTCCTCTTGACAAGAATACAGACACAATCTTGTTGCCATATACATCTACACCTAAGGGGAATTACACCACCATATTAGATGACCTCCTTCAACGATCACTTATTACACTACCACCCCCTAAGCCATCAGATCATCATGGGTGGAAACCGGCTTGGTATGACTTTAATGTTTTTTGTGACTACCACAGGACACATGGCCACTCCATAGAAAACTATAGGGATTTTCACTTAAAGGCTCAAGAACTTGGTGGTCCACTCCTATTGCTTTCACAATTAGATAAAAATTAAAAATCAATGTCCCCATCAACAAGGTATAAATAACCCATGTCTAAACTATATATCATCAAATTGACGTTGTCCACATCACCACTCATTCACAAAACTATGACAAAGAAAATTCAGAGCCTAAGAAAGGTAAAACCTCTGTCACTATATCTCCACCTCCTGAACTATCAACTCCATCTGACAAACCGAAGGTATATATTTCCTTAGTTCCTGAAGAGTCTAATCAAACACCCTCATCAAAAGTCAAAGTTTCCATACAAAACAACACCCCCTTTCACCATGATACAAAAATTTGTTATCAAAAATTACACCAATCCCCTATCAGGATGTCACTTTATGAACTAGTTCAAACATCACCTCTCCACAAATAAGCTATGATGGAAGAACTCCAATCTATAATTTTATCATCCAATGATCTGATTTCATTCACAAAAGTTATGGGTGATCTCAAAGTGTACGCCTCTATATATTTTGAACCATCTAAAATTCCCTCTCTCAGACTAGAAGATCACAACCTACCACTCTTAATCATTGCTCAGATTAATGACATCTCTATTAAGAGTGTCATGATTGATAATGGTGCTACCATCAATATCATATCATCCCTAGCTTTCGACCAACTCAACTTGCCAAACACCTGTCATCACTCGACGCTTGATTCTTTTATGATCCTTTAATGCCACTATTGCACCCACATTAGGCACAATCATACTTCCACTTAAACTTGTCGTCAAAACCCTACCTGAACTCTTCTATGGTATTGAAGGAGAATTCTAATACAACATATTATTAGGACACCCCTAGATATGTACCATGCACTGAATTCCTTCCACCCTCCATTGCTATCTCAAATACGAACATGAAAGAAAAACTTATACTATCCTAGCTAATCTAAATTCATTCGTTGAAAGCTACATGATGTACTTCCCAAATAACGTCCTTGTACCTAAATCCACATCTAAGCCATTTGATGAATCATCTACTAGCACATATATTCCTTCTTCTAAATTACTAGATGATTCTTATCTTGGCGAGGTCAGAAACACCTTACATTGGGGAAATATCGTCTCCTCATGCTTAATTCCATCCCTTCACCCAAAGAAGATGATTTCCGACAATTAACCCATATATGATCCGAATGTAGGAGATGTCATCTCCTACGACCCTGCTTACCTCAAAACAAATATCATTTATGAGGGACTCGATAACCATCTATCCCACACCATTAATGCACACCATGTTATGCCATTCACATTAAAATTCTAATCCCTTGATTATCCAAACTTTTCCCGTGTGTATCTTCATCGCTACACGTGGAGAGGTTTTGGCATCAGACACTATGAGCAAGGAACCCATGGTCAACCTATCCTGCGTTCCTTAAAGCTCATGAGAAAAGTGGATTAGGTTATAAAAGATTCACCTCCAACATGTGTGAAGCCACTACATCTAAGCTTGCTACATCCCTAACTATTTCCAAACTAGAACCAACATCATCAACAAACCTTGAAGATCCCATGGATGCAGATGACACTATACCCATCCCATCTAACTTTTTTTTTAATCAATGTTATATCTTTAGGGCCACTCACTTATCAATCTAACCAATCCACTAAATCATTACCACATGTTTGGCCAAAAATGGTGTAAGAAGATTCACCTACCTTAGATATCCTCCAATGTCATGATGACTAGGAAATTCTTTCCCATATGGGAATTGAAGATCATTTCCTTTAGAAATCCCTACCATCTGAAACACCAACTCTCCTTAACGAATCCACCCTCGATGTTAACTTAGGCTCTCCTCAGGATCCTCACATAATTAAGGTTGGTCAATATCTCAATCCACAAGAATTAAATGATTTCACTACGTTCCTAAAAAAATATCATCAAGCCTTCATCTGGTCATATAGTGATATGCCCATAATCGATCCTAACATTTTTGTACACAACATAGTCATGTATCCCAATGTTAAGTAGGTCAAACAAAAACTTTGTAAGATACATCCCCATATAGATCTCCTTATTAAGGAAGAGTTGCAATGTCTCTTATTTTCTAACTTCATCATACCCATTGAATATCCACAATGAGTATCAAACGTCATCCCCATAACCAAATCCTTAGGAAAATATGCATTTTCACAGACTTTAGGGATCTCAATTTTTCTTGTCCAAAGGATGATTTCCCTCTCCCAAACATAGATCAACTTGTCGAATTAACAACAGGCCATGAAATGATTTCCCTCATGGACTACTTATTTGGGTATATTCAAATCCTCATCATGTACGAAGATCAACACAAAACTACTTTCATCACACTTTGGGGGACTTTTGTTACCATGTCATGCCATTTGGTCTTAAAAATGTAGGATCCACTTACCAACACTATGAAATACATTTTTCATGATCTTATCCAAAAAATTATCGAATACTACATTGATGATCTCTTAGGAAATCCAAATCATGTAAAAACCATCTTGATGTCCTTGAGTCAATATTCACTCGTCTCATCCAATTCTATCTTCATCTTAATCCTACAAAGTGTGTCTTTGGTGTCCTTATTGGATTTTTTTGGGATTTATCATATCCATCCAAGGTATTGAAGTTGACTGAAAAAGTCAAGGAAATCATTGAAATGCCTCCTCCATCTAATCTTAAGCAAATGCATAGCATATAGGGTAAATTATAGTCCATTTGACGTTTCATATCACAAATCTTTTACCACTATTAACCATTTCACAAATTGCTCTGCAAAGACAGAATTTTATTGGGATTCTGATTGCCAGAAATCCTTTGATGAAATCAAACAATATCTATTATCACCACCTGTGCTTACTCCACCTCATGAAGGGGAGCCATTTTATTTATACATATCCACTTCTTAAGCATGCCCTAGGATCTATGCTCACCCACCATGATAATCAAGGTTGTGAAAAAGTTATATATTACATTAGCTACATACTCCATGAATATGAGACACGCTACACTGTAGCCTGAAAAAATGTGTTGTGAATTATATTTCACCACTTCCATCTTTGACATTACCTCCTTAATCACAAGACATATGTCATCACTAGTTTTAACCCGCTTAAGGCCATGTATGCTAAACCTTACCATAATGATTGCATAACCCGATGGCTTATGCTCATGACTGAATTTGACCTCGAAATCATATCTCGAAGTCTATTAAGGGCCAAACCATTACAAATCTGCTTGCTAATGCACCCCATTCGGATAAAGGAGAATATCAATGTAAAAATGAAATCCTTACAAAATATAAAGTTGTTATTGAATTTCTCCTCAATGCCTCGACCATTACACCATTCAAGCCATCCCACAATCTTCTAATAGGTTTGCAGACACTATGGAATCCCTTGGGTCCCTCGTCCATTTTGAAACAAAAAGTTAAAGTATAAAACCAAGATGTCTCGTGGTTATTCAATGCTTGGATGTTGGATCCCTAAAAGAAACTAAGTACCTAAGACATGAAGCCTTGTGACATGCAGAGATAGGGTGCAAAGGAACTCACATAAGTAGTCCTCGGAGAGGTGCGAATGGTCACGTTAGGGTAGGATGTAGTTAGGACTTAGTAAGTTTTAGAAAAAATGAAAAATATGTGCATAGGGAGTGAATGGAAAAGTGACTAGATACAAATGTGGATGAGCTATGAAGACTTTCTATTCGTAAGGATATTCCAAGGAATCATTACAATTATCATGAAAGGATAAGGAGTCAAGGTTGTTAAGAATTAGCTGACACATGCATGCTAAAGACACTCAATTGAGGGAAATGCATGGTGACATCTAGAATATTCCTAAGTAGTGGTAGAGAAATCATAAGAAGATTCCAACAGGCTTCCATAGATGATGATGGATGGTTAGGAGAATATTCCTTTGAATGCTTGTTATAGAGGGTCATTTCTAGAAGAGATGGGGGATGAATGAGGAAGTATTATGTAATGAGTGTAACAAAGAGCTCTGTGATGTAAAATAAAGTTATGCTACTATGAACATTTTCCATGGATGGAACTTCTTGATGTAATCTTAGCTATTGTATTTGAATTATCAATATAATGAAGCAGTCCATAACACTCTTGCAATGGATCTTGATCTATGTTTTCCCCTTATGTTCATGTGTATGTTACTGGTTTCCTCAATGTTATTTCATGGTTGATTCTTCTTTTAGTGGATCATGTTAAATCTATGTTTGGGATACATCAAATAGAGTAAAAGCTTGTTATCCTGTAAAATTGGCAAGGGCAATTTTACTGATAACCATACCGAAAGTTTGTTCCGATCCCTCATCGGGGATTCCTTGCGTTCGGAGCATTGCAAAATCCCTTCCCGGGAAATCCAGTTTTCCGAACTTAGTCATTTTTGGTCTTTTTGAGCGGGCGCATATAATGACTATGCAACATCAAATGTTCATGCGCCCCCTTTTAATCCTTTGGCGCAGGTTTTCTTGTGTCAACAGTGTTTTGGTGCGCCTCCCCTTGTTGAGTCTCCCTTGCATGCGCCAAAGCGCATGCGCCTTCCTGTCAACAGATCATTTGTTGCACCACTTTTTGGTGCGCCAAGGGCACACATATTCCTCTGTCGACACCACTTTCGGTGCGCCTAAGGCGCACATATCTTCATGTTGACAAGCATTTTGGTGCACCAAAGGGCGCATGTTTTCTTGTGTCGACAGCTCATTTGGTGCGCCACTTGAAAAGTTGGTGGCGCATTTATTGCCTCCTCACCTATAAATAGGCGCGTCTGCGCTGTCATTATCACCAACTAAAAATCACGTGATTTTCTCTGTACTATCTGCGCACCAGCCTGTCGCTTTCGAATTGCTTTGTGGACCCATTTGCGCATTTCTTCGTTATAAATATCCGGGTAAGAGGTCCTCTTTCTTTTGTGCTTCGTGTTTGTGGTTTTTGGCTGCTTGTGGGTATGAATCGGATTGAAAAGAATGAAGTCATGAGCTTGCCCCCCGCCGTCTTTCCACATGATCTTCCCCCTCTTTCCAGATCTGCTGGTAGAGGAAGCTCTGTTCTAAAAATAATAATAAGCTTGGACCCCTTTGTTTAAAAGCTATTTCTGTCACCCCAATGAACCTTGCAGAAGGAGCTAAGCCATATGTGAAACCCCTCTGAGAAGAATCAAAGCTTTAAAGGAAACTATATTTTCCTTCTCCTTCGGCGCATTGGCGCACTCTGCAACATGAAGAACAGCTGCGCCAATGGCGCATTGTTCGCGCCACATTACACAAAGAGAAGCAGCTAATGCGCAATGACGCACTTTCCCCGCTTGTTGCAAATGCTTTCCTTGCATCCTTGCTGGCGCACCAAACTCGTATGTTGCATTGATAAAATTCGCACCATTGGCACACCCAACATCCATGTAACAATCCTTTCATATGCGCCAAGTGTAAAGCTATAAACGGTGCAGGTGCATCCACCATTGCAACAACATTGTGTCATGCAAGCCTTTCATGCGCCGCACCAAGTTCCCTTAAGCGCGAAAAAAGCATATGTTACACAACCTTATATGCGCCTTTGGTGCACCAAAGTTCCATGTAACATGAAGAATTCGTGCACCCTTTACAAAATGCATCCACATGGCACAGTGCACTTGTGATTACAACAACAAAGAATGCACCCTACAGTGTCTATGTGCCATGCGTCCTTTGGTGCTGATTTACCCCTTGCAGCATCCCTTTCCCATGCGCCTTATCTATTTAGCTTTGCAATCTGCAATATCCATGTGCCATGTGCCCCAATGCCTCAAAATTGCTAACTCTTTCTTCTGTCAACATTTCAATGGAAAATCAAACAGCTGACACGACTTTCTTCAATTGGGTTTCACTTCTTATTCTTGCAGATCAGCAACTAAGTTCAGAAGAACATATGTCAACATCAAGCAAGAGACCTACCAAATCCAAAGGCAAGGCCAAGCTCACAGAAGAAGAAATGAAGTATAAGTATCAGAGGGTCAGAATGCCCGAGTCCCAAGCAGAATGTGACCTGGACATCAGAGACTCAGAGTTGGGTCATATCGATATGGAAGAATTCTGGTCCAGAACCCAGAAGGTCACAAGAAGTCCATGGATGGACAAGCTGATAGGCAGTGCCCTACTTCTTTGGAGGAATCCCAGTCAGTGCCATTAACAATGAATTTATGATGGTGGTTGCCCGGTGCTACAATAAAGACACAAGATGTGTCGTAAATGAGAAGGGCGAGGTCATAATCAACCTCACTGCCCGCCACTTTGAAATAATACTCGGCATTCCTCATCACCGGCACTTTGTGGCCATCAGCCAAGAAGACTGTGTTAAGGCCTGGGACGAAAATGAAGATCAGTGCATGCAGCTGATGAACGAGGTATATTTGAAAAATAAAAAGGTGGTGACCCGTTGGCCACAAATCATTCACCGCAGTGATTTTTCAGAGGAGCTCAAAATGACACCATCCCGCTCTCGAGCAGGTGTTTGGGCTTCCCGACACCCACTATTTCCACAAAATGGATGCTGCGCCTATTTAGAAATAATGAACAAAAATATGCCCGATCAACGCTTTGAGTGGGCAGAAATTATAAGTAGCACAATCTCAGAGCAGCTGCAACAATTCCCCACAACAGGGAGGCTCTACATGAATTCCTATGTTGTTTACGCCGCAGCCTTCGTAAAGGGACTACCCACTCGATGCGGAGTGGGGTTTGGCCCCAGGTTAAAATCTATGAATATTATCCAAAACTGAAGCTGGAAAATAGCATCCCTCAATTTACAAAGATCAATGATGCATTTTTCTATTTCATCATCTGCCTGTTGAGGCCAAATATGGCTCACGGTCGCACGACCAAGAGCATCGTGGCAGCCACAGAGAAATGGGGGGCCCTGTTCACTCAATTCCCCACATTCACTTATCTGAGGGCGGCTAATTTCTTGGGGGAGCCAACTAGACTGCCAAGGTATGCTGGGCCCAAATTGATTCTACTAGAGTTGTCAAGGCAGCTTATTACTTACCATGAAAAGTGCCTAAAGAGAAAGAAGGGTGGAACTCCTTTCCCCCTCACAGTGGGTAGGTATACATGTCTCACTCACCACAAGGCAAAGGACATGTTTGCAGAGCTGGAGCTACTGAATCTGAAACATGACTTCCCAGCAAGGCCCACTTTCGATCCAAGAAATTGTCTGCCAAGGGCTAAGCTCGATCCGATCCACATCCCTCAGATCGAGGATATCTACATTGACTTATATCACGAGGTTGAGCTCAGGAGGAAGGACCATTCTCGTTTGGCCTTAGCAAAAATCATCCAGTATGGGGTGGCCATCATCCCCAAAGGCTACCAAACTACTGAGGAGGAAGTGGATCAAGTGTATCTTGACACAGGTGGGGACGATTGGCCTTTTGCATTGATTGATAGAACCAAAGCACCTCAGACAATTGAGGAAAGGGTCAAAGAAACTCTACGCAGAATAAGCAGCATCGTGCCGAATGAACGGGCTCATCTACCTCGAGTCAATTTCGCAACCTCTCCGTTGGGTAACACACCTCCTCGATCAAAACAAAGAGCCAAAAGGCAAAGGAAAAAGAAAAGAGGGTGAATCCAAAGACCACTCAAGAGGAAGCTCCTAAAGGTCCTCCTTCTTTGCACCCGAACAAGTTGTAACTCGGCTTCTCTAGAGAAAGAAGCGAGAAGAAGATGTTCAAATAGGCCCATCCACTCGTGATGTCGCCACTGCCACAACAATTGAGGTCCCTTATGTCCCTTCTTCTTCTCCTCCTTCCTCCTCGAGTGACTCAAGCGACCATTCGCTTGGTCGTGTCCTCTCCCCTTCTTCTACTGCTCCTCCCGCTTCTTCATCCATCTTCTCTTCTCGCGGATTTGTTCCCTCCATTTCTTCCCTCATCTCTCGAGTTCCCCTCTCTTCCTATTTCTTCCTCTCCTGCAGATTCTCTTCCTCCCGTGAGCACTTCCTCGCCTCCTCTCGATGCCGCCTCCAAGTGTCTCCATGTTTTTCCTTCTACTACCGCAGCCGCCCCTTCTCTCGCTTTCGGCCCTCCCCCACAAGTCCAAATTTCTGATCTCCCAACATCTAAGTCAACGTAAAAGGAAAGTTCCCATCGCTCCGATGGACTTCTCTCGTAATCCTATCAAAAGGGGCAAAGAAGCGTAAGCCCGCCACACGCTTCTCTCGGGGTGCTTCGGGAGAGAGGGTAATGGAGATCGCGTACTCCAATCCTCTGAAGGATAAAAAGGATCTGTCTTCGACAGATTACACAGTGACTCAAGTCACAATGGGTACGTCTTCTGAAAGCCTTCAGGGAGAGGCCCTATCTGCAGTTGACGCCCTCTGCAAGAAGCTTCAAGAAGCAAAAGAAGAGAAAAGGCTGCTAAAAGAGAAAAATAAACATCTGCTCCAAGCCTTACAGAAGATGGGTAGTGCACCTCCCACAACTTCCGCCGAGACTCCTGAGCCTCTGAGCCAAGATAAAATTAATGAATATGCAAAGTTTGACGAGCAAGGTATGGCCGTTTCCACTTGGAGGAGCCAGATCCTCAAAGACAGTGAAAAAGTAATCGCCAAGTTCACTAATTTGTATCTGAACATCAACAAGGTGAATAAAGAGCTCCAAGCGTTAGCGGGACCCATATCAGAAGAGTTGGACCATGCTAGGTCAGCAAAGATGAGACCTTTCAACAAATGTTCAACTATTCACTCAAAGATTTGGTCAAGTTCGGTGTTTTCGGTCATCCCAGAGCCCTCAATAAAGTCCTTTCCACTCTGGACTACCGGATGGATCAACTGAATTCATCCTTGAAAAGATCAATAAGGTAAAGGAAGAAGCCCTGGACGCGATGCACCAAATGGAGCAAATCATTCTCAACATGTCTCCAGGGTTGCTTACTCCTTCCTTCGCCTTAAGGAAAGTTGATGAAACCATCCAGATCTTCAAGGAGATTGTTTCACAAGGGTTGGGGCCAGAGGTCACTTTTGACGCAGAGTCCATCAATAACCTGCTGGCCTATCGGACTTCATCGGGTTCCTCATAGAAGCAGAGAAAGAATATTCCAAACTCCCAGAGAAGCTCATAGATGAGCAGGAGACTTGCGAGGTGATCAGTGAGCGACACAAGGATCCTTCCCAAGATCAGCTAGAGCCCATGATCAACAAGTTCATGGAATACCGTGCCCAATTCCACATCTCATCACCCGAGCAGCAACAACAGGATGTCCCCTTTCACCGTGTGGGATGACGATGATAAATAAATTCTCTCTTCTTTTCTCTCTCTTCCGACTTTTTTTTTGTAAAATGTCTAAAGTATGTTTACACAAATGATGACATCATCCATGTTGCACCATGGGATGATGTCATCCATCAAGTTGTCGAAAGACAACATGACTTTGAGATATTTTTGTAGATATTTTGTAAATAGGTGGTTGGTTCCTTTTGCCTTCCTTCTTCTCCTTCTTCTATAAATACTCAAATACTTGTTGTATTTAAGGGGTGTGGATATCTTTCAGATGAAAAATAGAAGTGAGGAGAAAAGACTTTGAGCTTTTTGTAACAGAAAGGAATATTAATACAAATATTTAGAATTTGTGCTGAATACATGTGTTATTTGCATTTGATCTTTCTTATGTCAGATCTGTGTGTTTATTCTGTTGAATCTACTTCTTTTTTATTGTCATTTATTCATCAGTATTGCTTTGTTCATTTATGCAAGTAAGTTTGGCTCTGTTTACTACCAATCCCAAAACATAAACCCTCTGACCTTTCTTCTTTAGAATTCATTTCTTTTCTTCCTTCGGATCTGATCTTTCTTCATCCTTTCTTTCATTCCTTTCTTTCCAGCAATGATCGAAACACCCTACTCGGGATGAGATCCCAAATCCCCGAAGGTAGAATATTGTGAGACTTGCATAGATTCCTGCTGGTAGAATAGCAATAAACTAGTTTCACTTTGCTGACTCAAAGAGGGGCTATGCCCTGCACACTGCTGGCTCATCTATCCATAAATCTGCCCAACCGATAGATTTTCGAACCAACAAAAGCGTACATCTAAAATCCTATGGATAATCAAATCTATCCTCTGGTTGTAATACATCCCTGTGTAAGTAAGAATATTCTCACAAAGCTCACATAAATGAGGGGCTCGAAATGTACGCGTGCGTTAGGTGAGATCTAGACTAATTTGGATGATATGTCGATGCACTTGGGTTTGGTTATTAAACAATAAGTACTATGGATACTACATTGGATCATTCTTCACATCAAAATGAGCCACCTTCCATCAATAATATTGATAATAACCTACCTGATCTATGGTACACACAAATATTTGACTATCTTGCGAATGTAAAATCTCCTAAGATCTATCACAGTTTGCTAAACGATCATTTCTTCAACATGTCACCCACTTTGTTATCATAGGGGAAATCCTTTAAAAATTTATTTTTGATGGTATATTACTATGATGTCTTAAATCACATGAATCAACTAGAAGCAATCAAAGAGGTCCATGATGGCATTTGTGGTGGTCACTTTAGTGGAAATGCCATCACTAAACACGTCATACAACTAGGGTATTACTAGCTTACTATTGCTAAATACTATTGTGCATACGTAAATAATTGCATCAAATGCCTACTCCATTCAGATCTTATTCACGTCTCTAGTCAAGCATTACAAGCCGGTAAGGACCTATGGCATTTCTCTTAATGGTGGTTAGACCTCATTGGTGTAATCAATCTAAAATCATCTCAATAACATCATTCCATAATCACAACAATTGAATATTTCACTAAATGGGTTGAAGCCATCCCTTTAACCTAGAAAAAATCCAGACCCATCATCAACTTCATATATCAAAAACTCATATGTCATTTTGGCATCTCGTACATAAGCTCATCACAGATAATGGAAAATATTTTAAAAACAAGGAAGTTAAAAAACTCTGTGACACATTCAATATCAAACTCAGTTTTTCATCACCATATTATCCTCAAGAAAATGGGCAGGCTGAGGCCTCTAACAAAACACTTAAAAATCCTCATGAAGATTGTGGATGATGCAAGAAGGAACTAGCATCTTGAAATCCCTTTCGCTCCCCTGGGCTTATCGAATTAGCATCTGCACACCTACAAGTGCAACAACCTACTCACTTGTCTATGGATTTGAAGCCATCATATCTCTCAAAATTAAAATTCCATCACTACCTGTATCCCTTAAAGATTTCATCCCTGATGAATAATATCATCAAGATCTCTTAGCACACAATTGGAATTTTTATATGAAAATGTCTAAAGAGCCCTTGAACATCATCAAGTTTATCAACAACATATAAGTAGAGCATATAAAAACATGTCAAAGAATGTGATTTTAAAATTAGTGATCTTGTACTCAAAGAGAATCAAAATGTCTTTACATTGGAATTATCACACACAAGTATGGGTCAGGAGCGTATCATCTCACTTCTCTTGATGGGGAACCTGAGGTGGAACCTTTGAATGCTTCGCACTTCGCGGCCTTTTTGTTAAATTAAATAATTGATTTTCATAATGGTAGTTTGATTCAAATCCTATCACACCATCACATCATTGTAGTGATTTTATTCTTTTGCACAATTTATTTAAAATCATTTCACCTATCCATTCAAACCATGACAAGGGGCATGTATGTGTAGGACACAAACACGCTTGTCCCCTCTTCAAGATGGTTTATTAGGTTTTTTTCCCTCAACTCAAAAATATACGTAATAAGTCATTAGATGCTTATATTATCAAATTATAATAGATTGATCCCCTGAAGGACATCTATTCACAGAGCATAAATCATTATCAAAAATATCAAAAAGTAGACTGCTCCCTCGAAGGAAAGATACCCATCAAAATTATGGACCGATCCCTTAAAGGACGACCATTCAGTCAAAAATCAAAATATAGACCATACCCTTGAAGGATGGCTATTCATAAGGATTCCCATATTGATCAACCTTCAAAATAATAAACACCCGGAAAACTTCCCATATTGATCAACTTTCCCATCATAACAAGCTTCTCGTATTGATCAGTTTACTTTTAAATAACATGTAAAGGTTGGGGCATCAACTTCCTATAAATCATGTTGAAAAGGAGACCCCTTTCTCCCACATTGTCCTATACACACAAAATCCCTTTTTTCATCCTGACAGTTGTTTAAACCCTCATTCCTATCGTATCTTACATAACTATCCATTGATATTTTTACTTAACACATGAAAGGCTACAAGTGCAAAAAGTGTTTTTCAAACCCATCACATACACCAATTTCATAGTGGGGGCTGTCTTTCCATTTTTAATCTATTTCATTTAGTTACATTATTGATTTGGCATGATTATTGGATCAATTTTTTAAAGACATCTAAATCAATCAAATATCAAAACCACATTTGAAACATGTCTAATCAAACATCCTAACATATACCACATCCATCAAAATCCATCCATAATACAACACACAACATATACAAATTGAATCACAAGAATAAATCATAAACCATCATCACACACACACACACACACACACACACACACACACACACACACACACACACACACACACACACACACACACACACACACACACACACACACACACACACACACACAAAGTCGAGATACATCACAAATGTGTGAACAAGAAATGGGATTCAATGAGCCTATAATATCATACATAATGATGTGGTAAAGTCAACATCTCCTAACACCGTGCTGACACAACCCTCTCCTCTAAGAGTAGGAGTACCTCTAACTACACCTGTATCTGTATGAACACCCATCATAATAGCTCACCTTTGGCTCCTCCTCACCATCACCCCCATCATCGCCCTCCGAGGTGGATGTCCCCACCCTCGCTATACTATCACTAGGACTTGGTGAAGTTGTGGCTTCCTTGGGAAACCACATGATCAACATACAAAGTAGCATCAAGATAAATCTTGATGATCATGTCCACATAGTAGTCTCTCTCCACTCACACAACCTCGTAGTGTGCCAATGAAATCATGCCAGAGCAGGTGATGTAGATTCCCCCTTTGTTGAGCCATCGTTTCTAACTCTGCACTAGATATGGAAGGCCCTGTGAACCCCAAGGCCTTCCTCAATGTATCTTTATGTCCTCAGTACTTGTATCTATTAGAAGAGACCTATACAAGTTGCACTTGAAGGCTATCATGCTAAAAATCAATCCATTTCTCTCTACGAGGAGGGTATCTCAAACTCCCACTAGATTGTCTCACTCTCTTCAAGCGACATCTCTCTCCATCTCTACCATGGCCTTCTCAGCCATCACTACCATAATATCTACAAAAATAGTATCATCACCATCACCTTTTTCCTCCTCCAGGTTTGTATGCTTCTCCGCCACCCGAGCACACACTTGTATGACTATCTCGAGCAAGTCATTTCTATTTCCCTAGCCCTCTCAAAAGTCCTTTAAGATCTGGCCCACCACATAGTAAAGTTTGAGTCACCCTAGTGTTGTCAAGTAGGACAATCTATCCCTCCTCATTAGGACCCATAACCCATGGCTATTCATCAATAATTACAGCCTCACTACAACAACCGGTGGAGTCTCAATATCTCTATCCTCTCATCTATACTTTGTATTAGATCCCCGAGTATACCCCGACTAGAACAAAATATCTCCTCACTCACCTGAAACATAACATCTCATCCTCCCCATCTCTACATCCTCGAATCCAAATATCTTGTTGCAAACTCAACAAGTCCCGAGGAAACTTAGGCCAATAATGGAAATCCGTATAAGGTCTCCACACTACACCACCCACTTGTAGCCTTGATATTAAATCTCTCGTAATAACTAGGCCCCTTTGGCCTTCATCACCTAAAAAGACTCTAACTCCATCTCATGAAACTAGTGTATCTCACATCAATGTCGTAAGGCACCCCCAATGGATGAGAAATAACAATGTTCTCGTGTACCCAACATTGTAACAAAATCCAACGTCAATACCATAATGCTTGTGGGTTGTCCTAGCCCAAAACTCTCTAAATGTCTGTGCTAGTAAAGTGGGTGCCCACTCAAATAATGTGTGGTGCTCCATCATCTCCGCAACAAAACTAGTCATAATCCAAGGGAAACAACCACCTCTTGAATCCGGTAAGGTAAAACATGAAATACCTATCATGATCATGGTCATTTACAGACAACCACTCTCCTAGGCTCATATAATTCCTAGTAATTAAAGGCCCTTGATGAGTATCTCACATCCCGAGCATCCCCTCCATATAACCTTTGCATGGTGTCTGCCCTCTCATCCTCTCGTAATATAATAAATGGCTTGTCCATGAACTGGAAGTCTAGTAATCTGATGAACATCCTCAAGAGTGATGGTCATCTCCCCTGTAGGAAGCTAGAAAGTGTTGGTGGAAGGATTCCACCTCTCTAAAAATGCCAATATCGACTACGTCATCTCGTGAAACCATCGGTAAAATCTAATACCACCAAATCCTAATGCCTCTAGATGATCCCAATCCTCATCAGATAAATCCTCTTGCACCTCATCTAACATCAAAGGTATGCAATCATGGATGGTCGACTGTGCATCCACTTGTAAAACACAAAAACACAAAACAAACATTAATATTATCACATTAGTACTATAAATCAACATTCATTTCCAAAAGAAATCAAAACAACAAAATATCCTAACAAAAATGACATTATGACATCAACACTCGATATCCAAGCACAAATATTACATCAATAGAAATTATACACATTCAAAAAAATTCAAAAACATTCATAAAAAAACATAACTTTCCATTTAACATACAAACTATTTTTGTAATAGGTGAATCATTGGTGATTCACCTCAATTGCTAGTGATTGGATGAATCATCGGTGATCCCTTCTAAACAAAATTATGGCATCCACGTGCCCCCAATATGACATTACAACCCTAAAACCACAAAAAATCACAAAAAAATGAAACAAAAATGGATTGAAAACTTACCTCGGCCATCACAGGTTTTCATTTTTCAGCTCAAGGACACCATTTTGACAAATTTTTTCCTCAAAACACATTTTCGCACTCAACGGTCACTCTGACAAGTCACTTTCACCAACATTCTCAATAAGGTAAATAACGATACCTTTGGGTTATTTGTAACCCCATTTTTTACACAATGCAATTACCGATGATTGCACTAATCGACAAGGATTTACTTGTTTTGGGCACTGATGCCTACATTTCTTGAAACCATGTCATTTTCACCATTTTCATAGGTGTGCCATATTTTTAATAGGCCTTAGATCTTGAAATCTTAAAGTAAACCAACATAGTGAAAAATTGGGATTTACCATTCTTCTATGGGAGACGAGCCCTTTGTCCCCCATCACTTGGTTTTTCCATTTGTCAATTTTACCTGGTAAAAAGTCATACATCTACATGTGTTGAGCCCTTTGGCTACCCTCACAATGATTCTCCAAGACCCTGCTTTGTACCCCTTCAACTAGGGAAACCTTTTGAAACAAAATACAATGGTGTTCACTGTATTACGTTACAGTAGAATCACCCATACCAACACAACCTTATCATCATTTTTGTCTGACGATTTGCCAAAAATCATCATACAAAAAGGGGAAAATGTAGACACTAAAAATTGACACTCTCTCACTGCCGATATGACACTTCATGACCTAGGTCATTCCTATATACCCACTTAGTTAAATTAATTAAATATGCCACCACATCCCTACTTCTAGAATAAAATAATTAATAAAATAATTAATTAATCCTACCCTCACACCTCACCATGTTAACTTGGACACATTCACTAGTTATAACTAGCTAGTTTTAGTGACCTTCTATAAATAAAACCTAACTACCTCTAGCTTATCCCTAACCACCTTCCCACACTTAACAAGTTAAAACTAACTTAAAATTAAAAACCTTCTAAAAATAACCTCTATCTTCATCCTAACTAACCTAGTATTAGTTCAAGATTCTCCCACTAAATATCCCAACCTCCTTCAAAATCCTCCCAAATAAACACCAAAATAGTAGGAAAAGCACTCCATTTGATCCCCTAACTTGAATTTTCCAAAATCACCAATGATTATCCCAAACACCGATGATCTATATAAACAATTTTGCTAGCTCCTTTGTAGGAGAATTTTCATGTTTTACAGAAAATTATGTTCATTCACATGAATTTCGAGATCAATCACCTTTAACAAAGCTCCACTCCCATTACGTTGCATCAAAATAGATAGCATGATCATCAGATCATCCGTCGTTGTTGTCAAACCATCCTCATTCATTTTCCATCTAGTTTAATCATTCATACAAGGTAATCATTTGTTTTTATTAGTTTGTGTCTCCATTAGCAGGTAATATTGTTCATATTTTAATTATCATCTTACTTATGCTTTAAAAATCCATTGAAATCATAGTTTGATCAATTTTTAATTCCTATTTCTATAGTTTGATAGAATTCACAAGAATCATCACCTGGAATTAGCTCGATCGTTGGTGATTCCTACACACTATTTTTCTGTCCCAAATTTCACATAATCTGCCTAACAATATTTTCTTATTTTCTATCATTTGTAACACATTTTCAAGCATGATGATGTCGATGGCCATCGAGGTTAAAATTATCCCATTACCGACATTAAATTGCTACTTGTTGTTTGTCATCCTTTGCATTGGGAGAAATACGATTCACTACATGGCCTAGAACTATGTGCCATCCATGTTGCGCCCTTTGATCATTTAGAGGCCATATTTACATCAAATCGGTGCCTTCGTAAAGCAATTGAGGATTTTTGGGAGGCGTATTATGGGGTTTAAAGAATCCAAGTTGACCTCGCATAGTTTGAATATTATTATGAAGTTGGCTTAGATATACCGAGGGACTACCACACCACATTTAAATCTTAGTTTGAAAACAACACCCACATCAACATTCTAGATGCTTGACACCAATCTTGCACACGTCTCCAATATTGAGGAAGAAATATTTGACTTCTTTGTAGAGGATTATATCTCCAAGCCTGAATCATACTTCACTAAAGAAGAGGATCTAGTTTGTTCCATAGGCTCAATTTTCTCTGAGAACTTGTACACCAACTTAGATTCCGACTTCAAATTCTAATATTTTTTTCCATCATTATCATCTTATGTATGTAATCACCTAAATAAGTTATAAAAATGATCACATTTTCCATTTATCATATTGTACTTAAAATTTATCATCAATAAAGCTTAATTGTTTCAAAAGTAGGTTGACATCCACATAAGGGAGTCTCTTGACTTCTAGGATTTGGCCTTTGCTAGGCAACCTGCCCACTTTATTTTACTAACTCTATTTTGTGTAAGTGTTTGTGATTTGCCGGCTTACTTGCAGGTAAAAGAAATCTAGTACATTTCTTCATGGAGCAAAAAAACATCCATCACATCCCACGAGTACCACAAAAACTCGCCATACTGAGGTTGAGCTAAGTTTTACCCCTTTGAAACATTGAGAAAATCCCCAAGGTAAAAAAATGCACAACATTTATATTCTCTATGTCTCTTCCATTTCCTTTGAGATTAGTTTTTGTGTTACGATGGTTATTTTTATAGCTTCTAATGGGTCATCTTGGATTGCATAATACCATACATGGAAATATGAGAAATGTGAATTTTTTTCGAGTGTGAAGAAATTGATATTCAAGAGTGCAAGTATATGTGGGGAGAAATAGGTTTGACAGAGATGTGTAATATGCATTGCAAGGCACAAGGTAGATGTCATATCCATTTAGTTACTTGTCCCACCTCTCATAAATAAGGTAGTTGTATAAGAAGACTCAATGATGGTTCTAGGCATGAGACTAGGAAATATGGTCCTAATATTGATATTCAAAAAGATGAACTCACTCATGAGACCTACTAGAAATATATGAGGTTTAGGGGTTAGAGCTTAGGGCTCTAGATTTAGTGTTTAGGGTTTAGGGCTCAGGGCTCAGGGTTCAAGGTTCAAGGTTTAGGGTTTAGGGTTAAGGGTTAAGGGTTAAGGGTTTAGGATTTAGTGTTTAGGGTTTAGGGTTTATTATTTTGGTTTTAGGGTTTAGGGTTTATAGTTTAGGGTTTAGGTCTTAGGGTTAAGGGTTAAGGGTTTAGGGTTTAGTGTTTAGGGTTTAGGGATCATGGTTTTAGGATTCATTGTTTAGGGTTTAGGGTTTAGGGGTCAGTGGTCAAGGTTTAGGATTTAGTTTTTAAGGTTTAGGGTTTAGGGTTTATCATTGAGGGATCATGGTTTAGGGTTTATGGTTTAGGGCTTAGGGTACATGGTATAGGGTATAGGGTTTATGGTTTAAGGTTTATGGCTAAGGGATCAGGGTGTAGGGTTTAAGGATCAAGGTTTAGGGTTTGGAGATAATGGTTTAAGGTTTAGGGGTTAGAGCTCGGGGATATGGATTTAGGGTTTTTATGGTTTAGGGCTTAGGGCTCAGGGTTTAAGGTTTAGGGCTTAGGGCTTAGGGATAAGGGTGTAGGGTTTAAGGCTTAAGGTTTATGGATTAAGGTTAAGGGTTCAAGGTTTATGGCTCATGTTCGAGGTTTAGAGTTATGGGTTTAAACTTTAGGGGTTAGAGCTTAGGGCTCTGGGTTAGTGTTTAGGGTTTAAGGCTCAAGGTTTAGGGTTTAGGGTTTAGGGTTTAGTGTTCAATTTCAAGGGTTTATTATTTTGGTTTTAGGGTTTAGGGTTTATAGTTTAGGGTTTAGATCTCAGGGTTAAGGGTTTAGGTTGCAGAGTTTAGGGTTTAGTGTTTAGTGTTTAGGATTTAGGGCTTAGGGTTTAGGGTTTAGGGCTCAGGGTTTAGGTTTTAGGATTCAATGTTTATGGTTTAGGGTTTAGGGGTTAGGGGTTAGGGTTCAAGGTTTAGGATTTAGTTTTTAGGGTTTATGGTTTAACATTTAGGGCTCATGGTTCATGGTTTAGGGTTCAAGGCTTAGGGATTAGGGTTTAAGGCTTAAGGCTTAGGGTTTAGGGTTTAGGGATCACAGGTAAGGGATGAATGTTTAAGGATTATGGTTTCAATTATAGAATTTATATGTTGAATGCTGAAATCCATAATGTTACCTATTTACTCGACCATATTATACTATAAAAACTATCTTCTAAACCACGACTCATGGAGTTGTGAGACTAGTTCCATAAGGTGCAGAGTGACTCTAATTTATTATATTTATTAAAATAAATTTAAAGTATACTTTTTCATTTATTAATATTTATATTAATAAATGAAAATATTATACTTAAACATTTATTTTTGTAAATAGAAGCATGTCAAAAGCACATATAATGTTCATACTATGAAGAACATGTATGCATTATAATGCATATGCATTTTGTGTTTTTACTTTTCCAAGCCATGCCTCAAGGATTGGATCCAGTTTGGATCCCCAAGCCTAAGGCATGGATCTGCAAAAACACAAAAATAATGTGTTTTTGCAGGAAAATGCAAAAAATCCACTTCTGCCATGGTAAATCAACATAAAACAATCAATTCATTTAAAAAAATTATACCATGACGTAGAAAAGAGTTTCTTCTTTCTAAAAATATATTTTTTCAAATTTTATGACTAATATAAGGTTTCCATATTATTTATTTTCTAACTATGCCTTTTTATACTTATTTTTTGAAGTTTAAACTTTTTCACAAGTGGTAGTAGAGGGGCTTAATATAGCTCGCGACCTCCATGTTTGTTGTGGATTCAGCACGTTGATCCATTATTTTCTTGGGGACTACCATTGGATGCGGATGATGATTTCGTGAGTCTGCTCACCCCATGAGTTTGACATATAGCTTGATCCTTGACGAGTTGGATACTCCATCTTGGTTGTGAACTTGGTCATGCACTTCACCTAGCTCGGTCAAAAATTTCCCCTAAATCTGGTCTTCAAATCATCAAGCTGATTGAGAAAGTGCGTTGTTAATATAATTCCCTCGGTCGGTTCCCTTCCCAAATAAGAGTGTACCCCACAAATTGAAAACCCCAATTTTCAATCATTGAAGGTTGGAGGTGAAGACCACCTCTTTTTGCTCCATTTAAATTCCACTTGTTGATTCCATGTCGACCCACTTCTATGCCGCAATGTGCCCTAATGTTGCATTACATGTGCCCTTATTTTTCCCACTTTGAATTCTATTCTCATGTGGAGTGTATCTTGCACATATGGTGTCCATTTTGGCCCATTCAAAATTTCCTAGAAAGATGACTTTGAGATCTTCTATAAGGAACATTTTTATGTAGATTTTGGGAACATATAAAGTGTGAAAAATCCTATGGATCACCTATATATACACACCTCGGTTTTACATTTAAAAATAAGGAAGCTCAAACATTAGGAACTGCCATTTTCTATGCTCTTTTACATCATCCTCATATATGCTAGCTTAGCTCTTGGTTCATCTTACACTTTTCTTGGATTATATTAGACAATCTTCTTATTTACTAGTTTTCTTACACTATTGGGTCATCTATAGTTAGTCTAGGATAGGATCGATGTTCCCCTTATCCACCTAATAACGATTCTCTCTCACTGTGCTACATATCTTAAGAGATAGATGTATCAGTGACCACCCTACAGGTACAAGGCGAGTTCTCTAACCATATTTTATCATTTTACATAGATTAATTAATTCCATTCCCTCATTGTGCTATGTTAGCTTAGTATTACAAATTTTGGATACTAGTTAGCATATTACTCTTATTTATGATCAGCTCCTTAGCTTTACATTACTTTCATTTCAGTTATATTATGCATGCTTGTATTATCTATTGTTGATCCATACCTCTCCTCACCAAATCACCAATATATTAATAGGGTACTCTCCTATATATTGAATTAGGGCCTTGAAACCCTAGGTCAACCTAGTATAAGGATTACTGCCTCTAGATATGTGACCCTAGTACTTACTTTGTAGCCCTTTAAATCGATTCATTCTATGCTAGTTCATGTGTGTTTCTTACTCATTGCCTCGATACCCTTTTAGAATGGATGATTTAAGAGTGCAAGTCATTGAGACACATTCTTTACTCACCATACACAAGAGCTCACCCTTACCCAAGGAGGATGGTTTATTATTTTTTAGAATAGTATCATTATTGTTTACTTAGATTGTTTAAATCAACATTGTGTATTTTATTTAGCATTTTTATGTGAAGCTTCAATTCTATCTATTTACTATCTTTTCTTTATTTTTCAATTATTTATTTTAGTTTGTTAGATTAAATTTACTTTCAATTATTGAATTTATTTTCATGCATTTTAAATTCTAGAGCAAAGAACTAGAAAATTGTTGTTTCCTTCAAATTTCCCTTTTACAGAGATAACCTTGGACACAACTTGGTTTTGAAATTATTTAATATTAAATGATGAGGACTGCAACAACCCTCATCATTTTTGGCATCATTTTCAAGGACATTTCCCATTAGGGGTAAGTTACTAAGCTATGTGTTGTAGCTCAGAATTGCACCCTAGTTTCATCATGGAATATAAGGAATTCTAGACAATATTTGATGATCTCAACAATGCGGGACTTATAAAATTAGATCAACCTCCATAGGAGGCTGGTTCTTCTACCTATTTCTAATGCTAACACTAAAACTATCTCTAAGTTAAGCCTATTCTAACACATTCAAGTAACAAAGGAGAGAGAAAGGGATAATGAAACATAATAAACTAAGATAAAAACAAAGGTGATAACTATTGGAAGCATAATGGAATGAGAGGGGGTGAATCAATCCTTATAAAAATTCAAATCAGATTTCAAATTTCTTATTCAAAATCACATAATCACTTAACCATCCATTAATGTGTGCACACAATCAAATACCATACATTTTATAAACCATGAGCAAGGAAATCAACACAAGACACAAGATATAAGTGGGAAACCCTCAAGGGAAGAAAAACCACTAAATTTTTTTTTGATATTACACACAACAAAGAATCAAGTGAATATTACACATCACAAGATATTTCTTTGGTGAGGCACCAACCCCATAAGGAGCACCAACCCCTAAACCCTTGTTGATATTACACAAAACAAGAGACTTTTTTGAATATGAATCATCACAAAAGATTTTGATTAAGTGTTAACACTAAAAATATGGTAATACCACAATTGATAATGATCCAAATATTAAGTTCCAAACTCTTTAAAACCCTTGCTCAAACCCTAGGTCTTCAACTTGCACAATCTAGATCTTTCTTCACTTCTCAATGCTTCAAAATATTGCACACATGCTTGATGATATTACTCAACCTATCAAACACTTAATATTATCTCAACTCGTTCTTCAACACCAAAAATCACCCACCTAAGTCGCACTTATTTCTCACATTTGCAAACTCTTAAATAGTCCCAAAAAGTACCCAAAATCATGCTTTTATATGCTTATCCACCTTTCAAACTTGGGAAAAGATTTTCCCTCCATTTTTTTCAACCCATATATCAAGGAAAATTTTAAAATTTGAAATATAACAATCATAAGTGATCTAATTAGGTCGCCCTAGCCAAAAACCTCATTACATGTGCCAAAAATGGCTTTCAACATTAGTTTAAATTTTTACAATTTTCTTAGTTAAATGCTTGGGCTTAGTGAGAGAAATTCTAGAAGTTTTCATTCCTTTAGATGATATAAAAATTATCTGTAGTGACAACAAGTAACTTTCAAGCTATTTGAGTGAATGGAACATGAATCTCTTACAAATCCTTAGTTTAGATTAGAAGTTTATTTAAATTTGTAGGATTAGAGATTCTAAAAGATTTTCCTAAAAAAAAAAAACCCCAAAACTAAATTTGTGCAAGAAAAATAATAAACAAGACATGGGGAGATATGCTTATGAATATCAATGCAAGGTTGGAAAACATATATATTTAATTGTTTTATACCAAGATATGACAACCCTTAGATCTGCGATTGAAGAGCTATAAAGAGGAAAAAGGATGCCTACAACATTTGCTATTACAAAGATGGAAAAAGAAGACATCATGTTGAATTCTTCTCCTAAAGGAAATAAAATGGATGTGACTACAAAAATCATCACAAGTCCTATACCATTTTCTATCCGTGAATCTACAAATGTTGAACCCGTTAAAGAGAAGCAAAAAGGTATAAAAATGGATACACGTGATGATGGAGTGCATGAAACCATTTTTCTTATAACAACTCAAGTTTTTTTGGAAGAAATCAACCATGTGTTGTAATCATTAAAAAATAGTTAAGGATGTAGATACAAGCAGCTTAAAGGGTTAATCAAGTTCAAAAAATAGGGGACAAAGTTGAAAACTAATAAATGATGACTCTTTTTCAAAAAGGGAGAGAGTAGAAAACTAATAAATGATTGCTTTTCCCAATTGTAATAAAATATATTTGATATAATTTTTTTCTTCGATCTATAGGGTTAGAGTCCTTTGAAGCTAAAAATATTAGTGTTGCAAGTAAAATATTTGACTTTATTTACTATTTTCTCTAGTATTACATAAATCAACATTGTGCAACATTAGGAAAGCATGTATTACTTTGAAATATGGTCCTCTATATTCTATAATTTTATTAATAAATTAAAGTATTAGTTATTTTGATTACAGATAAATCCACTTCCAATATCCAAAAGAGAAATTATATATATTTTTGCATGATGTTTAAATAAGGCTTGTAACAACAGATGAGAGAGATTAGATGTTGAAGAAGGAAAAGTAGAAAACAAGAAATTAACTTTTTTACATAAAAAAAAGAGAGCAAACCTACAAAAACTCGAGCCATGCAAGAAGCCAAGTGTGGGGGAGAAGAAAAACAAACATACAAATATATTTGAAAGATAAAGAAGATAAGGATTGATATATACAAAAGATATGTTGATTTTGAAAAGAAACATACTGATTTTGTGAGGAATTATGAGAAGTCTTCTAAAAAATCAAAATCAAAATCTACATAGAAATCAACAACATGCATGAGGAAATGCATGAAGTTAAGTGTGGGGGAGTGATGATACAAAACTAAGTCTCATATAATGCAAAAATAACACTATTCCTTCTCTTATAAAGTGGATTTAGATGTAGTTTCAAATAACTAGATAGCTTGTTTAAAGATAGAATATATAATATATTTGATCTATTTCTAACAAGTCCATAACAATCAATGTTGCTATTTCCTAATAGTTCCTATAAGTTGGAGTAAAATATTGTGTATAAGTAGGTCATTTGAAAGATAAATCACTTTACAAAATTTTTGAATATTATTTAAAATGTTTTACAACCAATAGAAGACTCAACCAACACAGGGCTCCATCAACAAGACTCACACACATCAAGCATAGGACTCACGAGTCAACACAAGACTCTCTCTAATTGAAGTTACAAAACTAAAAATGAGAAATTGAGAGAGGTTTTTGTTCTTATTATTACTAGGAGGAAAAACCTCTTTATGTTTTTACACAACAATAATGGTTAAAGAGATATCCACATTTAAAGTTTTCAACAGAAGAAGGTTGTCAAAGCACAAGACTCACATATTCAACATAAGACTCTCTCTAACTAAAGTTACAGACCTCCAAATGATAAAATGAGAGAGGTTTTTGTTCCTCTTATTTCTATGAAGAAAAATATCTCTCCATTTTTACACAAAAATAATGTTTAAAGAGATATGTACATTTGAAGTTTTTAGCGAAGGAAGTTTGTATATGGAAAAACACAGATTCTCTCTAATCAAGCTACAAACATTCAAATGATAAAGTTTTTTCTCTCTTATTTCTAGGAGGAAAAATATCTATCCCTTTTTACAAACCAATAATAATTTAGGAGATAATTTCATTTGAAGTTTCATTAGAATAAGGTCAAAGGAAAATAAGCTAAAAACACAGCTCAATAGAATTGCGATATTTCCCTCATTTCTCAATGAAAATAATAATTTCAAAATGTTCCAAAATATTATAAGGATCACCAAACCCATAAATCATTTGAAATTTAATTCAAATTAAATGCATATTTGTGATCAAAGAATAAAGGATGAGAATATGGTGGGATAAACCGTCATGTTGAAATATTTAATCATTCATGAGTGGATTTGGGAAGTGGAAGAGTTCTAATCAAGAAGGATACAAGTGAAAAAAAAGTATTTAAATCTAGAGTTTCTTGTCATCTAGTTGTTGCATTGATAAATGTATTAAAAATCCAACTAGAAACACCCATTCCTAATTTCATGGAATCTAAGACTGATTATTGTGAGTTCATATAATGCTTGAAGATCTTTTGACCAGCTTAAATATTGTGTATGGAACTCCTTCTCCACACAAGAAGATAAGTTTTTGAGGAATCAACATGCTATCAATTTTATCACCGATGCATTCGACATGCAAACTTGAGTTCTATCACTTATACATTTGACATGCCAACTTTAGTTCTATCACTTGTGCATTTGGCATGCCAACTATCGGGTAGATTCTATCACTTGTGTATTCAACATGCCAACTATCAGTTCTATAATTGTTCTGTTATAGATGAACATAGTTAACTTCTGCATGTACTTAAATATAATAAATTCTAGATAAAGGGAAATTTTGTTTTTCCGGGAGATGTAGAAGTCTCCATTTTTTTAGTTGGATATTTTGTCAAATAAACAATATGAGGTTCAACCACAATACACGAGCAAACATACCTCCTCAAATAATGGGAGGAGCCCTGCCTTACTAATCTAAACCCCACCGGAAGATATTAACAATATTTACACTATTCTAACCATCGGGTTGGGATCTCATCCTAGTAGATTTATTCTTTTTAGAAGAGAATACACATAAGTAGAAAGAGAGAAGAGAAGGAGGAAGTTTATTAGAATGAGAAAATAATAGATAAATAACATGCTTTCACTTAAGAAAATGCAGATCAAAAGATAATCACATGTGATTAAATTGTAATAACTTGCAAAAGATTTGATGAAATAGATATTAAAGAAAAGAACAATTTAATGCATTGAACATAAGAAAAATACCTCAAATGTAAAAGATATTCCCACAATTTTTTTACAATAGATATCTTTAATATTATTTGATGATAAAAAGAAAACACAAAGTCTTTCTCTTTTTCCAACTCTAAGCTCTATGTCATACAAAAATATCCCCTTTACAATGCCACAACATTTCACATTTATAGAGAAGGGAGGGAGAAAAATAAGGAAATAGTTGAACAACATACTAAAAATAGTAAATATGAATAAAGAGTTCATTTAACTGGTTCTTGCACAAGGACCCAGTCAAAACTTGCATATTCAAAGTATGTCTCAACATTTTGAAAAAGACATGTTGAAAGTAAAATAAAAATGACATGATAAGTCCATCATTTGGATTAGTCTTCTTCTTTCTTAGGTTTATCATGTCCGGATCGAAATTCCTAAAACTTTTGGATCATTGTTTGGGATTTTTCCTCATTTGGTCTACAAGAGTAACAATTTAGTACCTCAGTAGGTTTCATATGTATTACCAATACTCCCTGGAGCTTCTGGTATTTCTTGATATATTTAGCCAAGTTGCTAAGAAAAATTTCACAAAGAATCAACTTTCCAATAACTTCAAAAATAAACTATTCCTCACTTGCTCTGATTCCTTCTCAATCAACTCCTAAAAGGCCTTGAATAATTCATATGTGGAAAAATATTCAAACCATCATCCATAAACTTTCACAAGGTTTTTGACAATTCATCATTGATATCATGAGTGGCATCAATTGCTTCTTCTCTGGATTGCTAGAGTTTGCTACAAGCCTCTTGAAGGATTTTGACCCAAAATTCAATTGCTTTGTAAAACTCAAAACATTTATTGGCGCCTTCTACAACTCCTTCCTTAATAAAGACATCTAAAGAACCTTTTAAGATCTCTCGAGAGCTTCCAAAGTTATATCTAAATTACCATTCTCTTCCATAAGTTCATCTTTCAGCTTATCAACCTCCCCTCTAGCCTTTTCTAGTGCATTAAATGTGTTCATCATATCATTAATTACTATTTTTCCTTTCACAAGAAGATGGTGAATCTAATCATCCAACCCTTCCGGTTGATCTTCTCCATTTTAGGTACCAAAGAAAATTCAAAACGAATTGGAGTAGGAGTGGGAGATGAGATTTGAATCTACTTAGGCTTCTTTGAGCGAAAATCCATCAATTGATCAACCCTTTCTTTTAGTTCATCCTTAGAGGCCTTAGTCTCCTTGAGTTTCTTGCAAAGGTTATCCATAATAGCCTACACATCTTATTGAGCACCTTTAGCAATGACCTTCCCAAGATCAATATTTGTAATTTAATAGTCCACAGTCATAATGTATTATTTGGTTTTATCTCGCAATAGGCATGAATATCTTTTTAAAACTTTGACTGATGCATCAACAAAGATAAACAAGATGGTCTTAGGTTTATTGGTTGATATGGAAGGTGCTGGATTTAGAGAATTGAAATCGAAATCCTCGGGAGGAAAAATGATTATGATTTTATTAGGTATGTGACTAGTTACAAATGAATAAATTGAGAAAGAAGATGCCTTTGAGAGAGCAACTTAAATCATCACTAAAAACTTGGAGGAGTGAGAAAAGTAGAAACTAAATATGAAGGGGTGGAAAGAATGGGGGTGACGATGGAAGAAGATACTAGAGGCGGAAGGGGAATGAAAACTAGAATCGCAGGAGTGACTAGTGGAAATCCCAAAGTCAATCCTATTCCACTTGAAATATGGGACTAGGATGAGAAAACACTTGCCATGGAAGATTCAAGCGGTGAAGAAGGGGACATATGAGAGGAAGGAGAATAAAAAAATGCAGATGTTGTCGGGATTTGCAAGGTAGAATGTGGAGGAGAAGAAATAATATGACGAGGATATGAAATGGGATAGGAAACTTGGGTCAGTAAAAGGAATAAAGGAAGTTTCAAAGAACAAAGGTTGGTCAACTATAGTGCTCATTGGTGTTTTCTTGACATGTGAAAGAGAAGGAGAATCAACCACCACTACCGATGAAGAAAGAATAATGATGAAAAATGTTGGGACTTAGCTCCACCATGAAAAAACTTGAATTTTTCCTTTTAGGTGGGCTTCCACCTTTATCCTTTTCTCCATGAGAGGGCCCCGATTTTGACGTGGATGTAACGTGCACTTTTGGGAAGTTGAAATCCTTGGGCTGAATTCCCCACAAATATAACCATGCATTAGTGTGAATGAGGGTTTGAGCGGCCCTATCTTGGATAGATGTTGATTCTTTGATGGACCAATCAACTAGAGGGAATCCTACATTATCTCTATCCATTTGTTTGTACATAGGTTCTACAACATTCTCATTGTCAACCATGTCTATAGAAATATCGTAAAGATATAACATTCTTATTTCATCCAGGTTTAATCTATTATTGTCCTTTCACCTTATTACTAACTCATCCCTGCAATTGATCCAAATATCTTCAAGGTCTAGAATATGTAGTTGCAGAGTTTCATGGGGATTAAGAACACCTTGATAATAAAAACTTAGTCTTGGTGACATATTCTTCTTCAGCTTATCTTACATTTAAATGGACACATTTTTGGATTTGATAATGGAATAATAAGTGTATCTTCAAATATATATAGGAAAGAAAATGAAACCTTGTTCTTTCTCTAGTGGAAGTTGTGAAAATCTAGAGCCACCGAACATTTTCCATAAATATCCACTTATCGCTTGTATACTTAGGAAGGCGCATCGGTGATCCCTGAAACACTGCAACTCATAGATAGGTGAATTTCTAGAACTGTAAGAAGATACAACCCCATTTCAATCCTACATTCCACATGGCATCCAAGACCCTTCTCTTTTAAATATTAGGTTCCAATCTACATATGTTATTATAGAAGAAGCCATCATTGACCCTCCTGAACTGTTCTAAACTTCCCTTTAGGAACAATTGAGAATACAACTTGTAAATATGATTGATGGACCTATTTCCTGCTGAATTCAACCCATGATAACTCCTCATTCTAGCTAAATGTGATGTAAGTAAAAAAACACATCATGTAGAACTTACCCGTAGATAAGACTTATTTCATTTGGGTGTCAATAGAGTCACTAATAAATGTTCCCCAATCAAAGAATTGTTCATTCTTCTTGATGATGTTGATGAACTGATACATCCATCCATGAAATTCCTTGGCATCAAGGATCTTGAATACTCTGTTGAGAAGTGTGATGATATCACTGATCTCTAAGATAAAGTCACTCCTAGGGACTGTCTTTGGAAACCTAGACACAAAAGGCTTAGGCTTAATCGGTACTTTTTGTTCACATGTTTGACACAATTATCCAAGTCATTATCCTAGGCTTGCTAGGATGATTGGGAATTTTTCCTAACATATTCATCAAATTTGGGAAGCTTTAGAAGTTCATCGAAATAATCGGTATCCATCTTGATGACTACTTCACCTATTTGATTTTAGACTGACCTTGAATTTGAGTCATAATGGTTAGCACATGTAAGAATAAATTTAGGGCACTTTAAAGACATGCATTTTTAGGTGCAAATCCAATAAGTGATATTTTTTCAGTTTGTTAAACTTGTAACCCTTACCAAGAATGAGAAAGTAAGGAACCTAAAAAGATTCCCACTTCCCCTTGTTAGGTGAAAGCAACAAACTTTGAAAAATAAGGAGTAAAGAGATATTTGAAAAATGTAAAACAACTATCCTACTCAAGATAAGAGCTAAGAAGAACAAAACAAAGATATCAAAATGATATTTACTTACCGTAACATGAAAAACCCTTGAAATCGAAGAAAATAAATGAAAATGCCAAGAAACCGTGAACTGGACTTTGGAAATGCGAAAGCAAGACAATAATCTGAATGGAAAAGGGAGTACAAAGGTGAAAATGGTGTGGAAAACCCCTCATATTTATAAATAACCTATCATTTATTACACGTAGGCCAACACCCATGAACCATCGACTTACAGATTAGCATTTATGACATTGAATTCGTGAGGTGGAAGGTTGAATACATCCGACATCTTGTGTGATCATGTAATCGGGTCCTAAAACCCGATACAAAGGAGTCCATCAACGGATCGTGGCTTGGGATTAGAAAACATGAATAATATGACATGCAAATCATATTTTGTGACCCAATGCAAGAAAACTCAAGATCTCGAAAAGAGATAGTGTGTCAGGTTTCAAGTTCGAGAAACATGAAGCATATCACATATGCTTCAAGCGTGTAATGTTCCGATGCATTTGGAACTCGAAACCCAAAAGAAAACTTTGAGTCAAATTTCATGGGTGGGAAACACCTTGCATAAATCATGCAATATGTCATTGAAACCACAAAATCTGATTTGAAAAGTGCACAAGGCATTCTTGAAACAATTCATGGATGAAAAATGACTTGAAGGAGGTTGAATTTTTTTGATTGGTTATCTCCATTTTCTCAATAAACTTGAAAATGGGATAATAGCTAGCTCCAACTGGGGAATTTCTTTGATGATTCGAAGAAAGAGGATTCCTAGATCTTTAAAGTATGAAACCATTGAGATACGAAGTTGAAAAGAGAAAGAGATGCAAATGAAAAAAACCAAAACCAAAGCAAAGGAACGAAAAACAAACACACCAGTGGAAAAGAAAACACACAATAGTAAAAGAAAATTATGATACAATGTAAGAAGAACTTGCACTATTGGTGAAATATCTTGAGATGCTACCTCTCTTGAGGCGGTGGGAGGTGAGTTCCATCAAGGTACAAAAGATAAAATCTATTTTCTCCACACAATTGATGGATCTTGAAAGGCCATCTCCATAAGGAATCAATTTTTTGTGCATTCCTTTTGGTTCTCTTCTTTTATCCCACAAAAAAACTAGGTCTCCAACCTAAAAATCTTGTTCCTTAGTATTCTTGTCAAACATCTTCTTGATCTTGTCTTGATGTTCCCTGATCCGGTCTACCACTTTGAATCTGATTTCCTCCAACTTTGTTAGGTACATGATTCTTTTTTCAATGGAGTCTTGAAAGGTATCATCTTCAATTATTTTGGCCAACTTTAAAGCCGACAATTCTAAAGAGATAGGAATCTTTGCATCAACTCCATACAACAATTGAAAATGTGACATATAAATATATCTTTTCGTAGTAATGTAATCTGCCCAAAATGCATCATACAATGATTTGTGCCATGTCCATTGATTCTCATCAACCAGATTCTTGATTATAGTCACTAAGTTCTTATTACTTGATTCTGCTTGACCATTTCCTTGAGGATAGTAATCCGATGAGTGAGCTAAAATGATCCCATAACCATAGAAAAATTTAGTGAGTTCATAAGATGAAAAATTGGAAGCATTATCAAAGAACAATCTTATGATGAACACCAAATTTGACTATTATATTCTCTTAAATGAAGTTACAAATAGCTTTAGAGTAATATGTTTTATTAGGATGGCTTGTGAAATAATCAGTCACATTTAAGATATAACTATGTAAAACACTAGATATGGGATTTAACACTTCGATTAAATTTATTCCCCACTACTAAAAAGGTTCTTCAATTACCTCTGGCCTTAGGGGATGTCTTTGCCACAGTTTAGATGATCGATGAACTACTTGAAAAGCTTTACACTTAACCACCTACATGGATGTGTCTTGGAAGAGAGTAGGCCAATAATAAATTTCTTGTAGGATCTTACAAACTATAACGAATGATGAGAAATGTCTTCCACATGATAAGTTATGGAATGCTTCCAAAATATTACCTTGTTGAATCTTATCTACACAATGAAGGAACACTCCATCAATTCCCCTTTTGTACAAACCATTATCCCAAAGTACATACTTAGTTGACCTTAACTTGACCATTCACTTCTCTTTGGGGCTCAGATGTCTGGGAAATTCTCCATAAGTTAAAAAGAAAGCAATATCTAAATACCACTCATAAGTTGTACTTATAAAAATAGAAATCGATACTTTTTGTGATTTTCATCAACTAGGTTACCTTCTTCTTCAGGATTGTTCTCGGTGATTCATCGACACAAACCCCTTCCATGTACAAGCTTTATGGGTTTAATTTCAAGATCATACTCCTAAAACTTGGAAATCTAATTACATCACTGACTACCTAACTCTTTTTGGGTAAGGATGGATTTTCCCACAGTATCAGGAACAAGAACTTGTGTAGAGAATTTAGGATGTAATATCTGAAATGTTTCACTGCTCGAATCACTACATAAGCATTTTTTAATTTGAGATATTTTTAGCTCATGATCCTGTAGAAGAAAAATCATAAAAGCAATTGGAGATTTAACTCCTTCGGCATTATTTTGCATCAGTATGGCGAACACTATATATGAGTTGAGGCGTAGTTATACATAATAAAATCCTTTTGAAAATATTGGAAAACTAGAACAAGGGCATGAGCTATAGCTTCCTTGATCTCATCGAAGGCAAGTTTACCATCATCACTCCATTAGAATGGGACCTTCCCTTTCATCATCTCAACAATGTGTCGCATCTTGTCAGTGAAATCTGGGACAAACCGTCTCAAGAAATTAACCTTCCAAAAAAGGAATGTACACCTATTTTACTTGTAGGAAGGGTGAGACTTTGTATAGCCTTAACCCTCTTAGGATCAATCTTAGTTCCTTCTTTTGTCACAATATGTCCTAGTAATTTCCCTTCTGTGACTCCAAACATATATTTATTGGGATTCAAAGAAATCCCATGTTGTCGACACCTTATCAAAATTCACTCTAGGTGATCACAGTGGTCATGCCTATTCTTGGAAAAGACTATAAGGTCATCTAGGTACACCATAATGATTTTTCCCATTAAATATCTGAATGCTAGATCCATAGCCCTTTGAAAATTAGCTCCAACATTAATAAACCCAAATGACATCCTTTGATAAGTAAATTTACCCCATGGGGTAGTGAACATTGTCTTATGTTGATCTTCCACAACAACTTCAACTTGATTATATCCCAAAATCCATCTAACATAGAGAGCATTTTAGACCCTGTTACTATTTGTAATACTTGATCCATAATAGGTAGAGGGTAATTTTATTTCAATGAAGATTGGTTGAGATTTCAAAATCAATGCAGATATAAATTTCTCCATTTTTCTTGCATACATGGACAATGTTGGCTACCCATGTAGAGTGATGAATGGGGAAAATAATTCTTGCATACAAAATATTCTAAATTTTTGTAAGAATGGTGCTTGAAATATTAATGTTATAATGTGGTTGTTTTTTCCTATATGACCGAGCATACGATTTAAGAGGAATACTAAATTACACATCCTTCAATTTGAAGGATTTCAAATTTACATAGGACCATGCCAAAACATTCATGCATTTTTTCAAGAGTGCAATGAAATTCATTTTTCCTCGGAAAACGACATTTTATGATTTAAAATTCGTGGCTAATCGACAGAGCCCAAATTAACTTGTTCAACCTCAATAGAAGAATCATCTTCAGATTGTTTCTTCTTTTGAATGAAGCTATTATGTTTGTCAAAAAATCCTTTAAGAGACACTAGGAATTTAGGAATATTATTTCCTTCAGCTATAGGACTTCTCAACTGATCTCTTTTCATGGATCGACATGATTCATGCAAAGATGTTTCAAAACCCTCAAAATAAAGGTCACTGAAATTATAATACTTTTCTATAAAAGTCAAGCTATGATGGCCATTATCAAGACTTTCCAATGTTTAGAATTATGAGGGACGCTGGGCCAATAAAATATCTCAATAGTATATTTATCTTCCTTGAACTCTGGATGTGGAAAAAGTAATTAAGCAGACACCGTAAGGGAATCTGCCTTGTCATTATGATCTCTTGGCATTTCCTTGATTGAAAAGGCATCAAAATATTCAATGCAATCCTAAACCCTATTTCTATAATGTCTCAAAATATCGTTCTTCACTTGATAGACATTCTTAACTTGATTGGCAAATATTCTTTGCGTCTCCTTATGTTTTTAGATTCTTGACCCCTTTCTCTTTCGCCATCTATAATCCTAATAACAATGCTTCATACTTGACCATGTTATTAGTATTTTAAAATTTAAATTCTAATGAGAATGAAAACAATTCAAATTGAGGGGTATCACCACTGTGCCAGATCCGTAAGTAGAGAAACTACCATCAACTCTAAAATTCATATTACGTTGGAATTATCTTCCATGACTAAAATGAAAGTGAAATATAGAATTGAGGTCATGAATTAGTTCTCCAAATCAACATATTCAAAAAGGATTTGAGCTTTAGGATCATCAGACTTGGTGACTAGGTACTTCTCCTACAATTCGGGTTTGAGAACACACATGGCTCCATCGACAAGGATTTTGGATTTTGTCAAATCCATATGAATTTTTCCACCCACATCTCTGCAAAAACCTCTCTTGAGTAAGATACAATAAGCCACTAGAATATATGTGGCTAGAATATTCATCTTGACTCTCTTCTCCGTAAATGTGAAAATGTGAACCGTGCATTCTTGATTTCACCGATCGCTGGGACCTACTTAGTTTCCATGAAGTAGAAATGTCCAAATGGTTTCATGAGAGTGAGTCCTAGAGAATTAGCTACCTTGGTAGGCATAACATTATTTGAATCCCTAGAATCAATAATGTAATTACTGAGTTTGAAACCATTGATCAGTAAGGATAAATAAAATGGCTCAATCTTCCTAGAGAAAGAGGTTGACACCATATTATTTTGGGAAAAAGGATGAGTAGTATTGGGGAGGAGTCCCTTCGACCTAACATTAGGTGGTATGAAGTTTGTTCTCCTAATGGACTTGGTGAGCCTTTCAAATTGCTTTAGATTGGATTGTAGATATTATGCTTTAGACATTTGAATCTTGGTTCTTTTAGCATGATCAACAATATCAAAAGTAGTATATGAAGGGACAATCGAAGGCACATATCCTTCAACATTGAATTGTGGAATTAGGGAACTAGTCTTAGAAACAACAAAAGGAGAAGGATTAGTCAAGTGGTCACTTTCTTGGTAGCTAGTTTTTTCTTTGATTATACAGGTAGAGGAGTTCCCCTTTTAGCCATAACTATGGGATTTTATTTTTCTTTAGGTTTCTACACTTCTTTCCTTGAATTCGAGAGATCATTTGAAAATGACAAAGGAATGAATACTTACACAATATTGGAGTCACCAGATGAATCATCAACATAACTAGAAGCTTCAAGGCATCATTGGCCTAGTCATTTACTTCTTTTGATTTTTCATCAACTACCTCAACATATGCGTTAATAGGAGGTGCTTCAATGGAAAATATTGATTGTGCGGGAGGTAAGTGATTCCTATATATTGTGGGAGAACCATTATTATTATTAAAATTCCTCCTAGGGATATCCCTATAAAGAGAATTTGATGCATGTTGAGAAATATTCTTCTTTAGACTCAAAATTCATTGGCCATTCTCTAGATCATGGAATCAGTGGTGCCTTGAGAAGTACTTTGATTCTTAGCTTCGAAGATTCCCTTATGATATTTCCTACTAGGATAAGATCATATTCAATTTATATGGTCATATCTTGCGTATGAAAACCAAGTTGGGAATAACAGACCTCCTCAACAAAAAACATACTTTAGGAAGTTGTGCGTTAACAAAGAAGCACTTTTGGTTTTCAAGAGTAGGAACTACACACTCTGGGATCTTGTGGATCAATTTGTTAAGCTTGGTCACAAAATCACACATATGATCCTACAATTATTTATTCATATGTGTGAGCCGAGCTAATAAAGGCATGTGAATCTTTCGAGGTTTTGAATCTCACCTAAAATTGTGTCCTCATTATATCCCAATTAGTAATACATGTAGTTGGAAGATGGTAAAACCATTCCGTAATAGTGCCTTGGAGTGTCTCAATGAACAACCAAACATATACATCTTCATGATACACTCCCAAAACTTCACAAGCTACAAAGAAGGCAACTACATGTTCATTTGGGTGTTGTTTTCCATCACCATGGAATTTTGGGAAATTCTTACAAGATCCATGTGGTAACTCATGCATCGATGAAACCAAAGAAAGAGGTCCAATAACAAGACCCCACGAAATAGATCTTGTGTTGGTTGTTGTCTAGCCATTCTTCTAAAGGTGGTATGCGTAGGAATCCGGGTATCAATCAAGAATAATGCCCAAAAAGTGGTTGAGGTATCTTGTGAGTGTGTAGAATGGTTCTTATGCACAAGTGATGAACTCGCAGCATGTCTCGAAGAAATCCTTTCCGTGCAAGATTAAAATTATGTTGTTGCAACAAATCAAATAAGGGATTAATTTCAACTCTTTCTTGGCTTACACGACTATATGCCCTTCTTTCCATTTTGACTTTGGAAAGAAACAATAGAAAAAAGTGAATACAGAGTTTCCAATAGTATAAAAGGATTAGTCTTTCTTATCCGTTCTTTCCCCAATGGAGTCACCAAAAATGTTGGTTGGATATTTTTTCAAAGAAAAAATATGAAGTTAAACCATAGTAGACGTGACAAAGTCCCTCCTCAAATAAAGGGGAGGCACCTGTTTATTACTAATCTAAACCACACCAGAAGATATGTATAATATTTACACTATTCTAACCATTAGGGTTGGGATATCATCTCAATAGATTTATTCTTTTTAGAAGAGAAAGAGGAATTTTATTAGAATGAGAAAATAATAGATAAAGAACATGCTTTCGCTTAAGAAAATACATATCAAAATATAATCACACGTGATTAAATTGTAATAACTTAGAAGATTTGATGAACTAGATATTAAAGCAAAGAACAATTTAACACATTGAACATAAGAACAATACCTCAAATGTAAAAGATATTCCCACAACACAAAGTTTGCAATAGATATATTTAATATTATTTGATGATAAACATAAAACACAAAGTCTTTCTCTTTTTCCAACTATAAGCTCTATGTCATACAAAAATATCCCCTTTACAATGATACAAAATTTCATATTTATAGAGAAGGGGAGGGAGAAAAATAAGGAAATAGTTGGAACAACATATTAAAAATAGTAAATATGAATAAAGATTTCATTTTACTGGTTCTTGCACAAGGACCCAGTAAACTTGCATATTCAAAGTATGTCTCAACATTTTTGAAAAGGACATTTCGAGAGTAAAATAAAAAAGACATGATAAGTATATCATTTGGATTTGTCTTCTTCTTCCTCGGGATCACCTTCCTGGATTGAAATTCCTAAACTTTTGGGTCACTGCTTTTGGATTCTTCCTCATCTGGTCCACATGAGTAATGATTTAATACCTCGCATGTTTCATATGCATTTCCAATATTCCATGGGGATTTTGGTATTTCTTGATAAATTTAGCTAAGTTGATAAGAAAAATTTCACTAAGAACCAACTTGATAATATCTTCCAAACCAAAGTCTTCCCCTCACCGCAAATTCCTTCTCAATCACTCCTAAACAGACTTGAATAATTCATCTACGGAAAAAATATTCAAACCGTCAACCAAAAGTTTCATAATTTTTTTTGAAAATTAATGGTCAATATCATGAGTGGCATCATTTGCTTCTTCTTTGGATTATTGAGTTTGTTGCAAGATTCTTGAAGGATTTTGACCAAAATGTCAATTTATTTGCAAAAATTGAAATGTTTATCAACACATTCTACAAATCCTTCCTTATTTAAGACATATGAATGAACCTTTTTAAGCTCTCTAAGAGCTTTCAAAGTAAAATCCAAATTACCATTCTCTTCCAGAAGTTCATATTTCATCTTATCAACCTCCTCCTCCGGCCTTTTCCAAAAGCATGCGTTAAATGAGTTCACCACATCATTAATTACCTTTTTTCCTTACACGAGAAGATGCTAAATCTATTCATCCACTTCTATACCATTCTCAAGTTGATATTCTCCATTTTGGATACTAAAGAGAAATCAAAATGAATTAGAGTAGGAGTGGGAGATGAGATCTGAATCTGTTTAGACTTTGAGAGATTTATAACAACACTAGTCAATTGTTCAACCCATTCTTTCAGTTTTTCCTTAGAACCCTTAGTATCCCTGAGTTTCTTGCAAAGGTTATCCATAGCAAACTACACATCTTGTTAATTTCCTTCAATAGTGACCTTCCCAAGATCAAGCTTTGTAATTTGATAGTCCTCAGTCATAATGTATTCTTTGGTTTTATTTTTGGTGGGCATGAAAATATATGCAAACCATGGAATATATGCATCAAAAGAGATACACGAGATGGTCTTAGGTTTCTTGGTTGATCTAGAAGGTGTTTGCTTTACGTAAATGGAATCGAAATACTTGGGAGGAAAAATGATTTTCCTTTTCTTGGGCATCCGATCTGTTACCCATGAATGAACTAAGGAAGAATATTCCTTTGGGAGAGAAGCTAAAGTCATCGTTGTGAAACTTGGAGTGAGAAAATTAGTAACTAGAGATGGAGGAGTGGAAAGAATGGAGGTGAAAATGGAAGAAGATAATAGAGGGGGAATGGGAATGGAGATTGGAATTCCGTAAGTGACCATCTGAAATCCAAAATTCAATCCTATTCCACCGTAAAGAGGGGAAAAGAATGATAAAACTCTTTCCATGAAACATGCAAGCGGTGAAGAAGGGGACGAAGGAGATGAAGGAGAAGAAAAAGCAACAAATGAAGATATTGTAGGGATCTGTAGGGTAGAATGTAGAGGTGAAGAAAGAATATGATGAGATGAAATGGGAGAGAACACTTGGGTTATAACAATAATAGAGGAAGTGTCAAGGGGAGAAGAGGGAACAAGTTAGTCAACTATAGTGCTCACTGGTATTTTCTTGACATGTAAAGGAGAAGGAGAATCAAGAATATTCCTTTTGACCATGAGAGGGACTGCTTCTAATGTGGATGTGATAGGAAGTTTCAGGAAGTTGGAATCCTTGGGTCGAACACCCCATGAATATAACAATGTATTAGTGCGATTGAGGGTTTGAGCAGCCCTGTCTAAGATAGATGTTGATTCTTTGACAAACCAATAAAATGGAGGGAATCCTACATTATCTCCATCCATTTGTTCATACATAGGTTCTACAACATTCTCATTGTCAACCGCATCCTTAGAAATATCAACAAGATCCAACATTCTAATTTCATCCAAGTTTATTCTACTATTGTCCTTTCACCTTATTACTACCTCATCCCTGTAATCAATCCAAATATCTTCAAGGTCTAGAACATGAAGTTGTAGAGTTCCATGGGCCTTAAGAACACCTCGATAATCAAAACCTGGTCCTGGCAGCATGTTGTTCTTAAGCTTATCTTACATTTAAATAGACACATTTTTGGATTTGATAACAAAATAAAAAGTGTATCTTCCAATAGATATAGGAAAATAAACTACAACCTTGTTATTTCTCTGTTGGAACTTGTGAAAATCTAGGAGTTGTTGAATAAATTCCATAAGGATCCACTTATCACTTGGATACCTTAGAAGGCACATGGGTGATCCCTGAAACAATGCAACTTCTAGATAGGTGTGTTTCCAAAATTGTAAGAAGATGCAAACCCATTTTATTATTGCATTCCATGCGGAATTTGAGACTCTTCACTTTGAAAGATCACATTCCAATCTACAGATGTTCTTATAGAAGAAGAAATAATTGACCCTCCTGAAATGTTCTAGACTTCCCTTTAGGGATAACCAAGGATAAAAATTGTAAATATGATCAGTGGACCTATTTCCCATTGGCTTCAACCCATGGTAGCTTCTCATTCATGCCGAGGCATAAGAAAGATAAGACATCATGTAGAACTTACATTTAGATAAGAATTATTTCATTTGGGTGTTAATAGTGTCACTAATAAATGTTACCCAATAAAATAATTGTTCATTCTTATTGATGATGTTAATGAACCGATACATCCATCCATGAATTTCCTTGGCATTAGGGGAGCCCAAATACTCACGAGAAGTGTGATGATATCACTAATATCTAAGATAAATTAATTCCTAAGGACTATCTTTGAAAACCTCGACACAAAAGGATTAGGCTTAATCGTGACACCTTTTGTTGACATGTTTGACACAAATATCTAGGTCAAGAGGATTACCGGGATGATTAGGGATTTGTCTTGTGTAGCCTAGTTTTTAACACCAATGCCCCAAGATGTGCTAACACATCACTCAACCTAAACTGAGTGCTCACCCAAACAACACAAGGGTACCAAGTCCCTCTTTTATGTCAGCTTGTTCCATAAGTTAGCATGATTATACAAATATTCTCGATCCATAATAGATAACCAATTATATTGGAGTGCATAAACTAGATCTATATCTTAACCATTAACATGAACAATCAAACAAGAATAAAGATAAAATTTACCATATAAGAACCATTCACAGAGGTGTCTTTGTGTTTTGGTACTTGACCGAACACCGTTACACATGCCCCAATGATGATACAAGTCTCTCGCAAGGTGATCAAAATTTAGAAAAGCCCTCTTAGTGTACATTAACATCCCGTATGCCCTACTTAGCCTATGTGCGGCATCAAAATTAGAAAAGCCCTCTCATTAACATGTATGCCCTACTTAGCCTCTATGTGCTTTGTTTGTGCTCTCCCCCCTTCTTTTCTTTGTGTTTTGGTCTTTAGTGATGAAACCGCCGCCCTGTTGGGCAGCGGTCTCATGACCACCGCCTAGTCAGGGTGGCGGTCCTGTAACCGCCGCCCTGCTTAGGGCAGCGATCCTTCACGCATTTTTCCAGAACGTTCCTTTTATCACGAATCGCATAAAATTTCAACGTTTACCAGATTTTTTCACCACCTTTGCTCGTATTTATGATTTTGGTTCCCTGAAATAGTGTTTTTGCATTGTTTATGGTTAAAGAGTTCAAATTGGTTTTCACCTTTGGGTAAATGGGGATTCTATAAATAGCTTGGTTGATCTTCAAGCAAATGGCCCCTCAAAAATTACCTCTCATCTTCTCATTTCATAGTTTTAGTCTTTCAGTTCTTAGGAATTCATAGTTTTCATTTATTACATGCATAGTTAGTGTTGTTTTGTTGTTTAGAAGCCACATAATCTTCTTGTGCTAGTGTTGTTATTGTTTCACACAATCAATTGAGATAGGATAGTTTTATTTTCAGTCTGAAGCCATTAGAGTTACAGGTTTTTTTCGTCAAAAAGAATAGCTTCAGGTTCTAGACGTTTTGTGTTGTATGACTCATAATAAATCCCGCTAGGAATTGCATAAGCCAAGCTCTGTTCTCTTGCGCTATCCCTCTCCTACTCGCATTATATTCAGTCTACATCCAAAACTACCATTGTTCCAATACCTACTTCTGTTGATGCTAGCATTACATGCTTTTCTGGATTCACGTGAGCAATGAAGGAACGAGGAGACCACATTGAGGGAAAAACCACACACAATCGATTCACCACTTTGTTCTGCAAAATCTAGGTTCAAGCTTTCAAAGTTCTAGTTAAAGTATATCAAATAGAATAGTAAAAGCATTTCATTTCATTAATCTCACTTTTGATATTACTGGGAAGTCATGGGGATTGATAGTTTCTGAGAAACTATGATTCATTCCTCACTTCTGAGGTAGGATCGAGAGTCTTTCAAATAGATTAGATCAATTATTTCATTGTTTAGAATAGACTTACAACTACACAGGCAAGTAGCTATACTCGACTTCCTTGTTTGTTTTAAAATTTCGTTATTAGTTTAATTGTCATTTGTTAGATATTTTAAATAATTACTCTTTCAAATTTGTTCAAATAGTTTGTTAAAAACACAAAATAGAGAGTTATTATATATGTTGTAGATATACTTTACATAGTTAGTTTTACTTTACTTCAGTTAGATTTACATTGTTTCATTTATATGACAATCATGGGACCTAGGGAGCCCAGAGAATACGTATTCGAGCCAATCATGCCTCAACCCAATTTGTTGCAGCAATAACTGACATAGACCAAAATCTTAGAATTTAGGTCTTCCGAACGACAACAGACCTACAAGAAATTAGCTCACAGTTAAGAGGATTAAACATAGAAGATGACAAAGTGCATATACGTTTTGGTCAAACCAGCCAAACTACAGATTACCCTAGATAAATATCCACATGACTGTAGAAGGGCTTGAAAAAGAGCAAATGTTTGGGTGTGATCCTTTGGTCCCACAGCCAGATGCAGGAGACATTCTAACCAACATAGACACTAGCTTAAGAATTCAAGTTGCCAGAACACCTATAAGATACTCTGAGAAGATTGCACAACTATTAGTTCTCAATATAGAGGCCGAAAAGGCATACGATTACTGATACTAGGGGTTAGGGATTGATTTCTCATATGACCATAGGAGGTCCGCAACAACCATGAATCTACGGTTGTGATCCATAGGTCCCACAACCCAATGAGTCCACAGTCAATCAGACGTTGATGCTTGGTTTACGCACATTAGTATTTAGATCCACTCCACTTCCACCAATCATAATCGCACAACTATCCTCACTAGACATAGCAGCTAATCAAGCTAAGGATTTCTGGACTAGACCAGAGAATCACCCATAGAATCCACCATCAGTCCATCATTCATTTTCATGACCCTATCGGGAGACATATACGAAGCACCCACATGTTATCTTCCACGTATTCCACAACCTATAGATCGAATCATGCCAGAGCTCGATATTGATTGGAGCCTTCGAGTAGTCATCCTCGCCGACCGATCTATCACGCCAGTTCAGGTTAGGAGGGCCTTCTTTGCCTTAGATTCACAGATTCCATTAGTGTGTGTCAAAGACATAAGATTGCCCAATTAGTTTGTCCATACCCCATGTATATTCCATCCCCATCAGCTGTCTCGGCACAACCTCGAGAGGTTAGGGTGCGAGGAAGAGTTACTTGTAGATTCCCATGCTCGCTTGTCACTTTTCCATCATATAAAATTGGTGAACCCAATGTGAACGAAACAATTCTTCCTCTTTTATTTTTCACTTCTTCCATCCACCTTCGCTCTTTCCCATTATTCTGTGGGTATTCATATACCCCCGAATATGTCGGGATTCGATGCATATGGTAGACCTCTCCTAGGTCTTGAAGCATACTACGATCAACTGAATAGATAGCCATCACCCTCGCTCTCAGCATGGGGTGACAACTATTCAACTAACTAATTGTCAACACAAACTTTGCCTCTCCAAGGACTAGATATAGTTCTTCTTTCCAAATAGAGGAGTTGGACCATCTCGCTCAAACGCAACAACCAGAGCCTTCAGGCTCAAACAACATGACGTTTATGGGAGAATCTGGTTCATCTCCTCAGGTGTTGCTTAGACCATAAAATTAGTAGACAATCAGATCCATATCTATTTTTAGATGATGAACATTCAGTGTGCATTATGCCAGGAGTGAACAACACTCGGAGTATGTACCCACCTATAGGAAGTTTACAAACATGACCCGAGGTCTCTTTTCAAAAAACCTCCATGCCTCTACCTATATAGGAAATGCCCTTGGTGAAACTTGGCAGGGCAAATGATCAGTTCATAGTGGGGTACCACATGCCTATACAACCTCAGGATATACAAAAATGCCACTAAGGAAAAATACTGTGACTTCACCAAATGAAGTCATCTCCACTTTAGTAGAAAAAGTTAGAGGGTTAGAACTTGCTCAAGCAAGTCAAAATTCTCAATTCATGCAGGTAGGAAATTCCAATCCTCCGCATCATCCTAGCCAAGTAGACCTCCTCACAGGAATAGGCATGTTGGGCATGCCTCCTCAGTATTCACAACAAATGCCAACTAGAACCACGTTTTCTAACACCGTTTCGGTGGAAAATATGATACCTCCCGGTCTAGTACAAAATAATCCATTCCTAGGCAATACTCCTCCATACTTAAACATATATTCCAAGTCACCACAAGGAGATATGTTCTCTTCTCCCGGCATGTTCGCTCAACCACAAGGATTTCCTTATGTCCTTGTAAATGCATACGCTACGCCATATCAACAACCCATTCCACCTCCACCCCTCAAAGAGTGCCATCATGGTCAAACCTATGTGATAGGAACTTATTTTTAAATATTTGAAAGAGCCCTTAGACTTCACTATACGAAGCGTCATGCTTCCAAGACCTCTTCCCGATTTTCCCAAATACAAAGGGGAAGGAGACTTGAATGCACACATTAAGGCCTATGCCACAACCATTCGAGAACTACTCCCTTGGGATGGGGTTGTTGCCAAAATATTCCCCAAAACTTTAGAGGGCATCACCCTCGATTGGTATTATAGAATACCTGAAGCTTCCATCCATTCATTTAAACAACTCATTTCAGAGTTCATCAAGGCATTTGACATGAAAAAACTATTGAGAACAGAATCAGGGAATTCTTGCACATTAAGCAAGAACACAATGAATCTGTCGCTCATTTCATCCAGAGATGGCGTACAGTCCTCTATTCTTCAACAAGCACTCCAAACATGGACCAGATGGAACTATGTGATTTATTCCTTCATTCTCTCAGCAGAGAGGTAAAGGAAGAAGTCCAGAAGTTCCCACTAAGGACTTATGATGAAGTACTTGAGAGCACCCTCTAAATAGATCAAGCGGCAATAGATAGCGGTCGCAAGACATATGGAACAAATGGGAGGTTAATCATCCCCAACCAAAATACTACAACTTATCCTACTACCACAAATGTCAATCAAGGACCTAAAATCCTTAACAAAAATCATGGCATAACAATAGATGGAGTAACTGACCAAGCGAAAAAAAAAATGTTGTAAATGCTCCACCACCAATTAACAATCAACGAAACAACAACTTTACCCCGACAATCAACTTTGGTGGATTTTAATCATCCACAACAACAACAACAAAGGCAGACCCAGACATAGGGTCCAAGTCAAAATTCAACTAGATATCAAAACCAAAACCAAAACCAAAGACAACAAATGCAAAACTTTAATAATCAATGGTTTAATTAGAGTTTTGGACCACAATACATGCCAAACCAATAACCTAGGAATTACAATCCCAACTCATATTGTGGTTTCCACAAAATTTGAGGCCATGACACTAGGACTTGCCATGATTACAATAAGTTCATGCAACGCTGCCCAAAAGAACAAAGACAACTTTTCATAGATATGTTCTTAGCAGATCCTGCATCACCTGCGCCAAATACTTTCACGGGAGCAATCTCCCCTCAAAATTCTCCCCTCAAGATCTTCAATGATCCACTCCCAAATCACGATAAATTAAATCCAAAAGGGACGAACAAGGGTGCAATGATAGGAAACAATGATCATGAAGCCTCGACTTTGCTAAATCCACCTGTCGCACCATAATTAGGAAATCAGCTATGACCCAAGATAGTTAGTTTAGTGGAGTTAGACACTGAACTACACGTGGAAGCCGTAACAAGGACACGAGAGTATTCCTCTCAGCCAAGTCCAAGTTACCCACTAGAGATAGATAACATTCAACAACCATTAGTAAAACCCGTAGGTGCCTATGATTTAATTAATGACCTAACAAAGACCTTCTCTCATATCTCCTTTTTGGACTTATTGAAGAACTCTCCTACCCATAGGGCTGCTCTTTTAGAAGCATTAGGTTTAGGTCATTTAATTAACATCACTCCACCTCCCGAAACACAAGTAAACCATATAGACTTCATATATCACCCTCCAGGGCAGCCGGATAGGGATATTGAGTTTATATTTGACATAAAAAAATGCCAATAGATGCTGAGATTGCATGAAGAGGTGATCCGGCCTTACATTTACAAGTGTGGGTTTATAACAATTACGTTAAACACACAATGGTTGATGATGGGGCAGCAGTTAACATAGTTCCCTTCTCTTTCCTTCAAAAGCTAGGGTATGGAGAAACAAATTGTTCCATGACTCGGAATACGCTAAGAGGCTATGATAGCCTTAAAGCCACTTCGATTGGAACTATAATACTACTAGTCACCTTAGGACCCAAAACAATCCTCACTGAGTTTTATATTATAGATCGGAAACCAACTATAATATGATCCTCAGCCGACCATGGATACACCGTATGAAGGCAATCCCTTCTACGTTATTTCAGGAAATAAGATTCCTACACTTGGGAAGGGTATTCATAGCAAAAGGTGATCTAAAACCATTCGATATACACCTAGCAGACCTGAAGAAAAGACCAGGTGTTCACTCTGAGTTTGAACTCCCAACAAACCAACTTAACAAGCCAACCGACTCAAAATCGAAAGAAAAGTTGGTACCTACAATAGAGCTAGAAGTTACTGAACCTAATCAAGAATATCCCAGCCCTCAAGGATGAGGCTAACATTGTAGAAACAATATCATTAGGAACTATTGCGAAAATTGTCGAATTGCTAGAACAAGATCTACCAATTTTCCTACCATTTGATTCTGTAGGTATGGGATATACCCTAGGAGTTGGTTCTCTCCCAGTAGAAGAACTCTGCATGGTAGAAGTAACCAAAGCAAAAGAAGTGGACGTAGCAAATGTCCCAACATCCATCTTCCCAAGTAAATATTGGACTCTCCATTTCGATGGAGCTAGATGTCATTATGGGGTTGGGGCAGGTGTGATCTTTACTTCTCCCGAGGGAAAGATCTTACCATTCACCTTTAAACTAAATTTTGAATGTACAAACAACAATGCTGAGTACGAAGCCCTCCTCCTTGGCCTCATCTTAGCTAAAGGCTCGGTGTTAATGACATCAGGGTGTTAGGAGACTCTCAATTAGTAGAAAACCAAGTCTCTGAGGTGTATGAGACTAGAGCTAAACATTTACAACTCTACAAAACAACGGTATTAGATTTGAGCAAAGGATTTAACTTCATATCAATTGAAGCAATCCCGCGAGAACAAAACCTTCTCACAGATTCGATAGCAACCTCAGCTTCACATTTCACTCCCAACAATGAGTTGGAAGACACCCGTTTCATGGTATCCCTTCGTACTGAACCATTAATAAAGAAAATGTCAAACCCTCTTTTAAACATAGCTGAGAATACATCTACTATCTTAGATCACATTGATAGTGATAGAGCCACTCTTGATTACCTAAACACCTATGCAGAGTTACATCTCACCCATCATGTGGTGGATTTGTCCTTAATCCCACATTCATCTTCTTACTTTGGAAACCCCATGGTAGAGCTCCCCCCACAAAAGGAGCTCGACATATACGCAATAGAGAATGGAGAAGATCTGGAACTACCTCCAGCCCCGCCTGAGTTTGAAGAAGGTAACGCTTCTTTAATCAAGGAAACAATTGATATTAACATTGAATGGAGGAAGAACCAAAGATCTTAAAACTAGGATCTTCGTTAACTCCAAAAGAGATAGAAATACACACTCGAATCCTCAGAGAACATCAAAAGGATTTTGCATTTAATTATAAAGAAATGATGGGAATTACACCACACATCGCGGTACATAACCTCATCACCAAATCAGATGCAAAGCCAATTAAACAAAAATCAAGACCAATGAAACCCAAGGTAGCTCTCATGGTGAAGGAAGAGGTAATGAAGCTTCTCCAGGTAGGGTTCATCAAACTGGTTGATTACTCTCAGTGGGTATCTAATATCATCCCGTTCTAAAAAAGAATGGGAAGATACACATCTGCATAGACTTTTGAGACATTAACAAGGCGTGTCCCAAGGATGACTTCCCATTACCATCCATTGACGTCATCATTGATGCGCAACAACTAGATTTGAGCTTTTGTCTCTCATGGATGGATTTTCGGGATATAATCAAATCAGAATATCTAAACAAGACCAAGCCAAAACTACGTTTATAACTCCTTGGGGAACTTATTGCTACGCTATTATGCCATTCGGTCTCAAGAATGCTTTGGTGCTACATACCAATGGGCAATGACATACATATTTCATGATCTTATTCATAAAATCATGGAATCCTATGTAGATGACTTGTTGGCCAAGGCCAGGAAGCGTTGTGATCACCCAAAGTGCTCCGCATCATTCTTTCATGTTTGATCAAATACGAAGTCACACTAAATCTAGAAAAATGTGTATTTGGTGTGACAGGAGGGAAACTCCTAGGTTACATTATATCATCATGAGGGATCGATGTAGACCTAGCCAAAATCTGGGCTGTTCTTGAAATGATCCCACCTTCGGATGAATCTGGAATCAGATCATTTCTCGGGAAACTCGGTGCAATCCAAAGATTCATCCCAGATTTAAGCTTTTCCATCCATCCAATCAACAATCTACTCAAGAAAGATTATAGTATCGATTGGACCGAAGACTGCAATGAGGCTTTTGAAGTAGTTAAGCATTTCTTGTTGTCACCACCTACGCTAATGCCTCCTAAGCCAGACCACCCTTTAATCTTATATTCGCGAGCTACCAATGTCTCGCTAGCCTACATGCTGGCTCAAGAAGATGATGACAAAAGAGAACACATGATTTATTTCATTAGCCAACATTACTCGATTATGAAACGTTATACGCAGGCAGAATGAGAATGCCTTGCCATAGTCTTTACAACCAAACGCCTAAGACATTACATGCTAAATCAAGAAACAAGGGTCATTATAAAAACAAACCATTTACAAACTTTCCTCACGCAAGGGTCCTTGTCTAAAAAGGCTGGATGCTTTATAACCTTAATGGGAGAATTCAAATTAACTTTTGTAAACCAAAAATCCATTAAGGGACAAATCATTGCAGATTGGTTAGCCGACAACCCATTAGACGGAGGTGATCTAGTAGACCTAGATTTTCCCAATGAATGCATATATTACATCAAAACCAAACCTCCTATCTCTGAATGTCCTTGGTATATTGATATTGTTAATTATATCATGGACCATGCATATCTAGAAGGTGCTACACCATAATAAAGAAGGTGGTTACACATTATCGTAGCTAAATACGTTATTATAGAACAAGTGCTCTATCGTAAGGCTTTCGATGGAATGCTTCTAAGGTGTGTTGACACAAAAGAATCCAAGAAGATTCTCTATGAATCTCACAGTGGAATATGTGGAGGTCACTTTTGGTGGTCATGCCACCACTCACAAAATACATCGGATGGGCTATTTCTGGCCCACTCTAGAACACGACGCAATAGAGTTTGTACGTAAGTGTCATAAATGCCAAGAATTTTCCCATGAGATTCACATGCTAGCACAAGCTCTACAACCAATCGCAACTCCATGGCCCTTTTCTACATGGGGCCTAGATTTGATAGGGAAATTCTCTCCCTCATCAACAGATGGCCATAACTTCATAATCACGGCCACCGAGTATTTTACCAAATGGGTAGAGGCTATGCCTCTCACCACTATACCAGGTTCCGTGATCACCAAGTTCATTTTGAACCAGATCATTTATAGGTACGGTGTCCCACAAATCATTATCTCAGATAATGGTACTTCCTTTAAGAATGACGAAGTCCATGAGCTATGCAGTAAATTTAAAATAAATCATCATACAACCTCCCTGTATTACCCTCAAGCCAACGGGCAGGCTGAAGCAACAAACAAAACATTGAAAGCTATTCTCCTTAAAACGGTAAAAGAAAACAAACGAGATTGGCATTTAAAGTTATATCCAACCTTGTGGGCCCACCAAACCTCAATAAGAACACCAACAGGAGAAACTCCTTTCTCATTGGTATTTAGAGCAGAAGCAGTTCTCCCACTTGAGGTTGAAATACCCAGTCTCCGCATCTCACTACAAGGGATTCTGGATGAAGAAGCTTATAGAGAAGCACGTCTCTCCCAACTAGAAAGCCTAGATGAGGCTAGGCTAGATCTTTGAACAATGACATAGAGTCTATGCTTGACCGGATGTGCCGGTAGTATAATAAAAAGGTCTATGAATGAGATATATATGAAGGAGATCTAGTTCTAAGGCTAGACAACCGGATCGATAAGAAGACCGGTGAAGGAAGGAAATTCTGCCCAAATGGTTGGGCCCATACCGAGTCATGAAAGACTATGGAAATGGTGCGTATCTCTTGTGCACACTAGAAGGTGAGGAATTTGGTGAAACTGTCAATTCCCTACACCTTAAATGGTTTTACGCATGAAGCAACCAACACTACTAATATAGTTATATCTACATTGCATCTTCATGTAGTTAGGTTCATTTTGTCCATTCATTTCGTAAAACTTGGTGATCAAGGGACTTTCTCTTAAGCAATTCATTACAAACTTCTGATGGTATTGGCAAAAACATTCCAATCATACTTCTTCATTTTCATAACATCATCACCATTTCTAGAATCATTTCATCCATATAAAGCTAGATATGACAAAGTCTTAATGGTAACCATACCAAGGTCTGCATGCTTGTTCTCACTTTTGGTTTCTTCCTAGGATAGGTGTCTTGCCTATGGTCTATTCTAGAAGCTTCATAGTGTCACATCTATCCTATATGTATATCTCTTTGGAAATAAGAACATACTGACATTTTTCTCAAATAAATAAGTCAAATATAGATCAAATAGAAAATTTTATTTTTACACATTTCCTTGCCCTACCAACCTTCGGTGATGAGCTTGCATCTCTTACTAGTGACGTAGGGTTGGGAAAGGATGGGAATGCCCTTACTCACCTATGCCTTGTCCATGGTGATAAGCCCATGCTTCTTACTAGTAGCATGGGGCAAGGTGTAGGGGTCCTCTTGACAATAAATGTTGAAGGTCGTAAACAAACAGTTCAAATAAACCTTTGAAATCTTGAGTCAAAAACAAGTGAATCAGATGTCCAAAATTCCAAGAGAGCTCAAAACCCCGAAAACCAGATTTTGTCTACCATGTGGCCATCTACGGATCTAAGTCTAGATAAACCACAAAGCAAGTCACATTCTAAACTATGGAGTCACTTGAGTAGAGTAGGTTTGTAGCATCCTAATTTGGTTCCACCAAATCTTTGTCTATCTCTCATCACTACCATTCAACAAATTTCATAGCTTGTGCCCTTTCTAGCTCTCGGTGGTGAGCCCTCATCTTACTAGTTGCGTGGAGTTAGGAGTGGGGCAAGTTCATCTGCTCATCATACCAGCTTGTCATCACATTTTCAAAAAAAATATGAAGTACTAGAAAAATTGCTTATAGAAGCTAAAGTTCAAAATCACATTGTGTCTGCATTATCATATATCAGCATCACAAAATACAAAAAGAAAGAAAGCATTCGTATCATTTGTTCTCCATTGCATACATTCTAAAAAGCATATAAAAAAACATTATAATATACATGTGGAAATGAATCACAAAAACTAGATACCAAGGGTCTGATCCAAAAAGAATATATATATATATATATCAAGTTTCCTGTACAATGCCATCATGCGCTAGGCATGGTCAAAACACTCAATGAGCATGAAATACAAAATAAATCATATAAACAATCTAAGAGAGCCAAGTGGCCTCTCAACCCCTATGAGATCCCTCTGAAGGTGCATGACCACGTCTAGGACTCCAGCTACGCCGGCGCTCTGAATGCACTGAGGGCTCATGGTCCCGAGGAGCAGTTGTGGCCTCGCTATGAGAGCGACTCCTCATCAGGCGCTCTGCTGTCCTATACCCAACCAACTCGGTATGGAGGGTAGTCACCATCTTGGCCACATGCTAGATAGGGGAAAAAATGTCGGTATGCCTACCAGGCTGCTGAAGGCTCCCCTACATCCACGGATAGCTCCACACGAGTCCTCTCCATGGGGATCATTAGGGTATCAGTGCATACCGTGAATCAGGTCTCGCCACTCATCAATAGTCTCTGCAAGCAAAGGAGAAAACAAATTAGAAATAATCAAAAGATAAAAACAAAAATAAACAAAAGGAGAGATAGCAACTAAGACAATCCTAACTAAAAACAAATATTAAGAGAAGGATGATAACTCACTCGGATCTCGGGCCTCCAAGAGGGATCCCTAGGGTCGCACCTGCAGATGCTGCCACTGATGATGTCCTCCTCCTATGCCTAGGGCCACATAACGTCCTACTACGGACTCATCCTCCCCGCCCAAGTCCTGAGAAGGTGGCTCCTCTGAAACTAGAGTCACCCTCTCCACACTCTGCTCTGCCCTCTCGGCCTGTAAGATATCCTGAGTGTCATGCCACTCGGGATCACTGTCCTCCTCTCCACCCGACTCGTTGACCTCCTCAGCCTCGGTCTCCTCCTCCGTCTCTCCCCCTGTGAACTCCTCGGACTCAGAGTCTATATCAATGGGGTCATCACTGCTGTGGGCGGGACCGGTGGCAATCTGAAGTAAGGGTGCTTGAGGAGCACCGACTCTCCCTCGAGCACGTACTACCCGCCTAGCTACAATAGGGACACTAGGAGTAACAATAGTCCAACCCCAGGCCTCTAGGACCTCCCCTAGCCTCCCGAATCAATCTAAACACTAGCACCACTGGGGGGAGCATACCGACATAAGGAAGGCCAAACTGCTGAGGCACTCGATCAAAGGGGTGTGTCTCCACCTTCCCCGTCCTATCCACAAGCTTCCCTGTGGTAGAGAAAGAGATCAAAGTGAGGGTCTCCTCACCCCACAACCCTGCCATGGCCTGATAAGGTGTGGCCTCCATATCATCAGTAGTCGGGAGGTGACTGGCTGGTGGGGTGCTCTAAGCACCGACATATCTGTCCATCTAGCTGCCCTCACGGCTCTGGATCCGCCACCTCTACACCTCTCCCATAAGGGATGAAACACTCATAGACCCAGCTCATAACCAGGGTTAGATGGCTCAAAGACTGTCCCTATAAATGAACCACCCGGTATAAATCATGATAGGTGGTCCCAAGTATATCAGCTCCCCAGGCATAAATCCGGCCATGTGCCTCAATCTGTGCAATAATAGGGGACCAACAATAAAGTAAAGTGTCTCCTCCCTTGTCCCCGATCAATCTCGAGGCAAGGATCCCCATAATGGCCTGACAAATCAAGGGGATAGGAAAGCTAGGAATAGAATGGACCCTCACCCCCTTCTTCGAACCAGTGGAGATAACTGCGTCTCCCATGTATGAAGCCCACTGTGCTATCTGAGCCCGTGACCCTGTTGTCTCAAGTGTAAGCCATCTCCCGATGATCGGACCCCCAAGATATGATAGACATCCTCCAGGGTGATAGTCCACTCACCCCTGACTCCTGGAAATCGGAAAGTGTTCCGATCAACATCCCAATATGAAAACAAGTCACAAAGTATGTGACTAGAAGGTGCAACATGCGGGACCCATGATATACGTAATATGCCGGCCCTCTGAAGAGTGTCCTGCTCATCCTGAGAAAGTGCATCCAACACTGCTGGAAGCCAATCACACTCTCTCTCTCTCTCGCTCCATCTAATATATTCCTCCTTCGCCTGCATACACCCAAAAACACACAAAAAGGAGTAAGTTAGTATTCAAATCACATTAGAAAAATCATTAAAACATATAAGAATGCTAGAAATGCAAAAATGAATTCAAACAAGTATTATTTTGGCATTATATGAAGGACCACCACCCCGAGCGGGGGTGGTTCCAGAATCTAACCCACCTTAAAGGTGGCGGGTCTTGTAACCTATAACCCTGATCCACCATGTAACCGCCACCTCGGGCGGGCGGCGGTCGTGTCCCAAATTTCCACACGGGTCACGTGCCCTAAAAACCTAAAAACACAAAAAATGACTATTTTGACTAAAACAAAGCCTACCCATTAGGCCCCCCTAAGTGACCCTATTAACACTAACATTTTCAAAAATAATCCACCCATGATAAAGATTTCATCATTTTAACATTTTAGGGGTAAAAATTAAATCAAGAAAACTAACCTGTGATCTCACGGGTCGATGTTCTACTCGGAGGCATGATCACTATCTCGTCATGAACGTTTTGACTATACTCTCATCAAAAACCGTCACCGTGGGTCCCAGAGCTCAAAATCAATCAAATCGACATGCAAATGAATAGGAAAATGGGCCCATTTTTACATATATAACATCTTGACTTGTTTTGAATGCCCTTTTTGTAGGTTTGGAGCGCCAACGGAGGTAAGTTCTTATCCCCACATGAATGGTAAGTCCTCATTTCATATTATTTTAGTATTTATTTTTCGATTTATTTTATCTATCTGCACTTGAGTCCTCTTTTCATTTTGCAGGTAGCGGGAATTTTGGATGGCATCATTTCAACACACGGACATGTCAGGTATAATTTCTAACCTCCCATTTTAGGACCGCCATACTCGGACCCACCATTTTACGCCTCTTCATGGCTAAAATGCTTCTCTGAGGGGGCAATATGTATGTACCCAAAATTGTAAGGGTACACACTGCCAGAACAACGTTACACGTGCCCCAATGATGATACTGAGTCTCCTCATGAGGTGTTCGGGATCTGAAAATCTCTCCAAGTATGCATTAACATCCCGCATGCCCTGCTTAGCCTCTGCATGCTTTGTTTTTCTCTCCCCCTTCTTTTTCTTTGTGTTTTGGTCTTTAGATGATGAAACCCCACCTGCCTTGGCGATGGTCTCGTGACCACCGCCCAGTTAAGGCGGGTCCTGTCCGCCGCCTTTTTCGGGGCGGCGGTCCTTCATGCATTTTCTAGAATGTTCTTTTTATCATGACTCACATAAAATTTCAACATTTACCAGCTTTTTTCACCACCTTTGCTCATATTTATGATTCTGGTTCCCTAGAATAGTGTTTTTGCATTGTTTATGGTTAAAGAGTTCAAATTGGTTTTCACCTTTGGGTAAATGGGGATTCTATAAATAGCTGGTTGATCTTCAAGCAAATGGCCCCTCAAAAATTACCTCTCATCTTCTCATTTCATAGTTTTAGTCTTTCAGTTCTTAGGAATTCATAGTTTTCATTTGTTACATGCATAGTTAGTGTTGTTTTGCTATTTAGAAGCCACATAATCTTCTTGTGCTAGTGTTGTTACTATTTCACACAATCAATTGAGATAGGATAGTTTTATTTTCAGTCTGAAGCCATTAGAGTTGCAGGTTTTGTTCATCAAAAAGAATAGCTTCAGGTTCTGGATGTTTTGTGTCATATGACTCACAATAAATCCCACTAGGAATTGCATAAGCCAAGCTCTGTTCTCTTGCACTATCCCTCTCCTACTCGCATTGTATTTAGTCTACATCCAAAGCTGCCATTGTTCCAATACCTACTTCTGTTGATGCTAGCATTACATGCTTTTCTGGATTCACGTGAGCATGAAGGAATGAGGAGACCACACTGAGGGGACAAAGCCACACACAATCGGATTCACCACTGTTCTGCAAAATCCAGGTTCAAGCTTTCAAAGTTCTAGTTAAAGTATATCAAATAGAATAGTAAAAGCATTTCATTTTAGTTAATCTCACTTTCGATATTGCTAGAGGAAGCTGTGGGGATTGATAGTTTCTGAGAAACTATGATTCATTCCTCACTTCTGAGGTAGGATCGAGTCTTTCAAATAGATTAGATCAATTATTTCATTATTTAGAATAGACTTACAACTGCACATGCAAGTAGCTATACTTGCTTTTGTTTGTTTTAAATTTTGTTATTAGTTTAGTTGTCATTTGTAGATATTTTAAATAATTGCTCTTTTCAATTTGTTCAAATAGTTCATCAAAAACACAAAAATAGAGAAGTTATATATGTTGTAGATATACTTTACATAGTTAGTTTTACTTTGCTTCAGTTAGATTTACATTGTTTCATTTGTATGACAATCACGGGACCTAGGGAGCCCAGAGAATACGTATTTAAGCCAATCGTGCCTCAACCCAACTTTGTTGTAGCAATAACTGACATAGACCAAAATCTTAGAATTCAGGTCTTCCAGAATGACAATAGACCTACAAGAAATTAGCTCACAGTTAAGAGGATTAAACATAGAAGATGACAGAGTGCATACGTTTTGGTCAAACCAGCCAAACTACAGATTACCCTAGATAAATATCCACATGACTGTAGAAGGGCTTGAAAAAGAGCAAATGTTTGGGTGTGATCCTTTGGTCCCACAACCAGATGCAGGAGACATTCTAACCAACATAGACACTAGCTTAAGAATTCAAGTTGCCAGAATGCCTATAAGATACTCTAAGAAGATTGCACAACTGTTAGTTCTCAATATAGAGGCCGAAAAGGCATATAATTACTAGATAATAGGGGTTAGGGATTGATTTCACATATGACCATAGGAGGTCCACAACAACCACGAATCTATGGTTGTGATCCACAGTCCCACAACCAACGAGTCCATAGGTCCCACAACCCAACGAGTCCACAGGTCAATCAGACGTAGATGCTAGTTTACGCACATTAGTATTTAGATCCACTCCACTTCCACCAATCATAATCACACAACTATCCTCACTAGACACAACAGCTAATCAAGCTAAGGATTTCTGGACTAGACTAGAGAATCACCCATAGAATCCACCATCAGTATGTCATTCATTTTCATGACCCTGTCAGGGAGACATATACGAAGCACCCACAGGTTATCTTCCACGTATTCCACAACCTATAGATCGAATCACACCAGAGCTCGATATTGATTGGAGCCTTTGAGCAATCATCCTCACCGACCGATCTATCACGCTAGTTCAGGTTAGGAGGGCCTTCTTTGCCTTAGATTCACAAATTCCATTAGTGCATGTCGAAGACATAAGATTGCCCAATTAGTTTGACCATACCCCACGTATATTCCATCCCCACCGGTTGTCTCGGCATGACCTCGGGAAGTCGGGTGCGAGAAAGAGTTACTTGTAGATTCCCATGCTCACTTGTCACTTTTCCATGCTCTAAAATCAATATCCAACCACAAAGATCCATTATATTAATTGATGTAAAACATAGAAGCTTCATACATGTATCAGTATAGTCACCATAGTCATGCGTGCTCATAAAATTATAACATAACAGTAACAAAATAAGGAACTATCTGAACCATGCAAATCAATAGATATTTATAGGGGTGGGGACTTGCCATTCACCACCCATGTAACTTTATGAAAATAGACCACATGCTAATAATAACCATGTGCCCTTACATGATAAATACAAGAGCATGTAAGATCGCTAATAATAGATAATATAATAATACATCAATTATATAATCCTATTAATAACTAAAAAACTATGCATGGTGCTTGATCTTGTACTCATCCAAAATATACTTTGCATGTTCTTCAAGTCTTCTTCAAAACATGATCTGCACTCCATGTCCAAAATTAGCCTCAAACCTGGGAAACGACTAAGTCCCGATTTCATGCTTTCTTGGGCGCGTTCCTGTTTCACTATATTTCCATGCATATATACGTGCTCGATGCCCACATGTCCAATCATTCTACGCCCTTCATACTTACGTGGTATTTCATCAGCCCAAAATTAACCCACACTAAATTCATCGCTGTCCTTGACAATGGGTAATCATAACTTATGTCTCCATGAAAAAGAATAAAGAGTGAAAGAACAACTCAGTAAAAATAAAGAGAAAATACTTGGCGCATGACTCTTCCATAGGAATAATTAACTCGGATATTTTCTTTGATCTCTACCTTGAATTCATTCCAATCACTTAGCGCATTATTTGTTTTATCTAGAATGTCTACAATTAGTTCATCCATCTCATCAAGAGTCATGTTCTCACCTTCTTTCTCAGTAGTACTCGAGAAAATTGGCCATGCTTGAGACCATTCTATCCATGACTCCATTCGCTACGCTATCAATTTCCCAATGTCCTTTACTTTCTCCTTGTGCGGGTCCTAGGATTCTCAAAGCATGTTGCACTTATCTATTATTAAATTAAGCCTCTCAACAGTCCTAGTGTTTCATTCTTTACTAATTTTTGAACCTCATCCTCTTCTTCCATGGTTCTTCTCTTGATTATCACATATGGGGTCGCACATATTCAATACCAAATCTAATTTCTTTATTTCATCTTTCAAAGTGTGTACTATGGACTCATAAGCTGTAATTTTGTGTGTAATTGTTGCTTTATCCTTTTGCGCTTGTTATGTAACATCCTTGGGTTTTTACATCCTTACGAGCCCCTCATCTAGCACTATATGAACTAAAGTGCGTAAGTTGTGTAAAGCAGATGAAAATAATTGTGCAACATTTTCTTCCAAATCTAGCCTCTTCTTCAAAATATCATCCCCAATCTATTTGACCATATTTAGTATTGAACATGCCGTCACCTCAACTATTTATTTTTCTTCTGTTAGGAATTTGATTTTAGTATCTTTATCCTTCTTATCTTCCAAGAGCACCTTAATAGTTTCCACTTTGTCTATGTTTTTGCACACAAATTCTATAAATACCTTTGTTAGAGCATTGCTCACCTATTATTAGAAATAATAGTAGGCTTAACTGTGACATGGCACGAGTGTGGTGAATTTTGAACCTGTGTGACACACATGATTCCTCACATACATCGAAGTCAGACTCATCCATATGAATCTGTATGCTCTAAGATAGTTTTTTCTATGTGCTTGTAGTTTCTATGTCTTCATCCATCAGCTCCTAGCCATAAAGGTCCTTAGGTTCCAAAGTTTTCTAGAACTACGTGTGTATGATCTTGGTTAGGTCATCATTATACCCAACTATCGTTGGTGTCTCATAAATTTCTTCCTCCTTTCCTTTCCTCAAGAACTTACCTTTAGGGGTGTGCACTCTTGAATCCAACACCGATCCTTTACTCCGTATTGTAGTATGTGGTGTGCTTAAAGGCTCCCCATTATCTTTTCCTAACTCTGTCTTTCTCTCCAATTCATCCACTCGAGGATCTTCTACATCCTCGGTCCGCCCCTGAGTATTCGGTGTGATGTCATCATATTTATCTTCCTCATCATCCTTTTGAGGAATGTACTTTTACCTTTTCTTCTTTTAGGATCTATCTTGATAGGTGAAGTTCTAGGTGACCTTCTAAGGGGCTATGATGTCCCCACACTATGAGTCCTTGTATTTCTTATCACTCTTTTAAATTAGGGTTCCTTAGTAGTCTGTTCTATGTCCACCTCCATTGCGTCAATCTCCAACACTTCATCTTCTTGCTGCAGTGGAGGGGTTACCTCATGCTCTCTTTTCTCTCCAGTAGTAGGATACTTTATGCCCTTGTGCTCCAAGCCACCACTATCTTCCTAAAGTTCTTCTTCCTCGAGGGAAAGGTGTCTTCTTCATCATGTAATGTGCTCATAGTATGCTTCCCCTTGAGTGGTCTAGGGAGATTGAATTCATTTTCCACATATTTCCCATTTTCCAACCTTGGTTTGAGGTGAATATACACAAAGGCTGCTCCATACTTTTCAATGGCCAAACTAATAGCATTCATGTTAATATCATCTGAAATTAATTTTTATATCTATGCACACTTACTTGGATAAACATAATTCTTTCTAAGGGTGTGGTAGTCACAATATACCTTTTCTACATTAAACAACAACCGACGTGTGTTTGAGAACCTATGTACATGATTCTTGAAAGTAGCATGTGGTGAAGGCATATGGGAGCTTACAAAAAGGGATCCACTTTCCTTTTTCATACCAAAACATGTGATGCATAAGTACTTATATACTATAAACTCATATATTTTCCCAATACCGTAGGAAGCTCCTTTGGTATTCTCCATTCCTCTTCAAATGCAGTGCAAAGGTGCTCATACCACAACTCTGCTCTCTACTCAAAGGGTCCAATCATGGTCCCATCACATATGTAGTTCGAAAATCTCTCTCGCTAGGGATTTCTTCTCCTCTAGATATTGCCAAATTTTATCATTTGGCTCATCGGGCACTCCAATTTTAACAAAAACAAATGACATAATTATCACGTAAAACTTATTTTCTCACCTTCATGCACTTCTTCAATTATGGTCTATGTAATGTAGCTAGACAAATTGTACACCACTTCTTCTATCATCTTCTTCACCACATGCAACCACGCCTTGTTTAGTTATGACCAGCTCTTGATTAGTCAACTTAGTCAAGAGGTGTGTCGTCACCTAAACAAATGGATACTTATGTAACTTATGGATATCCATCTCACACCCTCCATTCATATATCCTAGCACCTTATTTGTTAATTCTATCACCTCTTTGTCAATGAGGTCACTACTCAATTCAATACCCGAACTCCTTAGTCCTTTCAAACTCCCAATTAGGGGCACGGTGAGCCTCATTCATCACCCAAAAATAGAAGAAGTCCTCATGGACTTTGCTCATCAACCACTGGTATAAATTTTCTAGTTTTCCAAAGTAAGGGAGCTCATATAATTGCAAAACTCCCACCTTTGTTAACAAATTTTCACCGCATCATCATACACAACCATGTCATTCTCTGTCCTCAAATTCATCTTCACTACCAAAAACTTGTCCAATTCATCTTTATTATCTTTGTTCATGTGGTTATAGTCACTTACTTTGCATTGACGAATGTGAGAATCCCAATCACGACCCATAAAAACCCTTATGGGTATTGCATCTTAGAAAAATGGATTTTAGGGGCATCTTCTACATTGACCTCAACTTCCTTCTGCATCCTTCCCCTTTTAGCCACTTCCAGTGCTCTCTTAGGTGCTATAGGAACATTAAAGGTGTGTTCTTTCAATAGATTCAAGCTCAAGAACTTAAATCCGTGTGCCCTAGCTCAAATCCAAACCCTAACAATTGATTTATCCTTCCCGCACACCTTTGTATCTCTCAAACACCTTCTCCAATGGAGTGTGAGACAATCCCGTGCATAAATATGAAAAATCTGACTGGTTCATAGCTCTCCGCACTTCATAACTCACTTTCTAGCTCACTCAAATTCAACTCACTTGAATTCTCTTGATTGCAAAGGTAAAAATGATTTCCCAACACCTCCTTATATAGATTTTTTAAAAAATTCCCATTTATTGCTTCTCTACCTACCACCATAATCAACATTAAATTGGCTTTTCTTCAATTTTCTACATTGATTTTTCTATGCCACATTCCATAACCTTCCTCGCATGCCTACTACTCCTTGCCACAAACCTCCTTTTGTGTGCCTCTATGTGTTGAAGTACTTCACCACTGTGCCTTTCACCAAGTAGTTTCCAAAGCACAGCCTACCTCGTGTTACACTGTACGTGTATCCATCCATACATGGTTTTAAATCATGAGCATAATTTCTCTATCTACACCTTTACTTCAATCAACTACACAATATCTCATAATGCATGTTCATCTTTAGAGAACATTCAAACCTGGTCCATGTACTCAGATATAATCCACCCACACTAAGGGTATGCATGGTCCTCTACGCATGAAAACACTTAGATAGTAATCGCTTTCAGCTTGCAAGCACACTTATTACACAAAACAATGAACTAAATTGAAAAACATAGTAATGATGATAATAAAAATATTAAGGAAACCTAATCTAATGGAAATATTACCTTATTACAAACACCAAGAAGACTTATTTATGGTAGGGCTTCACTACCTCCTCAAGTAACCGGGTAACCATGTTCCATCCAATGCCTTTATCTGGTAAGTGCATGAGTCAAGTATATAAGTTACAATATACGGTCCCAACCAATGCACTTTAAGCTTCCTAGGGTGGCACAAGAACTTTGAGTCATAAAGAAGAACCATCATCCAACTTCAAGCTTATTATCCTTAATATGTCTATCATGCCATGCCTTCTGCCCGACATCTTCTCGACTCCATCATGCTATAACATGTCTCTCATCTAACTACATCAGTTTATCAATGTGCTCTTCAAGTGCTTTCTCATTAGCCAAACCTCCTGCACGCACAATACACAGAGAAGGTAACATGAATTCCATTGGTAAAATATCCTCCATGCCAAACACTAATTGAAAGGGTGTGGCCTTATTCAACCTCTTGTATGTTGTCCTATATGTCCATAATACGACATATACTTTATCATCCTAGTCCTTCCTTCCAACATCAAAATTTTTAGTCAATGTGTGGCTCAATATCTTGTTAAAGGCCTTAACAGTTCCATTATCCTGAGGGTGATAGGGTGTTTTTTTATGTTGTGCAACCATAAATTCTGCCAATAGTATCCTGATAGTCTCATTAAGAAAATGAGTACCCCTATCAATTATCAAACTCAATAGGCATCCATACCTACTGATAATGTTCTCCCACATAAACCTTGCTATTGTAGTTGTTGTGCAATCCTTTGTAGGCACCGCTTCGCCCACCTTGTAAGATAATCTATACAAGTTATGATGTAGCGTGAATGGTTCCTATGCACGGGTGGGGAAATAGGACCCACAAAGTCAATTGCCCACTTCTCAAAAGGTTTTTCACTAGCAATAGGCCTTAAAGGCATTTATTCTCTATGTCTAGGATTTCCAAGTGGATGACAATGGTCACATGCATTGCATTATTCTTTACAATCCTTATATAATGTTTCCCACCACAGCACAATGAGTAAAATATTTCACATGGTGGCATCTTCTACGTAGTTTCCACCTGCAATACAACCATGAGCCTCTTCCATAATAGATTTGCACTCATGCTCAAATACATACCAAAGGCAGAAATTCATCCCAAATAGTTTGTATAAGTCTCCACTTTGATCAATATATAAGGCATAACATGTATAACAAGTTACTTCTTATCTATATCCTTCATTCCCTCAGGTGCCCCACCTATTCATAAAAAGATAAAAATATATTCTAAGTTAGAGGGCGCGCGGTTCAATCTAAAAGCTTTGCATCCGAAATTGTATCCTCAATTCTCTCGCACATCCTCTCTAGTATTAATCCTTGATAAGTGATTTGGTCTAGAATTGCTCTTTCCCACCTTAACCACCATGGTAAAAGAAAATTCATGAAATATTAGAATGCAACGACATATGCACCCATGTAGAATGGTCTAGAAACGAATAAGTACTTCAATGTCATGTGATTTGAATAGAAAATAATGCCACCACGTAAATCATAGACAAGGCCTCGTGCTTTATGTAGTAGTATAATTTTGTTCAGATGGTGTCAATTTACTACTTACAAAATAAATAGGATGATCAACAATACCTTCTCCAGGATGGGCTAATACCACACCAATGGCCATGCCAAAGGAATCTACATACACATGAAAAGTTTTAGTCCATGAAGGAAAGGGAAAATTAGGCACCGTGGTAAGACTTTCCTTCAGTGTCTCAAATTTGCATTGCTGTTGCACTTCACCCCAATAGAACTTGCCTTTGCTCTTCAATAATTCCTCTAATGACACAAAAATCTTAGCATAAACTTTGATAAACTTCTAGTGAGACCCAATAATACGCGCACCTTGATCTAGTTAGTAGGTTCCTCTAATCCCAAAATGATAACAACCTTAGTAGGATCTACTAAAAATCCTTCCTTACGATGATGTGTCCTAACAAAGTACCAAAAGGTGTAGAGAAAATGCACTTCTTAATGTTTAAAGAGATGCTCAACTTTTGGAACCCCTAAAAAATAAGTCTTAAATTGTCACAATGATATTTCACTAGCCCATAAACTATCTAATAATTTAGATAAACTTACAAGAATTTATGAATAAAGTCCTGGAATGGTTGCACAACAATGAACAAAAATACTGTAGGTGTATTCTTCAATCCAAAGGGCATAACCATGTATGAAAAATTCCCACTCAAAGGGTGAAAGTTATCTTTTCATTATCCTCTTTAGCAATCCTTTCCGATGACATCCAAAAAAACCATCGGTGAAGGAGTAGATATCGTGCCCTACAACATCTTCTAGAATATCCTTTGTAAATGGTGTGGGAAAGGGATCTATTACACATGCAACATTCAAATCCCCGTAATCCACTCAAATTCTGATTCTTCCATATTGCTTATACTGATCACCGTAGGGCTAACCCACTCTAAAACCTCAATGGGCTCAATGATACCAAAATTCAACATCTTATCAATATTTTCCTTTACCTTGACGTGCAGATTAGGATTCATCCTGTAGGGCCTCTTCCTAACTATGCACACACCTTCCTTTAAATTGATTCTCATCTCATCCAAATATTCATGTACCCCTTTAAATTATTGATAAAATCTAGGAAAAGTCTTAGAAATTACACAAAATCTCAATTATCTTAGCAACCTCGAGTCGAGCAATAATCTCTAATGATGGCCTCCTTAGGTTCAACATCTATCCCAATGTTGACCTTCTTAGTTTTCATTAGCTCATGGTAGGCACGCGCCTTCTCATCTGCACTATCTAAGACCTCGCGTGTACCCTCTATATGCTCAACATCCAAATTATCCACTTCTTCATCATCAATAAAGTAGACCATCTTACCTTTCTCTTTTTCTAGGAAGGCACACCCAAATTGTTCTGCATCTATCTCTTCCTCTTTAAAGCACGCCTCCGCTTTGACTCACCTAAGAACTCCCCGAATAATTTCCTCAGCCTTTGCACTATCTCCCATCATAAAGAACTTCATAACTTGTAATGCCTCATTCATTAGAGGTTTAGTGGAAAAATAATCAAAGGCCCGAATCATACTTGCAGCTTAGTTCTTGCCAATTCCCCGTCTCTCTATTCAACTCGTGCATAGACATACCATACATGTGTGCAACTTCACAAGGTATAGTAGAGCTTGTGTAACCATAGAGAAGGTGGTAAAGCTTCCCACCTCTCTCGTGTAGAGTCTCTCACACTTTGCTGATCATGGTGCTTGAATAGGGTCTTTGCCGTGGAATTCACGATATGAGTAGGCACATTCCTCTATAGAAATCTAGCAGAGAAGGTAGTTCTTACTTCTTTCCACTCTAAGAGATTATCCTTATGAACCATCCGCCAATGCGCTACCGTCCCAACAGAGTATTAACTAGCATATTCCTTATTTCCACTTGATCTATCCAAAGAAAATTCCATTACACGCAGGAACACTTTAAGATTACCTTCACCCGTGCACCTTTCTACCCGGTTACTAAATGCCAAATGCCCAACTCAACGTGGATTTCTTATGCATGTATAATCGTACTCCTCACTTCACGCCCAACCATTTCATAAGTTCCATGTGCCTAGTTATCACATGCAACAATTTTGGTATCACTCATGGATTGTGCATCATCCCATTGGAGAAATCCTTCCTTTGATGGCTCAAGAACTTCAAGATCCCTAATGGTGTACACATAGATTCTGTTCAAATCCTCTTCACTTAAGGGCTCTACATAAGGTGTAACTTTCTCATTTGTCAAAGGAATGATGACGCACTCTTCCTTGTTCTCAAAACTTATATATCCTTTGTTGAAGCACAGATCAACATTGTTTTCATAACACCAAGGGTGCCCAAGTAGTGATGGAAAACTATCTACCTTTGCAAAGTCGTCAAGACCTCAAAGTCCCCAGTAAACTTGGCCCCTTATATAGTAATAGTAGTACATTCTTCACGACTCCAATTGGCATGGATTTAGTCCTGTTTTCCATAAACAACACCTTTTAAGATGACTATATAGGTGGCCTTCCCATTTGAATCCATGCGTCCAAAGTGAGTACATTCACTTATGCACTTGTGTCAATGAAAATGTTACTCAAGAGCCATCCATCAACAAAAACATTCAAAGTGATCTCTTTATCATAATCTAGACTATGAGGAGGCAGGTTAGCATGAAAAATATGTCTTTCACGCTCAACTCCAATGTGCAAAATATTTTCCTTAGCCATTCCCCAAGTAAAAGAAATGATGTTTGCTTGTCACAACATCCTATAAACCTTCCATAGATCATCAACATCTATATGAGGAAGCTCAGTTTTTTTCTTTTGTTCTAACTTCTACCACTATTCTTTCAAACATTATATCTCACCCTCGTAAATTCCTAACCACTTCAATGGTTTCTCGATAAACCTCATTATGATGTATTGGGTATGGATATTTTGCATGAAGTACCTCCTCCTTTGTAATGGTAGGCTTTTGATTTAGAAATTCCCTAGTGCAAAACACCTCACCATGTGTAGTGATCATCATAGGTACCAACTCGGGATCGACTCTAACTTTTACATCCACTAATCTTCCATATTGTGATGTACTCTAACCATTCCCACGCCCTTGTCCTACTTATGCTTCTTACTCAGGTGTTCATACAAATCCGAAAATTATTCATAGTTATGGTTCTTTCCACAAAAATAACAAATAATGTTCTAAGGGAATTTGCACCTGTAATGATTAGGGGATCCACATGTATAACATGTTCCTCATGGAAAATAACTTCTTCCACCACTATGACCTCGACCTCTAAGTCCTCCATGTTATCCTCAACCTCTACCTCACCTCCATTAGCATGACCTTCATTGTGATCATGATCATGATGCTCACCTTTCTCCTTTGAATTATTTGCAACACTGGTCTTTTGCACACCTAGTATAAATGACATCATGAATCTAATCAATCAACCTATAATTTTCAGTATCATGAGTGGTAGACCTACAAATCTTGCAGTAACAAGACATGTTCTTCCTTATCGTGCGTTGCAATAATGGACACCTACTTAAATCATGATCCAAGTGGTAGATATCACATTCCAACAACATGGAACATACTGATTTATGAGGAAATCTATCCTTAGTATGTCCTTCTACTTCATAATCTATGCACCAAATTCCACTGCGTGTCTCATGTGCTGAATTAGCTAATAATTTCTCTAACTGTTTCACCATTGTTGCAATATGAGCCTCTAAAAATGGGATAATTCTTGTGTTTACACTCTTAACTTCCTTGACACACATAGATGCTTCAAGTTCCTCATGTGGGTCTATATAAGTCTTGTGTGAGAGCACCCTTTTGAAAGGTGTGATCACCCTCCAATGAACCATTACGCATGTTGGATTGAGTGAATACCATAGGATAAATTCGACAAGAGGGTGTTGAATCATGTATCATACTCCCGAACAATCTCAAACAGTGCCCTTCTTGATGTCCTTTAGTGCGCTAATTATCTTATGCTCAAAATTAGGTATATAAAACTTTTGCTAAAAAGCCATCACACAACACAATTTAGTCTACATAATTCTAGTTTAGATCAAACTTCATATACCAACTATGCGCAGTGCCCTTGTAATGTAGTTGCAAATTGACTTTCCTTGCACTTTGGAACTATACTCCCCTTTGCGTGCCATAGTATCTCACACATATGAACGTGCTTAATCACATATTATAGTCCTCTGTATTTTAGGAGACGAAGAGACATCTCTATATAAATTTTTGGGGGCTGGTGCAGGACCATGCCCACCGTGATCAAAGCTTGTATTGCCTCATATGTTTCCTTTGTGTTTCCTCCTCTATTTATTCCACCTCCAAAACAACCAGATAAACTATATCTCAAGCCACTTGATCCTCCTCCTCCATGCTAGCAGGTACCAAACTAGAGGATGAGGATGCACTACCTTGTGTTCCTATATTTGTGCTAAACTAAACTCCTACAGTTTGCAAAGTTGTACTACTTCCAAACATGACACCAACATTCTCGTACGACATCATTTTGTGTTGATGACGTGCTAGAAAACATACCTCCAAATAACATAGATGATGATTGTGTCATCATAGATGAATAAGCTACCTAATTAACTCCTAAAGTTGACTACAAACTAACTCTATCTCTGTCATTACTCTCACGCCCACACTAGCTTTCTTACTCGATATCTATCGTAGAAACTAGTAAACCAAGCATAAGGGCTAGGTCGTTAGGACCTATCAAATACATGCATGTAGTCCATGTAGATTCCACCAACGCACTCTCATATGAGGTTGAAGAGGGTTTCTACCATGATTTCCCAAATGGGGGAGTTCAAGATGCTCCGGCTCCATGTGCTTTACATGAGATCCAAATCCTTCATGAGCAATCTCTCTCCACAATGCCATTAGTTCCATAACTTCAAGATGCTTCTCCAAATCCTTCTTGCTCTCATTAAAACTAAGACCTATTTCTTCTCTCTTCCTTTCTACCACTAGGTCCACCATCTTTCACCACACCTACTCCTACCCCCGCACGTGGTGGGGTTTAGCTAGCCATAGGACATTATCCTAAACCTGGGTCATATTCAAGATCTTAATCATTAAAGGAATACCACATTGAAAAGATCCTCTAGGTTTTCATAAGAACTAGAAATCAACAACCTCTATACAAGAATAAGTAGAAATTGCATACTCCATAATATAGCTATTTAGAACACCACTCCACCAATGATCTACAACACACATGTAAGTGATATCTATCGCATCATAAAAATTATGGAATTCTTCATGTGTTCAAACATGTGTAAAAACCTCCAATTTCTCTTCAATGCATAAACAACCAACCACTCGTACAACTCTATAGGAAATATGGCGAATAACGTCTCATACATGACTTGTGATAATGATTTTGTTTAACCTATGCACGTGCATTAAAATCAGGTCTAGTGCTAAATATGTGAGCATATTATTCCTCCAAATCATCTAACCACTCTTCAATATTGGCCAAGGTCAACTGATACATCTTCATCATGCAACATCTTGACAAACAAATTGAAAAAGAGGTCCCAATAACGGAACCAAAATGTAGCCTAGATTTTACCACCAACAACCTAAGGCGCGTGACACATCACTCAGCTTGAATTGAGTGCTCACCCAAAGCATGCAAGGGTACTAGGTTCCTCTTTTATGTCATCTTGTTCCAGAATTTAGCATGATTATACAAATATTCTAGATCCATAACAAATAACCAATTATATTGCAAAGGTCATAAACCAGATCTAGATCTTAACCATTAACATGAAAAATCAAACAAGAATCAAGATTAACTTTACCATATAAGAACCATTCACAGATGTGTCTATAATCAATATCCATCCACAAAGATCCATTATATTAATTTTTGTAAAACATAGAAGCTTCATACATGCATAATATAGTCACCATAGTCATGCATGCTCACAAACTCGCAACATAACACTAACAAAACATGGAACTATCTAAACCATGCAAATCAATACATATTTATATGGGTGGGGACTTTCCCACACGCCCATGCATCTTTATGAAAATAGACTACATGCTCATAATAATAGCCATGCACCCTTACATGATAAATACAAGAGCATGCAAGCTCGCTAATAATAGATCATCTAATAATACAACAATGGTATAATCCTATTAATAGCTCCAAAACTATGCATGGCGCTTGATCTTCTACTCATCCAAAATAGCCTTTGCATGTTCTTCAATTCTTCTACAAAATGTGATCCACACTCCATGTCCAAAATTAGCCCCAAAATGGAAAACAACTAAGTCCTAATTTCATTCTTTCTTGGATGCACCCTGTTTCACTATAGTTCCACGTGTATATACGTGCTCAATGCCCACACACCTAATCCTTCCGCGCCTTTCATAATTTCTGGTGGTATTTCATTAGCCTAACATCCTAGCATATTTATCAAAGTTGGGAAGCTTTAGAAGTTCATCGAAATAATCAATATCCAGCTTGATGACTACTTCACCTATTTGATTTTGGACTGACCTTGAATCTGAGTCATAATGGTTAGCACATGCAAGAATAAACTCAAGAAATTGGGTGGAAATGAGGAAAGCAGCAGACAAAGGTAGCCCGCTTGTGTAGAGGGATTGTATCCATGAAGTATGTGAAGAACTCTGCACTCTACTCCAAAATTCATCCATGTCCATGTGCCCTAACTCTGTATCTTTGATATCAAAATTGAGTCAATGTTGGAAGGGGGCACAACTCCTTGATATTTGTACTTCATCTCTTTAGATCCTTCCTTATTTCCCTTTCCCTTTCCTGAATAAGATATGAGGAATCGAAGAACAATAATTGTAAATCTTCCTGGAACCCATAAAAGAGATTCCGGCTTTTAACCCTACAAAGCACCTCCGAAAGTCCAAAACTAGTAAGAGAAATAGTCCTCTAGAGTACTCAAAAACTCGAAACTCTACAGAACTTGGAACTTTCTCAACACCTTTAAAAAATTGAATCATTGTTAGAAGTTTGACCTTGTTTAGTACTTGGGAAAACCAAACATAAAGGGTAGAAGCTATATCTTGTCTAGTAAGAGAAAAAACCCAAAACACTCGCAGAAAAAATCACCTACTCGACACGTGCAAAACCCAAAATGCATTTTTAGGCACAAATCTAATAAGTGATATTTTTCAGTTTGTTAAAATTGTAACCCTTACAAATAATGAGCAAGTAAGGAACCTAAAAAGACTCCCGATTTCCTTGCTAAGTGAAAACAAAACCTTTTAAAAATAAGCAATAAAAAGATATTTGAAAAATGTAAAACAACTCCCCCACTCAAGATAAGACCTAAAAAGCACAAAACAAAAATACCAGAAGGAGGTTTACTTACTGTAAGATGAAAACACCCTTGAAATCCAAGAAAAATCAATGAAAATGCCAAGAAAACATGATCTGGACTTTGGTAATGCAAAAACAAGACAGAAAATCTAAATGGTAGAGTGAGTAAAAAGGTATAAATGACCCGAAACCCCCTCTTATTTATAAATAACCTAGCATTAATTAAATTTATGCTAATACATGTGAACCATCAATTTCGAGACTTGCATTTATGGTGTTGAATTTGGGGGGGGGGAGGTTGAATACATTTGACATCTTGTGAAATCATGCAATCAGGTCTCAAAAACCCAATACAAAGGAGTTTGTTAATGGGTTGGGGTTTGGTTTTGGAAAACATGAAGCATATGACATTTGAATTATCTTTAGTGACCCAATGTAAGAAAACATGAAGATCTAAAAAGAGATTGTGTGTTGGGTTTCGTGTTCAGAAACACAAAGCATATCGCATATACTTTGAGGGTGAAATATTCCAATGCATTCAATACCTCGAAACTTGAAAGAATGCTTTGATTTAGAATTCATGGGTGGGAAAAACCTTGCATAAAGCATGAAATATGTCATGGAAACCCCAAAATCTGATTTGAAAAGTGAATAAGGAATTCTTGAAACAATTCATGGATGAAAAATGACTTGAAGGAGGTTCATCAAGAATATTTTTGATTGGTTATATCCATTTTCTTAATAAACTTGAAAATGAGATAACATGCCTAATCTATATAAGGTAGGATCATATAGAATAAAATGAGTAGTAGAATATGGATGATTTTTGTAACATCATTTTTTATTAATAAACTCTATAGTTCAAGTATATTGGTAGTAGTTTGTTTTTAGGTTTTAACCCAACTCTGAGGGAAGAGAAAGGGCCCACTCTTACCCAAGGAGGAGGATGCTTTACTATTATTTATAATAGAATCAATATTATTTACATAGATTGTTTAAATCAACATTGCATGTTTTGTTTAACATTTTGTGTGAAAATTCACTTTCATCAGCCTTTAATATCATTTATTAATTTAAGTTTGTTAGATTAGATTTTGATTAACTAAAATATGGATTTTAGAAGTTAATCTAAACTAGGAACAACAATGAAATAACTGATATAAAATTAAGTATAAATGCTAACTATTTTTAATTAATATTTAAATGAAATGAAATAATTGAAATAGGAGGGAAAAGGTACTAACTTGAAAATGAATTACCTCGCTATGGTCCAGACTAGACAAGATGATGAGTAAATAAAGAAGAGTATGATAACACACCTCAGGAAATTACAAAAATGAAGATTTAGCCAGACTGGGGTGCCTGGAGGAGGATTAGGGCACTTGTGGGTGCCTTGGTATGTAATATGGGTGCCTTGGTCTACAAAATAACTCATAACCTGAATCTGGGAGTGTCACTAGATCTTCACAATTATTCACTTTTTTTCACATGGATATCGCACTAGCCTTGCAGATGATGCCGTAAACCTACAATGAAGATTCACCTGCAAAACCCCATACAAAACATCAAACCCCTAAAAAAGAAATATGCATATGAAGGGTTCAGACTGTCCTTAGTGGCCATAATGGTGGACTTACAACTAAGCGTTGCACTACATTCTAGACCTAATGTAGTTTTGTGTGATTGTGTGTGCAATGATGTGCCTAGGGTTCCCTAATGCTAATGACGTAGAGATAGGGGACAATAGCTAGATAAAATGTAAAATGGTGGATGGAATATAATAGAATTCCCTTTCCTATGCAGTGTGTATGATGTAATGATGTCAAAATGTAGTCCCTTGCCTTAGTAGATAACTAGCCCTTAGTAATAGATAGTCCACCCATAAGATAGTAAGTATGCTATGTTTATATAGGGATCTCTTTGCTCAAATTTTGACACTAATGACCCGACATGTCGACTAGTACCTAGGGAATGGGAGGAAAATCATAAATACCGACCTCAAAACTCTAAATGAGACCCAAGTGCAACCGGGACTAGGGTGCCTAAAAATAAGGATTGGGGCGCCCATGGGCACCCTAATCCATCCCTAGGCACCCTAGTCAAAGACTAGAGATGACAACTAAGTAATTAACGATAGTTGAGACTCCCGAGAGACAAACAAAACTATGTAAAAAACTGATGATTGTGCAAGACACTTAATGACAATGACTGACTAAACTGATGATATGACTAGGGGATGAGCCATTAGTGAATAATTTTCTTACGCAAGATCCATATATAAAACAACATACTTGGTGGTATAATTGTAATAGTAAGTGCATGATTTTGTGACTACATTTTCCCCTACTTTATGTTGGTGAGCAGAAAGATCAGTAACATAAAGTAGACACGAATGCGTATATTAGCGAAGTTTGGAGAAGCCCATGATGTAGTAGAATGCGTAGATGTGGTAGTAAAAGCATGCCTAATTAAATATGTAGCTTGTCGAACCATGGATCAATGTGTTGATCCATGTAACATATCGAGAACCATAATGCCATGATGAAGTGAGCTCAATGCGGGTGATGATTGTAATGCTAAATGATTGATGATTTCAAATATTATATGATGACAATGAAATAGGGTAGGGAGTGATCAATTCTTAGCCTAATTGTGAGCATATTAATAATCGACTAGAGGATTTGGGCATCCTTCCGTGAGGAAGAGTGTAGGGATAAAAGTGTGTTATTCTACAACCTCTAAATACATCCTCAAGATCTAGAAGATGCGAGATAGAATCGAGATCAAATTATTGTGGTTTTTGGATCCAAATAATTTCAATCAAATAATAGACCCATATAGGAGTGGTATAGGAAAGGCACTCTTTCCCCACTCGACTGGGTGTTTCCGCAATGTGATGGCTTCCATGTTAGGTCATCTGGAAGTAAACGTGAAATGTATGATGGCTTCCAAGTTAGGTCATCTAGAAGAAAATGTAAAATGTAGAATAACTTCCCAAGTTAGGTCATCTAGGAAAGTAATGAATGTAACTCCCAAGTTAGGTCATCTGGGAGGCCAATTGTGTTATATTATATTGATTGAGTGATATGATTTTGATTGTTAGAGATTTGAACGCGTGTTGATGGATGGATTTATTGATTGGTTTAATTGGTTACTTGTAGAGGTTTTATGCTATTTCCCTAGGTTAGGTCATTAGGGGGAATTCGATAGAAATTGGTGAATAATCGCATGGAAATATTTTAATGCTTGTTTCCCCCAAGTTAGGTCATTAGGGGAAGTGATGAAATGTCACATATAGAAATTGTATGTTTTTTTGCCCCTAGGTTAGGTCATTAGGGAGAATTAATGGTGAAATATCACATGGTTGATTAGTAAATGTTTAGAAATGACGATTTGATAGTGTTGATTGAACACATGGTGATATAAGGGGAATTGTAAGATGAAACCAATAGTATGCCCCCCTTTCGGTGAAAGGGGAAGTGATGATAGGAACAAACAATGAGATGAAAGTAAACAAGAAAATAGATAAAATGTGATAAAAATACCAAAACGTGTATAGATCGGGTTAAAATATGTCGAGAAGGAATATAACGCATGTGTCATGTGTATGATGCAATAGTACGTGGAGTTCTAAAAAGGGTTCCACAAATGGGGTGTAAATCGGAGTATAAATGCTGAAGATATGGAAAAAATCATGTGGTGTCTATTAGTTGTGAGAATAAGCATGAAATAATGAATATAGTAAAGTGTGTGATGAAAAGTAACTATAAATAGCAAGATGAAAAATTTATTAGTCACTTCATTTGTCTTTCGCATGATTAAGATTGAGCTCTAAGTAAGTAAGGATGGCTCAAGTGAGAGCAACATGACCAATTTTATTTGAGATGGCAGCGACCACCGTAATGTCACGTATGATAGTGGAATTGGTAAGTGCATTATTTTTTTGAAAAATGTATGTAGTATTCATTTTTGTTAAATATGTACAAAGTTGATATTTTTAATTTTCTCAACATTTTATACTTAGACAAGAGCGTTGAGGGTGCAAGTGACCCTTGGGACAAGAGTGCCTTGGTATGGGTACTTTAGTGTCCCGCTCCAAGGAGCCCTAGTAGTTGAATCCTGAGGACACCTTGCTCCAGAAAGTGTGTATTTTATCAAGAGTGGTGTAAATGTTATTTGGATGATGTAATCATTTCATAAGCAACTATGTATGTATTTATATAGTGTTCTAATGTTGTGTTTGTTGTTGTTATGTGTTGTGTAGAGGGATATTCACTCGAGGGAGTTCCGCAGTGGTTTTGATATGAGTACTTTTCTTGGGATAGGTTTGTTAGATGAGGATTGGGATGACTGTTCTATCCTCCGACACATAGCACAGATGGGGGATGTGCCCATAATATGCCTATGTTGATTGCATTATGTGAGAGGTGGTGAACAACTATTTTTACATTTTGGTTTCCTACTCTTGGTGAGATGAACGTCATACTAGAGGATTTGTATCACATATTACAATTTCCAGTTGTTAGGGAGAGAGTACATGTTATGCCATTGGAGGATATGGAGAGACAAATGTGAGTTGCTAGATGATATTTTATGGGGACTTGAGTACTGCCGAGGCCCATATTAGTTTGGATGCTATTTTGAGGTCTAGGGTTCTACATTTGTGGAAGTTCATTACCGTTACTATTCCTTCATCTATCGTAGTGGATGGAGGAGGTGTGGGAATCTTGTATAAGATGCACGACATATGCCACTAGATAGAGGAGGAGAGCACCATGTATGCATGGGCACAATGTGTGTTGGCCCACCTATATAGAGACCTATATCGATTTACTCATGATGAGCATGGAGGTGGGATAAGATCTACTACGCTATTACATGTATGGGCATATGAGCACATAATAGTGTTGAGGCCAGTTGGAGGTCCATGAGAAAAGTGGGATAGGCTAGAGATATTTGCGAGGAGGTGGATTAATGTACGCGGGTAGAAGATGGACACTGATACTTATAGGGCCTTGATAGATAGGATGGGGTCCAAGGAATTTATATGGAGGCCATACCATGATTATGGAGGATGGATAGAGGATGTATGGTTAATGACTGATTTCTAGGAGTGACTAAGCTATTCCAGGGGGAGAGAGTATCATGATAGTTTGGCATGGCTTAGATGTGCCCCCAGAGCCATATATATGGTTGAGAGCTATTAGAGCACCTATGAGGGCTAGAGCTTGACCAGGGGGCCACAAGAGATTAGCTAGTACCTCCTGGGCCAGACTAGGTAGACGTGGTGATAGAGCCAATAGATTCAGATGATGCAGGGTATACAAAGGAGTATCGTGCATGGTGGGTGGAATATGAATGGGTATTCTTGTATCTGTTGTTCATAAACATAACATGATTACCATAGGGAGAAGGAGGGAGGGGGAAGCACATGCCCCCAACAATGTGGTAGTGGCCACAATGGGGCATGAGTATCTATGTATAGCTATGTTATGTGTTTTTTTATTTGCTTATGTAATAGTGATAGTTATCTAACATGTTGTTCTATTTGTTTTGTAGGGGATGCATATTGGTCTTTAATAGTGGACACATCCATCTACATATTGAAACAGAACATGCCGACAGATGTACTTGGTGGGGGTATACTTGAGAGTGTGGATGATATAGAAGGTGAGCATGCCCATTTATTTCAGCCAGTGGCCATATCAAAGGAAACATGTATTATGCTTTTAAGAGGGATGAGGCACACAAGGAGACTTGATGAGCCAAATAGGCAGTGGGTGGTGGTCCCTTAGTGTAAGATGTGTTCATAGGATACGTGGATTTATAATGGAAGTTTGTAGAGTAGTTTATAGAGAATACGATTTTACGATATATAGTGGTGAGGCATCGCGTTTGAGGGCTCTTAGTGTGCTCGAGAGTGATAGTGATGATGTAATTTGATTTGTACTATTGTATATGATGTAGGGGACTTTCCCCTCTGGTGACGAGATGTCTTGTAATGATGGTCACACTTGATATATATATCAAAATCTATATTTTAATGGTATATGATGAGTTTGTTTCATTGTGTATGGATGTTGTAATATGATTGATGATTATTATCATAATTTATGTATTGTGTTGAATATTGTTCATGTTAGTTGATGTATATTCACACTATGATATTGGGATGGATAAACAAAATGTATAATGTGTATGATGATAGATACCATGTGTAAGTGAATTGACGAGTTAAGTGAAATGCATATGTGCCGAATAGAATGTGGGGTGTGAAGTTAGCATAATAATAATAGTAGAGTGTTGTTGGACCCTAGAACATTGGCCAAGTATGAAGGCGCATAGGCGCGCAGGGTCCCAGTTATGAAAAGGTGCACAAGGAAAAAGTGCGTGAGAGAAAGGTTTAAGGAAGCACATATCATGTGCGATACACGAAAGGAGGCTCAAGACTTAGTCAATTTGAGCGCCTGTAGAACACGTGAAAAGCATGATTTTTATGTGTGGATAAGGTGCTAGCTTGACGATAGGCTGGCCTAGGAAAGAGCATGCCTTGGATGGAATCTTCTAGAAGAACATCATGAGATAAAGTGGAAAGCTCAGGTCTGGAGAAGCATGCTCGCATGGACCACATTCAACACTTGGCACTAGATCTGAGGGCATTGGAAGGTGAGTTGGCAGTGTAGGAGAATTATAAATACAAGTGCCTGTGGAGTAAAAGATATACAAGTTTGAGATATAGTGGGTTAGAGAGAGCGGGAATTGGAATATAGATCTAGAGAGTGAGTGGAGCTCTGCAGAGATGCTGTGAGGACTCTATTAATGGATAATTACATCCAGGAGAGAATGTCTTGGGCATGGAGTTGTAATTTTTCTTTTGATAGCTTAGTTACACAAGTCTAGTGATATGCATGACTACGGTCTGCTCTCTATGACACTCTGTAATGAATCAATGAATGTAATGAGGTTACCGATATAATATATACGTGAAATCAATGGTTCTAATGCATATTTTCTCTCTTATAAGTTCTCTTTCCTTTCATGCTATGAATGAATGCTTGTATAATTCTTTCTGTCATAATGCATGTCTTGATTCTGTTAAAACACTCAGTCTGAAGTGACTGCAAGGATCTAGAGGCCATTCTGAGCCCTATGGTTCTTGTATGTTTCAACCTCCTCGAATGAAAACTCTCACACTAATCATAGATGATGTTTCCCATTAAAATCACATAAAAGAGAGACTCGGTACTGTGCGTGCCTCGGGTGAGCACTCAACTTTCACTGGGTGATAGGCCGACATGCATGGGATTCCTTCCTTTTGTGATGGGAGAAAAATGACTACATCTTGGTTCCATTACAGGACCTCTTTTCGAAGTTGTAGTGGGATATAACATACATCATGATCTGATGTAGTGAGGAATGACAGAGTGGTTAACATTGGAAAATGTTGAATCGTGGTTCAAGAGCATGGAGGATGAATTTTCTTAGAGATTCAGCATTGGACCTGAGTTTAATGCACGTAGATGGGTAGAAGAGAACCTCTACCATGATCTGTACAAGACCTTCTTCTGCTGCTTCCCAGTAGAACTATATGAATGGATTTTAGCCTATGTGTCTAGATCAAGTTGGCATTATGGATCACATGTGTGGACCAAAGAAGACTACCAAAGGTTACAGGATGCAGATCTGATGTGGACCCGTGTCAGTAGATCATTGGTGGAGAGGAGTACTGACTAGTTACACTTTGGAGTATGCCATTTCCATGTATTCTTGTCCGGAGGTTACTGAGTTTGAATTTCTACAAGAACCTAGAGGAACCTTTCTATGTGATATTCCTCTAGATATGAAGATATTGATGGTTACCATGAGTTTAGAGGCTTTTCCAATGGTTGGATAAACCATTATGAGTGTTGGGTAAGGGAGCTTGCGTGGAGGAAGATGGAAGATATCATAACAGAGAAGGAGAGGGAAGAGAGATGGCTCAAGTATAGTGAAGCGTGTGAAAGGGAGATTGCTAGATGATGCAAGGATGCTAGTGTGATGGATCTATGGAGATAGACATTATGGGAAGGAGTTGAGGTTCACGCAGAGGACGTAGAACCTAAGCAGTCTATGCTGCCCCCATCTTGGAAAGTGTGTGAGGGAGACCCCTTCGGCTTCTAGTGAGAGTTTGTCACATGGAGAAAGGAGATTCGTTGGCGCATATCTGAACCCACCCAATGATCGAGCCTTGGCACTTGGTTTTCCCAAACCAGGAAGAAGTGTTATTGACCCAGTTGATATCAGTGGAAGAGACAGATCCGTGCCTAGGAGATACAATTTTACAGTTCCTTCTTCTATGGCTGCACATATTCTAGTATTTGGAGGAGTCTTTGGACAAGGAGCAAGTGTACAAGCTTTCGGTCTCGCATCAAGGAGTGGTGCAGGACACAGTAGTGGGAGCGGAGTGCTATCATAGATCATTGACACATAGCTAAGTGGGACTGTGGGTGTACTTGGCACAACTCCTACATGCCATATTGGAACTAGTGGTTCTGGTGGATTTGGTGGCTCTGGAGGCACAGGACCTAGTGGACCTGGTGGATCAGTTGGCGGAGGAAACACCGGAGGGAACCAAGGCTCAGCTTGGGAGGACAAGGACCCTAGCCACTACCTTAGGTATTCTTTGAAATGTCTCTGTATTTACTAGATTACAGGTGCATTGAGGATGTTGCGGAACATGTTCACAAGTGTGAACTGCTATGGCATGCGAAGGATATCACAACCCCATAACAGAAGGCTAGTGAGTTTGCAACCATGTTGCAAGGGCGCGCACATAGTTGGTATAAGAAGTATGACCCTCATCAAATAGTGGTGGACTATACTACCTTAAAGAATGCATTCTTGGTAGAGTTCCACATTCCTAAGTTCGAGCATAAGAGCATCAGTGCTTTTGAAGGAGATTCAACAAGGAATGGTAGAGAGTGTGTGGGAGTATGATGCATGCTTTAAAACTCTCTTGTCTAAATTATCATATGATATTCATCCTTCTCAGCATGCACAGTGGTTTGTTGGAGGATTGATCACCCCTTTTAGAAGGGCCTTGTCTCATAAAAATTTTATACACCCACGTGAAGCATTGAAAGCTTCCCTGCACGCCAAAGTTGTTGGTAGTATAGATACTGGCATCATCCCATTCTTAGAGGCTCATATTGCTGCTATGGAAAAGTAATTGGAAAAATTATTTACGAACTTAGCCTATGAGGCTTGTAGTGGTTTATGATGCACAAATTGTGAAATAGAGGGACACGTTAAGGATAATCGCCCCGGAGGATGGTACGTCTGCCGTGACAAAGGATTGTGAAATTTGTCATGGGGACCATGATGCAAGTAGATGTCCTTTACTGTAACACGTGATCAAGAAGAATGTATCTTGTTATTGAAAAATTTTCACCTCTCCAACCCATGATACTAAGGACTGTAGGCTTATTGATAAGATCCATGAGGCCATTGATCATGGGGTGTGCCAAACTAGCATTTCCAGTAGTTTCAAGGATAGTGATCGCTTATAAGGAGTGTGCAAATGGAGGCACGTGTGGAAGAGGTTTTCAAGGATGATTCCATGGTCGAGGTAACTACGAGGAGGAAGGAGTGAGTTCCTACATGGAACTGTTTCAATTGTGGATCACAGAACGTTACAAACGTGAATGCCCAGATCTGTTGTAGTGCTCGTGGTGTAAAAAGAAGCATAAGTATGAGGAATGCCTGGAATTGTTTGAGAATATAAATCTAAAGCACCAGAAGGATAAGGGTGATGCAATGGTCATTATTAAGAAGGTAGACATATAGTGGATGCCCCAAGTAACATGGGATGAAGGTTTGGAGCCCGTCTTGCAACAACAAAAAGGGTAAAAGCCTCACGCATGATAGAGGTACCAAGACAGAAAACCCTAGTTTCAAGGGAGGAAGTTGTTCATGGAAAGTATCTAGACCCCGCGCATCAAAAGGAGATATATAAAGATATCATGGATGTTATTCGAGATTACAAGGGAGATCCAATGTTTAAAGGAGCAATCCAAGAGGGAGGAACAAGGAAGGAGAGTCGAGGTGCAAAAAGATGACTTGGATGAGGTCAATGAGGTGTGTAAAATGTTAAGGTAGGAGAATATCATTCCCTTGCTAGGATCCTGGTTGAGAGAGAAGGTACCACGCGTTAGAGAAGAGTGTGAGAGATAGGTCTTGCACGTGAACCTTCCCCCTCTAAGCCTTGACATGACAAGGAGATTACGTTGAATGCAACAGATGGATGGATCCTCAAAGAATATCCTCATTGACATAAAGTGCGGAGGTTAATGTTTTGACTTTGGATGCATGGCATCAGATGGGAAGACCTACATTATAGCCATCTTCAAATGTGTTATATATGGAAAACAAGACTAAGGCAATTCCCATCGGTGTCTTAAAGGATGCAACTATTACTATCTAGGGAGCCAAGTTTACTGGGACTTTGAAGTCTTGGCACTTGTCGAGGTGGACAATTTCCCAACACTACTTGGGCGCCCTTGGTGTTACAAGAACAATGCGAGACCTTCGGTTTAACAAAGGGTACATCAGCTTCAAGAACAAGGAGGAATGGGTCATTATACCCTTGGCTGATGGGAAGTTAACACCATATATTGAACCATTGGGAGAGGAAGTTTTGGACAAGATTTATGTGCGCTCAATTAGAGACCCTGAGATGATACACCCTACTAATGGGGTTATCCAGTTTGAAGATGCTTATTCAAAGTGGTAGTGATACCACCAATCTATTTGGCATGTGAAAATTGGGTGCATGGAACTTACAAATTAATAGGATGGTAGTTGAGAGGGTCGGTGACCAAGGTGATAAAGGTGTGCACATGATTCGGTGCCTTGGAGGAAAAGAACTGCCCAAGTATTCAGGAGGAGCCTTCCATGAGATCTTTCTCAGGAGGTAGAAGCTCAATGGAAGGAAGAGAAGGAACAAAGGGAGATGTTAAGTTATGTCTTGCTTGGCACAATAGCTCGGGTGGTGGGCCACACACATCAGAGAGCTTTTAGTATGGCATGAGGTAAGAATTGCTCTTTGTGTCGATTTTCTAGAGCAATGTACCCACCATCATCAAGGAGTACCATGGGAAGGAGCCCGCCTCTTTCCATATCTAGGAGTGTGAACTGGTCTCAGAGAGAAGGCATGGAAGCTTTGCCACCATCCCTCCGGTGCATAAGTTGTATTCTACACTACAGGGTCATGCGCATGCATGGTGCATTCATTCGCAGACATGCCACCGACAAGGAATTGGTAAGACATTATTCTAACCTTTGAGTATTAGAGCACTAAGCCATCGATTGATAAGGCCTTACAGGTATCTAGTGCCTTACCATGAGGGATAGTGCTAGGATGGAAGATAGGCTATTAGAATTACTAGGTGAACCAGGATTGGAGGCACATTTTGAAGAAGAAGAGGAAGCAGAAGAGTTATAACTTGAGTGCACATGTTTGGAAAAAGAGAAGGGAAAGTTGGTATATGTGATTGATGGAGAGGAATCGGAAAGCTTAGATGTTAGCCATTTTGTAGGGACGCACGAGGTAGTGGAAAATGCAGATACTCACGCGCGCGCCTACCATGAGCCCTTAAAAATAAAAAGGTTAACATCAATTCGAAGAACCTAAGGAAGCTATTATTGGGGATTACTCGACATAGAAGGAAGTATCAAAGATCATTGATTTGCTGCATGAATTTGAGGATTTATTCTCACATAGGTACCATGAGCTCAAAAGTGTTCACCATTCCTTGGGAGAGATGAAGATAAAATTGAAGGAAGGTGCATGCCCGGTTAGAAAAAGGCCCTACCGGATGAATCCCAATTTACGTGTAAAGGTCAAGGAGGAGATAGAAAAAATGATAGATTCTGGGATCATTGAGGTAGTGGAAGAATCGAGTGGATAAGCCCAATGGTAATCAACATCAAGAAGGATGGGTAGATTAGAATTTCTCTAGATTATAGGGAATTGAACATAGTTTGTGTAATTGATCCATTTCTGACCTCCTTCATTGAAGAAATTTTGGAAGGAGTCACTGGGCATGAAATCTATTCCTTTACGGATGGATTTTCGAGGTATCACCAAGTCCGGATTGCAAAGGAAGACCAGAAAAGATGACTTTTATCACCGAGTGGGAAAGTTTTGCATATACGGTCATGCCCTTTGGGTTGAAGAATGTGCCTACTATTTTTTTGCGCATAGTGGTGCAAGCATTCTAGGACTTCATCCATAAGTTTCTTTAGGTCTATTTGGATGATTGGACAATATATGGCCTGGTTAAAGACCATTGTGACAATTTGAGGTTAATGTTTGAGAGGTATAGGTAGTTGAGGATATCCCTCAAGATTAAGAAGTGTGTGTTTGCTACACCATTTGGGACTTTATTGGGGCATATCATATGTAAGGAGGGATTCTGGTAGATCCCACTAAGGTTGCGATTATTATGGGGTTAGAAGCTTCCTAGCTGAAAGCACAAAGGTGTGGATTCCTTGGGCATACGGCTACTACAGAGAAAGTTTATTAAGGGGTATGCCAAGATCACCGTGCCTTTAGAGGAGCTGCTTAGACATAAAAGTGCCTTCCATTAGGGAGAGGCGTAGCAGAGGGTGTTTGATACATTAAAATATAGGCTTATTACCATGCCTATTTTACATTTTCCCTCTTGGGATAAGCCCTTCCATGTCCATGTAGATGCCTCAGGGACCGCCATTGGAGCAGTGCTTGCACAACCAGGTGAAGGGATTATTGATCATCCTCTATGTTTTGCAAGAAAAAACTGACACCAACAGAGCATAATTATACCATAATTGAGCGCAAGGCATTGTCAATGATCTACGCACTCTTTAAGTTTAGACAGGATCTCAAGCAAAGAACACCCTTTGTGTTTTACACCGACCACATGACATTAAAGTATTTAGTGAACAAGCCTATTCTACAAGGATGCATATGTCGATGGGTGTTGTTTTTTCAAGAGTTTGAATTCACCATTGTAGTGAAGCCCGAAAAAGCAACTGTGGGCCTGATCATTTGTCAAGAATTGATTCAGGGGAGGATACGTAGAGTATTGAGGAAACAATGCCAGACACACAACTATTTAGGTTACAACACGCACCCTCAGATTTGGAAGAGATTGCAATATTTTTAAAGGAAGGTGTGGCGCCAGATGGAATGAAGACATTGGAAAAGAAGCAATTGGCCATACGCGTCGCGCCCTACATGTTAATTAGTGGAGACTTATACAAGTTGGGATGTGATGAAGTTTTGTGCAGATGTGTCTTAGAGCATGAGTGCCTGGCCATCATGGAGGAAGCACACAGAGGAAGTGCGGGTGGGCATTATACGTGATGCCATCACGTGCAAGATATTAATGGCAATTTTGTGGTGGGAAAACTTGTACAAAGATTGTAGAGACTATTGTAAAGCCTGTGACTATTGTCAGCGCATTGGAAAACTAGGAAGGAGAGATGAAATGCCTTTGCGCCTTATTCCTAGTGCGGAGCCTTTTGAAAAGTGGGTGATAGACTTTGTGGGACCTATTACACCAGCAACATGTAGGACTGGGTCACGCTATGTCATCACTTGCACAAATTACCTAACAATGTGGGTAGAGGCAGCCCCAACTAAAGACTACATGACAAAAATAGTGGCAAGGTTCTTATGGGAAAACATTATCACGAGGTATGGATGCCCTTTGAGTTTGACCAGTGATAGGGGTACATTTCATAAATGAGACCGTAAAGATCTTGTTATCGAGTTCATGGTAGCGCATCACAAGACTACACCCTATCACCCACAAGCAAATGGAATCGCAAAAGCATTAAACAAGATACTAAGTCATACCTTGACCAAAATTTGTGATGTCGGAAGACAAGATTGGGATGACAAAGTATCGGCAGTATTATGGGCTTACAAGACAACGTATAAAAGGATGAATAAAGCCACACCATTTCAATTGGTGTTTAGTGTGGAAGTTGTTTTGCCGGTTGAATTTATGTTTCCTTCTCTACGAATAGCACACGAAAGGAGGGTTAGCGATGAACAAGCACTGGAAGAAAGGATTGATGAGTTAATGAAATTGGATGAAAGATGATCACTCACCGATGGAGCCAAACAATGGAGAAAGCAAAGCAAAAGGCTTGGCATGATCGCCACATTAGAAACAAGAAGTTTGAGGTTGGGAAGATGGTGTTACTATATGATTCCAAGTTTTTGTGCCATCCAGGGAAGTTGAAAGTCCATTGGTTGGGTCCTTACACAATCTCGTACATCCTTGATTCAGGCGCGTGCCAGTTATAAGTGTTGGATGGGATGAAGTTTCCTAGACACTTCAATGGGAGTAGGCTAAAGCCCTACTATAAATAAGTCTTCTTGGTATTTGTAAAATAAGGCAATTTTGCTTGTTCGTTTAGAAGTTTCCTTTATGTTTTCCCTTTCTTGTGTTTCCCTTTCGCATTATTGGTTTGTTTTACACCTTGGGTTCCGTAACCTTATTTCTATTTTTGGAGAATTTGTGAGTGGTAGAGGACCGTGTATACCTTTAAGTTTGGGGTGGAGAAAAGTGAAGAAGCACGTGATTAAAGTACCAAGGAAGTTGTGTTGAAAGACCTTGTTGGGTAGCCGGGTTGAAAGAGGTATATAAAGAGAAAAGATAAAAGAATGGTTAGTGCCACGGTAAAACTACTTATAGATCCCACGTACTAAAGAGGAAAAAGTGCATTTAAAGCAACATGAGGTAGGTGAGAGTAAGAATCAGGACAAAAGACATGCCTTCGGTGTGGGTTACGTGTGCATGCAAGAGTCTCCTATCAGGTTGGATTGGTTGCGTGCCAGAAGGTTGGAGGAGTTTTCGCACAGGTTGGGCACGTGAGTAAAGGCGTTGAAGATGGGATTTGTTTGAAAAATACACATTAAATGAACAAAGTATGGTGGTAGGTGAAGTAGCATTTAATGTTCAAAAAGAGAAAAACTATAAGTAAAGGGTCGGGGCACTCTCATTTTTACTTTGCAAAATAGAGGAGTTTGAGATATAAGCGAGTTCTATAAACTAGGGTTTTCAGATTCGATCGAGTGAAGGAAGATCTGTGAGATTGAAGTGTGAGCAGCCAGTTTGAGTTTGTGAACCAGAAGGAAGGGGAAGAGGTGTTGTCTTGTGAATATTTTATCCCAGTTAGGGTTTGACAAACTAGGGCACAGGTTCAGAAGAGTTATATCATGGATTTGAGATCGGAGGATTGGAAGAAGTAAGACAGAGTAACAAGGAGAGAGTAAAGTAATAAGAAGACCTCGACCATGGCACCTAAGAAAGGAAAGGGCAAGGCCAAGGCCAAACAACAAGAACCCGAGGTAAACACAAATGAAGAATGGTATGCAGAGATGCAATACCCGGATGGGGTGATGATGGGGAAGGAATGGGAATCCCACCTAATAAGTGTACCTATTAGTGACTATAATCACTACAAAAACACAATAGAAACGAAATGGTGCCGAATTAGTGCATCCAACTAGAAAATGAACACCAGAGGGTTTTCCAATATATAATGATGATGTTAAGATCAAAATGGAGAAGGCAGGGCTTCTACAACTCTATGAGTTGCCTTATTTTGGAAAGCCAGAGTGCCTGTACCAATGGTTGATGTCACGGGTACAGAAGATTATTTCCACTTTACAGGGCACAATATGCGCATTACTCCTTAGCTTATCTCACAATTTACAGGTCTCATATGTGAGGGAGATATCTTGGAAGATGACCTTGGCGACAAGGAGGCTATTCAAGAGACCATCACCGAGTATGCTTGCAAGAAGGGGTCACGATATTACGAAATTTCAGACATCAAGGACCTCGTGATGAAAATGGCCGCACATCTGGTGACTAAGCTAAATGGCTAGGAGAGGTGGACCCAGGTCAATAAGCCTTGGCTGCATGTTTGTAGAAAAATTGTAGAAGGCACTATATATAACTTGTCTACCTACATCACGGAGGAAATTGTCAGTTGCGAAGGATGGGGATAAGATTCTCTTCAGTAATGTCTTACTCACCATTGTATTCATGGAGATTGGGGTGCTTGACGCACCAAAAAAATTTGTATGGGAGTACCCCACCGAGGATCCTTCACCCATGAAGAGCTTCGAGAGGTATTCCCGTCATACACCACAAGGTACAGACTAGAGAAATGCTACATGCGCCCGAGGAACACGTTCGGGGTAGAGTGGAGAATCCCTAAACAATTCCGAGTGGCCACCGAGGGGGAAGCCAAATTCATGGTTTATCAACACTTCTACCCGGGGTAGATTCAAACCGATAGATGAGTCATAGATCCTCTTGGTGCAATCCCCTTCGTGTTCACTACTCAATACTTCCAAGTGGGAGTGAACAGATTTAAGGAGTCAAAGAAGCTAAGGCTGGAGCTGGGTAGTCTAGACCGGGAACATAGGGAGATGAGGAAGAAGCTGAATTACCTCGGTGGTAAGCACACATACGTGGAAAAGTATGTGTCGCATGAGATCCAGATGACTAGGCCAATAACACTACCCATCGCTGGAGGAGCCCAAAGGCACATGTACCTCCGTATAAGGCCAAAGTTTGAGAAGGGTGCGTATCTGGAGAATGAATTCTCCATACCTAAGGATCCCATGGAGAGAAATAATCCCGTGCCCAAGAAGAGGGGAAGAGAGGAAAAAGCACCAAGTGTGCCAACTACTCAGATAGTGAGCATGCCATCCACAAGCACTAAGCCAAGCACTTACATACAGAGAAAGAAGTATCCGGTGAAGGAAAAGACACTAGAGGTAGAGGTGCCTAGAAACCCATCACCAAGGAAGAATCACCTGAGGGAGAAGATAAAGCCGAAGCCCCTGATCAAGAGCCACCTCTTAGGAAAACCAGAGGGTGGATAAGGAAGTTGACTCAGAGGCAACCGACAACTTGGAAAAATACTTGGGAGAAAGAGAAGATGAGAGTGAGGGATATGATGACAAGGAAGAAGAGGTAGAGAAAGACCAGGAGCCATATGTGTTTAACATTTATGACTCATAAGAGGAGAGTGGAGATGAGAATTAGGATTTCATATTCACATGGCGCAAGGGCGCACAAGATGAGGAGGACACCGAAGACATGAAGGAGGATGAGGAGGTTACCAGGGAAAAGCAGGGAGCCATAAGTTTTATGAAGGAGCAGATCATTGAGGTGGTGGAAAGAGAAGCACAAAGAATGCTCGAGGTCCTGGTAGACCAAGAGTTAGAGCGCAGCGCATGGATATAGTGCTGATGGAGGGGAAGAGGAGATCATCTAAAAAGAGCATGACAGCACGGGAGGCCCCACTCGACAAAGAAGCTTCCCCAAAGGCGTGCGCTCGGGTAGAAGAAATCTTGATGCAGAATAGAGACAAGTAATGGGCTATGTTGATGACATAAAGAAGGTGTTACGCACATGATTCCAAAGCACTATACCCACGGAAAGGCTCCTAGCCATGGGGTCTTTTGAAAAGGACGATGTGTACCCCAGAACCAAGAAGATGCTCTCTTGGGTGTTTGAGTCCCACATTGATGAGCCAGACTTTGAAGTCTACCAAGGAGCACTCATCACATTGCCAGAATCTAAGGGGGTCAATCCCTTAGTGAATGCTCAGAGCTCTTAGATGAGCAAGTTTGCAATGCACTTGAACAAGGTCGTGGTCAAGACTAAGGCTAGATTATTCACGCACAACGATAGGATCAGAGTGCTGGAGGGAAAGTTAGGGAAGAAGGAAGAAGAACTGGCGAAAAGGCCGAGAGCTTGAAACAGGAAGAACTAATCAATGCATAGTTAAGGTGTGAGTTAAAGGAAGAGAAGATAAAGGTGTAGGAAGTGTACAAGAAAATGGAGTCTATCAAAGGCGCCATCCTTTTGAAGCACCTAGACTTAGCGCCACCCACACATAAGTACTCATCCCTCCTGGAGTGTATAGAAGATCTAATGTGCATCCTCACTATGGAGAGATGACCTTTGGCCCTGGAATCAGAGAAGAAGTGGCCGCGCACTTGAAAGAGGAGGACAGATTGAAGGTGGTAGTGCTTGTTGTTGAGTATAGCCAAGTACTCATGCGAGGTTAAGCTCACTACCCAATCTGCAGAAGCCACATATGATACATGCATAGACATGGATAAGGTGGCAAGCTCCTTGGTTGCCACACTTGAAGTAGAACTAAAAGAGTTCCAAGAAAAGAACAAGGGGAACAAAGTGGAGAGGGACAAGGTTTTGGCCGAAGTAGAGAAGAAATCAGAGGTAATTGAGGCTTTAAGGAGCTCAATTAAGGCCTGACTAAAGGAACTATACCCCCATATTACTAGGAGGATGGATAAACTCGAAGACTTGGGCAAAGAGATGGAACAAATCGTGGACACTTTGGGCACCCAGGGAATTGGCCTGAGTTTTGATGAAGTGAGCACCCGGTGGGCGACCTCTACCAGAAGGCACAGGTGAGGTCAAAGAGTGGAATAAGCTAGAGGCCGATTTGTGAAAATATTTCCCTAGCTTGCTGAGTTGATGCTCCCCCCCATTCTTCATTCTTTCCCCAATTCTTTCATTCCTTATTCTTTGTAAAGTGTAAGACTATTCATTGATTCCCTAGACAACATGCATCTTGGTCAAGTAAAATGTTTCCGAGGATGGAGAACAGCATAGTGTGGGGTGATGTTGGACCCCTGGAATATTGGCCAAGTATGAAGGTGCTTAGGTGCACAAGGTCCTAGTTATGAAAAGGTGTGCAAGGAAAAAACACATGAGAGAAAGGTTTAAGGAAGCACATAGCATGCGTGATGCATGAAAGGAGGCTCGGGACTTAGTCAATTTGAGTGCCTAGGGTAGAACACATGAAAAGCATGATCAGTTACGCATGGATAAGGTGCCAACCTGGTGATAGGTTGCCCAGAAAGAGCATGCCTTGGATGGAATCTTCTAGAAGAACATCATGAGATAAAGTGGAAATCTTAGGCCTAGAGAAGCATGCTTGCATGGACCACATTCAACACTTGGCACCAGATCTAAGGGCGCTGGAAGGTGAGTTGGTAGTGTAGGAGAATTATAAATATAAGTTCCTATGGAATAAAAGATATACAAGTTTGAGATATAGCGGGTTAGAGAGAGCGGGAATTGGAATATAGATCTAGAGAGTGAGTGGAGCTCTGCAGAGATGCTGCGAGGACTCTGTTAATGGATAATTACATCCAGGAGAGAATGTCTTGGGCATGGAGTTGTAATTTTTCTTTTGATAGCTTAGTTACACAAGTCCAGTGATATGCATGACTGTGGTCTGCTCTCTGTGACACTCTGTAATGAATCAATGAATGTAATGAGGTTATCAGACGATGGAAAAGTGACAAGAAAGCATGGGAATCTACAAGTAACTCTTCCTCCCACCTGACCTCTCGAGTTCTTGCCGAGACAAATGGTGGGGATGGAATATACGTGGGGTATGGACAGAATAATTGGGAAATCTTATATTTTCGACACGCACTAATGGAATCTACGAATCTAAGGAAAAGAAGGCCCTCCTAACCTAAACTGGTGTGATAGATCAGTCGGTGAGGATGACTGCTCGAAGGCTCCAATCAATATCAAGCTCTAGCGTGATTCGATCTATAGGTTATGGAATACGTGGAAGATAACCTATGGGTGCTTCGTATATGTCTCCTAACAGGGTCATGAAAATGAATGACGAACTGATGGTGGATTCTATGGGTGATTCTCTAGTCTAGTCCAAAAATCCTTAGCTTGATTAGTTGTGTCTAGTGAGGGTAGTTGTGTGATTATGATTGGTGGAAGTGGAGTGGATCTAAATACTAATGTGTGTAAACTAAAGATCTACGTCCCATTGAATTGTGGACTCGTTGGGTCAGGGGACCTATGGATCACAACAAGAGATTCGTGGTTATTGCGGACCTCCTATGGTCATATGCAAAATCAATCCCTAACCCCTAGTATCCAAGAAATTGTATGCCTTTTCGGCCTCTATATTGAGAACTAACAAACAGTGCAATCTTCTAAGAGTATCTTATAGGCGTTCTCGCAACTTGAATTCTTAAGCTAGTGTCTATGTCAATAAGGATATCTCCTGCATCTCGTTTTGGGACCAAAGGATCACAACCGAACGTTTTATCTCTTTCAAGCCCTTCTACAATCATGCGGATATTTATTTAGGGCAATCTGTAGTTTGGTTGGTTTGTCCAAAACGCATGTGCTTGGTCGTCTTCTATGTTTAATCCTCTTAACTGTGGGCTGATTTCTTGTAGGTCTGTTGTTGTTCAAAAGACTTGGATTCTAAGATTATGATCTATATCAGTTATTGCTATAACAAGATTGGGTTGAGGCATGATTGGCTCGAATACGTATTCTTTGGGCTCCCTAGGTCTCGTGATTGTCATATAAAAGGAAATGAATCTAACTAAAGTAAAGCAGACTAATTATGCAAAGTATATCCACAATATATATATAAATTCCCTATTTTTGTATTTTCGATAAACTATTGAACGAAATTAAAAGAGCAATTATTTAAAATATCTAGAAATTGACAACTAAACTAATAAAAAATTAAAACAAACAAGGTAGTGAGTATAGCTACTTGCCCGTGTAATTGTAAATCTATTCTAAATAACAAAATAATTGATCTAATCTATTTGAAAGACTCTCGGTCCTACCTCAGAAGTGAGGAATGAATCATAGTTTCTCAGAAACTATCAATCCCCATAGCTTCCTCGATAATATTGAAAGTGAGATTTACTTGAAATGAAATGATTCACTACTCTATTTGATATATTTTAACTATAACTTTGAAAGCTTGAACTCGGATTTTGTAGAACAAAGGTGGTGAATCTGATTGTGTGTGTGGATTTGTCCCTCGGTGTGATCCCCTGCTCCTTCGTGCTCACGTGAATCTAGAAAAGTGTGTAATGTTAGCATCAATAGAAGTAGGTATTGGAACAATGGCGCTTTAGATGTATACCGAATACAATGCGAGTAGGAGGTATAGCGCAAGAGAACAGAGCTTTGCTTATGCAATTCCTAGTGGGATTTATTGTGAGTCATACGACACAAAACATCCGAACTTGAAGCTATTCTTTTTACGAAAAACCCCGCAACTCTAATGGCTTCAAACTAAAAATAAAACTATCCTATTTCAATTGATTGTGTGAAACAAGAATAACACTAGCACAAGAAGGTTATGTGGCTTCTAAACAACAAAACAATACTAACTATGCATGTAACAACTGAAAACTATGAATTCCTAAGAACTGAAAGACTAAAACTATGAAATGAGAAGATGAGAGGCAATTTTTGAGTGGCCATTTGCTTGAAGATCAACCAACTATTTATAGAATCCCCATTTACCCAAATGTGAAAACCAATTTGAACTCTTTAACCATAAACAATGCAAAAACACTATTCTAGGGAACCAGAATCATAAATACGAGAAAAGGCGGTGAAAAAAGCTGGTAAACATTGAAATTTTATGCGAGTCATGATAAAAGAAATGTTTTGGAAAAATGCGTGAAGGACCGCCACCCTGAGCAGGGCGGTGGTTACAGGACCACCACCCTACCTGGGTGGTGGTCACGAGACCGCCACCTGTGCAGGCGCGCGATTTCATCCTCAAGACCAAAACACAAAGAAAATAAGGGAGAAGATGAAAACAAAGCATGCAGGGGCTAAGCGGGACATGCGGGATGTTAAAACATGCTTGGAGAGCTTTTATGGATCCCAAACACCTTGTGAGGAGACTTGTATCAACACTTGGGCACGTGTAACGTTGTTCGACAATGACAAAGTGTAGTACCCTTACAATTTTGGGTATGTACGATTCATCGATATAATATATACGTGAAATCAATGGTTTTAATGCATATTTTCTCTCTTATAAGTTCTCTTTCCTTTCATGCTATGAATGAATGCTTGTATAATTCTTTCTATCATAATGCATGTCCCGGATTAAGTTAAACACTCGTCCAAGTGACCGGCAAGGATCTAGATGCCGTTTCGAGCCCTATGGTTCTTGTATGTTTCAACCTCTTGTATGAAAAATATCACACTAATCATAGATGATGTTTCCCATTAAACTCACATAAAAGAGAGACTCAAGCACCCACACATGCCTCGGTGAGCGCTCAACTTTTGTTGGGTGATAGGTGACACACATGAGATTCCTTCCTTTTGTGATGGGAGCAAAAATGACTACAAGTGTGTATGATTACCAAACTAACATGTCATAATGAATTTTATAATGTAATTTAATCGTAATATATTAGTGTGATGAATATGAGGGAGGAGGAGAAGATTAATGATGCGCCCAATGTATGGATGATTAGGTTCATTTAGTCAATACCCCTCAAGAAGAGTCAAGAATGAAGCATGTAAAGCAAGAATGCATCATCGAGAAATGATTGAGTGCACTAGATGAGTTGATGAACCATGTGATGAAAGGTTCTTATAGAAAAAACATCAAAATCATGTAAGAACTGTAAGAACACACGTGCCTCATTTGGGGATAAAGTGATAGTAATCACCTACCGAGACCAAGATGACGTGAAGAGGTCTACGCATGTGGTATGGAAGCAGCGTGAGCGTATGAACCAAACCGAATATCATATGGAGAAATAATGGGATGTATAAATGCAGAGGGGTGTGAAGGCCAATGTGAAGTAGTAGTATTATGCGGTCGATAAGATGGATGTGATTATGCAATGGTGTATAGATGCGGTGGAGGGTATGCGTGAGTGAAAAATGCGGCCGTGAATGATAAATGAATTAATCACCGAGATGGAGGAGATGACTCAATTAGTAGTAGAAATTATCTGACGAGGTAGAGGAGAGATGGATTTCTCACGTGAGAGATCCAAAGGAGATGATGCCCTTATCCTCTAATTGTTGTAATCGATTGTGAAGGGAAAAATAATCATTTTCCCTATGGTCATTGATGTGATGATAATTACAATAAGGTTGGTTATGCTAATGCTATAGTTTATGATGTGGGTGATGTCGGGTTAGATAGTAAGTGAATTAGATGCTTTTAAAGTAAGGTAAGAAGCACATCACAAGGTCAAGCATGATGGGATAAGTGCAATGGCTCATGTGGCATAGATGGAGTGGAAGGAGAAATATCCTATTGTGGAGGATGAGAAGAAGTGTGCTTTATTGATGGAGTAGGTTGAGCTTGCTTGCTAGATCGAGATGGATACTGTGTAGGATGCTCAACCAATGTCAATGGAGGAGAACTAGATGAGACAACAATAGTAGAGGTGCGTGGAGGATCTATGATGTGTGTCGAAAGAAGATCTTGTTCTAGGTCTATAAATTTATAGCATAGAAGAATGAATGACTCACATGTATCATATTACAATCTTTTCTTAAGTGCAAGAATCAAACCATGACAAAAATGAATTGCTTCTCAAGGTCTATAGGTTGGAATACTAGTGGATTCATACAAGAATTGAATCGTAATATCTAATCCTTGATAGAGATGAGCCCTAATGTATAGAAGGTAAGCAATCTTAAGTAACTATAGGGCCATTATTGATGATAAACCAAAGGAGGAAAGTGTCCTCCATGTCATAGAAAGTACTAATGGACCCAAATAGAAGATGAGTGTACCATTGTAAAGCCTCATCAATAAGATTATATTGAAAGGCCTTAAGTAATAATATATCATTAAAATAAGAGGTCATAACGATGCGGTGATGTAGTAGATGAGAATGAGGATCACTAGTACCATCAAAACATGTGAATGTGGGAATGATAAAGTCCTTAGGAAATGCAAAATTATGAATCTTCTTGGGAATAGGGTTACCATGTAATGAGTTGTTGTCAATACAATCATTGTAATCCCTACTTTATAAAGTGAGAGTATGAACCCGAGATTGTAATTGACCTATGACATACATGAGAGACATGATATACTATGAGGGAATAGTGAGAGATGGTAATAATGTGTTGAGTGGTTGTAACTTGTCATTATGAGTGATCATAGGAACATCAAGACAAGATAATGGAGGTCTCGATGCTAATGAAATATCCCTTGTTGGGATCTTACAAAAAATTGACAAAATACAGAAATTTGCAGCAAATAACAATCTGATTTTTATGACAGCAGTATATAGAAAAATATGATAGCAAAGTACAGCTATGACAACAAGGTATAAAATCAGAAAATAACCAATATCTTCACTTTTATTGCAATTAAACCAACATGCAACAACATGCAAGTAACATGCATCAACATGCAATGACATGCAAGTAACATGCATCAACATGCAATGACATGCATGTAACATGCAATGACATGCAATATCAAAAAGTTCCACTGATAAAATAAATGATCTCTCTTACTGAATATGGTTGTCTTCTCTTTCTGGACTTGAAACTGGATCAGCAAGCCTCTGAAACTTTGAATCTGACAACCCGATCTGAATAAACTCCACAATAGCAAACTAGGGCTGGATCTTTCACCACCGAAGAGTGCTCTACTAGCTAGGGATAGATCTTTCACTACCGAAGCTAGGGTTCCTGCGGAATTTCACCTCCACAAGCAAGGAAAGCAAGCTGAAAGCTCCAACATAAGATGGCAAAATGAACCAAGATCCTTTTTCCTCCCCAAACACCACCTTTTATAACTTTTTCCATCATAAAAGTGGCCATAAAACCCTAATTCGACCCCCCTTGGAGATATGTCATATTTTAATCGTCACTTAAAGTGACTTTATTTCTCCTAGGCCAAAAAGGTACTTTAAGTGGCCCCAACGAAGAAACATAACATTAAATGCCAAAAGTGTCCACTTAAGTGATCCCAATGACAAAATAGAACACAAAGGGCCCATTAGACCCTCCCAACGCCCAAAAAATAACAAAAACATAGTAGGAAATCAGACAACCATCCCCAATAACCTCCAAAGTCGTTAGTCCCTTGGGAATGACCAGGGCTAAGACCAAAATAGGGTCATTAGGCCAACCGCTGCTTGGAATTGGGGACCTTACGACCTAAGGGCACACTAGGAGTAGGTGCCAAGAATCTATAGTGGATGATATACATGGAAAATTGATAGTGGTGGTAGGATTAGCATCAAAAACATCCCTAAGAGGTGAAGTGATTGATGGAGACACAACTATAGGAGAAGATGAACTAATAGGTGTAGATGATGTGACAAGAGGAGATGAAATGGTAGGAGAAGAAGAATCAACAGATGGAGATGACTCATGCACTATGCTAGATACAACCTCAGGAGAAGGTGGCGATGGAGATTCACACTCGATAGAATAAAAAGTAGAAGAATCATGGCTATTAACTCGCTTCATCAGATAAAGACTCAAAGATGAGAATATCACTAAGAATGCTATCAATGGGATCATCAACATAATATAAAGGTGTATGAGAACTAGTATGTGAGGAATGATGAGAAGAAATATCAGAAGTAGAAGAATCATGAGATGGAACTATAGTAGTTGTTTGACTAGAAGAAGAATCAATATGCACATGTGAGTGATTGTCAATACCAATTAAGTAATCAATAAGAGAATCATCTAAAATTTATTTAGAAAGAAAAGGAGGATCACTAGTATCCCTATAGCTAGGTGTACAATGAGTGAAGGATACCGGATCTTGAATGTTACTAATACCAATAGGAGAATCTTTGAAATGAGTAAGCACATATTTTTGACCATATAAGAGTTATTGAATATCGATGGTGTAATAAGATTACTATAGAGAGCCGTGAGCTCAACGATGGAAGCCTCATCATAGATAGGGTTAACACTAAAATGAGACATGATGGGTGGAGAAGAAGATGAACTATCCTTATCCATTAGGGTTTGAAGTGGATCCTAGGGAAAAATATTCTAAAGTATGGGTTCACCAAAATGATTAACTAAAATATGAATTTTTAGAAGTTAATCTAAACTAGGACAACAATGAAATAACTGATGTAAAATAAAGTATAAATGCCAAAAAAATTTATTTACTATTTAAATGAAATGAAATAATTGAAATAGGAGGGAAAATGTACTAACCTAAAAATGACTTACCTCGTTATGGTATGGGATTGAACAAGATGATAAGTGGTAAGAGAAAAGTATGATAATGTTGGAACATAATGATTAAGTGGTCTAGACAACCCTTAATGTATATGGGTCCATCACTAATATATAGGTTAATATTTAATAATATGAAATATTTATATTTCTATTATTAAATATGCTAACCTAGGTATATACTTTAGGTTAAATATTTAATATCATGAAATTATTATATTTCTAATATTAAATATTATAAACCTAGGTGTATGTGTCAACCATTTTAGGTTGAAAAGGTGGGTCGGGAGACATACCCGATCACCTTATATAAAAAGGACTTTAGGTCCTCATTTGATATATTCGGGAAATATATCAAAGGTGTGCAAATCAAGTGATTTAGTTTTACCCTTGGTAAATAGGGTTTCAAAGGAGGTGAAATTTCTAGATGTAAAATAAGTTCTCTCAAGTAAAAGGTTATTTTCAAAGTGGTTTTTTACCCTTTTAGGGTTTTCCACTATAAATACTTGTGTCACTTGTGTTATTTATTTCTGTAAGTATTTCTTTATTTACTTATGTTATGATGTAATATTTATTTAAATATTTATTGTAACATTATGTAATATGTAAGTTGGTTAAATATGTATTTATTAGAATCCTCAAATTCTAACATGGTAATAGAGTGAGGTAAATTAAATAAATTAAGATAAAATGTTTTGTATTTTATCTATTTAATTTGTATGATTTTTTTTCAACCAACCCAATTATCTCGGTCCCCTTCTTTCTTTTTCCCTAATTTATTTTGGCATTACATTTGTGCAATTAAACTCTCGATAATTTTTAAATAAAAATATATAAAATATAGAATAAGGTTTATATAATAATTTATATAAACATCATATTAAAATTTATATAGTTTTGAAAAAAACTATATATTAAAAGCCTTAAACCATATTAAAATTACATGGGATTGATGGAAGAGTCAATGACCATATTCTAAGCCTAAGTTTAAATCATATTTAAACTTAACTTATAAATCTAGGCATTTATAGTTTTTTAAAAAAGAAACAAACCTAAGTTTGAATCATATTTTATATATGGTTATTTTAAACTCGTTTAAAATATAAATTTTATTAGATTTGGTTTATATATGTTTTAAAAAAGGCAAAGTGATTACTTTTTTTTTAGTAAGGGGGCCCATGTTTATTTCTTGGCTATGAAGGGGTTACTTTTTAAATCTTAATTGTTTCACTGATTCTTAGATGTTTCTTTGAAATACTAATGAAACAGATAGGGTAACGAACATAGGAGGAATACCGCAAACTCGCTTTGGTCGATGGGTTACTACGAGCGTATGACTTCTGAATCCACAATTGATCGTGAGAGATTCCTTTTGGCTAGGAGGAACTACCTGTAATGGAAAGCAAGACCACCAGAAAGAGTTAAATAATATGTGCAGTGAACTGCCTAGTGTGTGCTAGATCTGGGAAGTGTGGTACTTCCTAGATGGATGTCAGTCCACTGTTTAAAATAATTTAATACGAGTAATAAAGTAAATCCTATCATAATTGAAATGATTTGGGAATCTCATCCAAAATACAATAAGAAAAGATCTAATATAATAGGCTAAGTTAAAATAATATCCAAAGGTTAAGTAATCGGTTTTGGGTCTCTCGCAGTTTGACAGAGGTCTCAGGTAGGTCACATGTGATTAAGGGTGATGTGGGAAAAAGTGGATAGGTCATTGTTCTAGGTTGTATGGGTAAATACAGATACCGATGCTGGTTAAGGGTGACCTACACCGATTGGGGAAAACCGATGCCGCCATCGTGGAATACCTTAGAATGCCACGAATGGGCTCTGGATATCCCTTATGATCGCACAAGGAATTAATTGGTTGGAAAGAGGTATTAGGCTATTTGGGTGGGGTTTGGTGAGGTTCTAATGGGTATATAGAGGGGTGAGTATTAAAGGAGGTCAATGGGTGGAAAGGGAAACAAAGAAGGACAATACAATGATGAAATAAATGAACCGAGGAGTAAATTGTTCCACTTGAAATTTGGTCCTGGGTGCCCGTGAGTGATGAATGAAGGTACTTGGTAAGGAGTTGAATGCTGCTAAGGATCACTAAAAGTTGGAAAGATCCTTCATGGGTTGTATGTGCATTATCTTTTGCTTGGTTGGATCAAATCATGGCCGGGTGAATGCGATGGTTTGTTGGATGCCTATGCAAGAGGAAATGCTTGATCTCCTTCCTTGCATGCATGTTCTCGCTGAATATCATTCTCGAAGATGTGATATCTCTCAGAATCATGTCAATGTTTGCCAACTTCTAAAATAAGGTTGTTTTGGGAGTTAAAAGGTGACTGATTGTGGTTCTTAACCGGTGACGGTAGGGGGTAACCGACGTTAGTTAAGGCGGAATTTCCTAGATTTTACTAAACTAGGGAGATTCTCTTGATTTTCTAGGATCTCATGTCGTTAACTTACGGATTAGACTGGAAGCTTCTTGTAAGCATGTGAGAATGTGGTTAGAGGGAATGTAGGCATTGATTTTTAGAGCTTGGGTAAGTCTTAGTTAGTTATGACAACTCACTAAGAATAGGTCTTAAGGTGAGTTAGGTTGATGAGGTGTCTAGGTGAGGTGTAAGTGTGGACATTATTTAAATTAGGATATTTAAATAATAAATATGGTGAGGATAATGAATCAATTTAATTAAATTAATATTAGTGGAGTAAAAGGGGCCATGGCTAGGTTAATGTGATGAAGGGTGTTTATTTGTCGAGGGACTAAAGGGAGTGTGACCTAATTTTAGTGTCTACATTAATAATTAAATAAAACCTAACACGTGTCCCTAACCATTTATATTATCCATGTAAGGGGGATACCCCATTCATTTAGATCTTATAGTTTATAAAAACTATATAAATAAACATATTTAAAGGTTTTCTTTTATATAAGAGTGAGAGTGGAGAATAAAATGAGATAATATCTCAGGTATAAATGTGGAACTCTCAAGTATAAATGGAGAATAAAAAAAAGGGCTAGTTTATTGGTGGCCCACGTGAAGTGTGGTAAATATTTATTAAAATATTGGCGATTATAGCCATATAAATGTTTTAAAGTTTTTAGCTTGCAGGAATTATATAAAATATTTTACAATATTTTCATATTTTTAAATGTGTGCGGGGTAAAATTAAGAGTAAATGAAGGGAGGAGACAAGGTTCATGAAAATAGGGATTTCAATTTATTTCATTGGTTAGGTGAAATTACTTGTCCCCTCTATAAAATATGCAGGTTAATCTATACTCTCATAAATTTATTTGCACCTAGTAAAATTCTTTTAACCTCGTATATGTCCTTTAAACCATTTTAATAAAGGTTATGTATTTTTTAATATAAAAATAATATATTATAGTTTATAATTTTTATGAACTATATGTTGTTTTTTTATTTTCAAAATATATACATTTTTTTTTTTATAAAAAATGTATATATTTTTACATTATAAATTATAATAGGTTATTATAATGTGTTAAAATATAACCTCCCTAATATTATACAGAAGAAGAAATTATGGAATTTCACATTCTAGAAATACACAACAAGTTTTGGCTTCATTAAATTTGACAGTCAAATGATCGTCATGGTAGACCAAACATAAGACAATATGACGGTCATTTAGACGTCAAATTTAAGCTCACAGATTTCAGGAAACTTTAACTGTGTTAAAATTGACAGTCAAATGACCGTCACGATAGACCAAAAAATACACCATTATGACAGTCATTTAGACATCAAATTTAAGCTGGCCATATTTTTGTCTACATTAATTTTTTTCAGAAATTTGAAGTTATGCATTCTTAGGGGTCTCTTCTTCACTTCTATATGGTTGGAAATATTTTTTATATAAATCTGGGGTATAATGCAGAGCCCTTTATATTGCAGGTTATTATTTTGATCATGGGAGGTTAATTAGTATGCATTGTAATGACATAATTAGTTATGATCAAATAGTTTCTTTAGATCTGATTCTATTAAAAATGTTGTTTTTATTATCGATAAATATGTATCTAACTCTATGGTACATTGTATATTATAATGAGGTGTGTTTTACAAGTTTAAGAAAACAATGACATCCAACTATTTCTGTCTTGACAAAACCCAAATCCTGAATGAAACCAACTACAACATTTGGGTCAAAACAAAATTTATGGCAAATTTTTTTTTGGATGATTATTTCTAGATTTGAGGTTACTCCCACCGGTTGTCAAATAACTATAGATAACATGAATATATTCTTGTAATGAATGCAAGAGGCTATTTCTATGATTCTACGCAATGTGAACAATGAGTACCTTCTACACATTGGTAATATCGAACATCCGAAAGAGGTATGGACACAACTAGAATCCATGCATGAAGGATACTTGGTATATCAATGATAGTAATGAGAGTACAATAGCTGAAGTAATTCAAATAAATGGTCTGTATATTTTTGATAATTTCTCTTTTGCATCTTGTTTTATATCTCAAAGTTTGAATAATTCAAAACTATGGCATGAAAGGTTAGGACATGTTAATTATCGAAACTTATATGAAATGTCTAGATATAATCTAGTGAAAAATTTCATGTGTTGTCTTCTTCTCTTGAAGTTACTTCATTAAATGCTTCTAAATGATGGTTTTGATTCTGATTTAGTAAATAGTCATGATGATGTTTTGATTTAGTAAATGTTTCTAAAACTCTTATCTTCCTAGATAAGAAATTAAATTGGGCTCAATCTATGTTAGAAAGTTCAAATCCTATTAACCTTAGGAAAATGACCAGAAGCCATCATATGTACCATGCATTAATTACCTTGTATGAACCTGATCCGTGAAGTATTATAGGGTCTAGGTGGATATACAAAGTAAAATATAATGCTGATGGTATTATTAACAAACATAAAGCTAGACTTGTTGCTAGAGGTTTCACTTAGAAACATGATATTGATTATGTTGAGACATTTCATATAGCTAAAATGAGTACTGTTAGGGCCTTATTTACAATTACCACTCAATTTGGGTGGGAAATCCACCAAATGAATAAGAAAAATATTTTTTTGAATTGTGATTTAAAAGAAGAACTTTACATGTTTCAACCTAAAGGATTTGAAGAAACTGGTAAAGATAACTATGTTTGTAAGTTGAGAAATCCTTGTATGGTTTAAAACAAGCTCTTAGAGTTTGGTATGCGAAAATTGTTTCCTTTCTTTAAACTGCAGGTTTTATTAATTGTTCTTCTAACAATGATATATTCATTAAGAAATAAGGCTCGCATATTATATATATATGTGTTGATGATTTACTTATGTCTGGTGTGACAATTATGATTTAATTCATAGGATTAAAGATAAATTGAAGCAGTAATTTGAAATGAATGAGTTAGATCTCTCACATCATGTTATTTGTATGATTGTATTTCATTCTATTGTTATTTTTCAAAACACAATATGCAACTATTATATTGGAAAAGTTTCTTATGATTGATTTAAACCATTTTTTACTTCAATGGAAGTTTGAATAAATATTGATCATAAATCTGCATATGAAAAATGTTGATCCTATTTTATATACATTGTTAGTTAATAGTTTGATTTATTTAACTATAACTAGATCAAATATTTCCTATAAAAATGAATTACTTCAAGTTTTATACAGAACATTTTTTAGAGATCATTGGAATCTTACAAAAAGAATTTTTAGATATTTGAAAGGAACAATCAATTATGGGTTGCATTATAATAAGAATGAAAATGCTATCTTATATGGATTTTGTGATTCTAACCATACCAATGTTGTGTTATAAAATATATCGATATGTGTTCAAGTTTTTGGTGTAGGAACCATTACTTGGAATAAAAATACAATCAACAGTCTCCATTTCTTCTACTAAGGAAAATAAGTACAATGGAAGAAGTAATGAAGCCATGTGGCTACAACGACTCATGTGGTAGAGATACACATGTGAAGTATTTCTCTTCTATTTAGTGGTCGAGTTGTATTAATCTTGATTAAGAATCCAATTCAACATTAGAGGATGAAGAACATTGAGATACATATAGATTTCACCCATGAGAAGGTGAAAAGTGATGAGATAAATCTCAAGTTCATGTTAATCAAGAAGAGCAGTTGCTAAAATCTTCACAAAGTCCCTGAGTGTTGCAAAGTTTTGTCACTTTCATGAAAAACTTGTATTGTCAGAGTTTCCATTGAGGGGGAGTGTGCTTGACAATGCCACATCCTAATGGAACTTTGTTTTTGTAAAAATACCTTTTGGAATATGTAAAAGACCTTCGGAAAGTGTAAAAATACCTTCAGAAAGTTTAAAAAGACCTTCGAGCATGTATACCTCCTCGGCTTTTTTTTTTAGAAAGAAGTGTAGAAAGATCTTAAAGGTGGTCTTCAGTAAAATATTTAGTGCTATTGAGTTTATTGGTAAACATCCAGTATAAGCATATTGTTAAGGAGGTCCTTGGTTGTAAAAGGATCCTATATGCTTGGGTTCAATAACCTTTTATGAGAACCTGTGAGAACATGTAAAACTCACAAATCATACTTAGCCACTAATCATGGGATGATCTTTGGGATTCCAAATCCTTTTGTACCAAAAGGTAAATTGAGTATGATGAAGGTGTTATAATTCTTTCAACCGATATGCTAGCCTAAAACCTTTATGGTTTAAGGATTGTAAATCCTGTAGTGTACCACGGGTAGGTAATCTATTGGCATATGTTATGTTATCCCACTTAACATTAAGGGGGAGTGTTGGAACATAATGATTAAGTGGTCTGCCAACCCTTAATGTATATGGGTCCATCACTAATATATAGGTTAATATTTAATAATATGAAATATTTATATTTCTATTATTAAATATGCTAACCTAGGTATATACTTTAGGTTAAATATTTAATATCATGAAATAATATTATTTCTAATATTAAATATTATAAACCTAGGTGTATGTGTCACCATTTTAGGTTGAAAAGGTGGGTAGGGAGACATACCCAATCACCTTATATATAAAGGAGTTTAGGTCCTCATTTGATATATTCGGAAATATATCAAAGGTGTGCAAATCAAGTGATTTGGTTTTACCCTTGGTAAATAGGGTTTCAAAGGAGGAGGTGATCTTACTGGATGTAAAATAAGTTCTCTGAAGTAAAAGGTTATTTTCAAAGTGATTTTTATCCTATTGGGGTTTTCCACTATAAATACTGTGTCACCTATGTTATTTATTTCCTGTAAGTATTTCTTTATTTACTTATGTTATGATGTAATCTTTATTTAAATATTTATTGTAACATTATGTAATATGTAAGTTGATTAAATCTGTATTTATTAGAATCATCAAATTCTAAAGATAACACACCTTAAGAAATTGTAGAGATGAAGATTTATCCAGATGGGCACCTAGAGGAGGATTAGGGTGCATGTGGGTGCCCTAGTCTCGCATAATAACTCGTAACCCGAATCTCAGTGTCACTAGATCTTGATAGTTATTCACTTTTTTTTGCATAGATGTCGTACTAGCCTTGTTGATGATGCCGTAAAATTGTAATGAAGATTCACTTGCAAAACCCCATACAAAGCATCAAACCCCTAAAAAAATAAATATGCATATGAAGGGTTCTTTGTCCTTAGTAGCCACAATGGTGGACTTAAAACTACACACTGCACTGCATTCTAGACCAAACGTAGTTCTATGTGATTGTGTGTGCAATGATGTGCCTAGGGTTCCCTAACACCAATGACGTAGAGATAGGGGAAAATAGCTAGATAAAATGCAAAATGGTGGATGAAATAGAATAGACTTCCCTTTCCTATGCAAAGTGTGTGTGATGTAATGATGCCCAAATGTAGTACCTTTCCTTAGTCGATAACTAACCCTTAGTAGTAGATATTCCATGCATAAGATAATAAATATGTTATGTTTATATAGGGATCTCTTGCTCAAATTTTGACATTAATGACCTGCATGTCAAATAGTACCTATGGGAATGGGAGGGAAACTTGTAAAGACCGACCTCGAAACTCTAAATGTGACCCAAGTGCAACCGGGACTAGGGTGCCTAAAAATTATGACCTGGGAAACTATGACGCCCTAATCCAGCCCTAGGCACCCTAGTCAAAGACTAGAGAGGAAAACTAAGTAATTAGCAAAATTTTAGATTCTCTGAGAGATGACCAGAACTATGTAAACAACTAATGATTGTGCAAGACACTTAATGAAAATGACCGACTAAACCGATTTATAGCACTAGGGGATAAGCCATTCGTGAATACTTTTCTTAAATGAGATCCATATATAAAACAACATACTTGACAAGATAATTTGTAATAATAAGTGAATGATTTATTGACTACATATTCACTTTCGGTTATTGAATTTCCTTTCAAGAATTTTAAATTCTAGAGAAAAGAACTGAAAATCATTATTTCCTTCACCCTTTTTGTAGATATCCTTGAATACCACCTAATTTTTACAATCTTTAAGATTAAATGATGAGGATTACAAAAATGTTCATATAGCCTTAGAATTTTATCACATACTCCTAGTGCTCATCCCATAATTTCACCACCAAATTACTATCCTACATATGTATCTCCCAATTTCAGTTCCTATCACTCACCCACACCGTATGTTTAGGTCTCATAGTTCTTCACATAGGAGCATGTCATCAAAAATTGTCCATGGTAAACACCACACATCTAAATATCCTCATAGGTTTATTTCACTTGCCACATGTCACAAATACTAAGGACAAATATTTACTACACACACAATCATGTACCCACTCTCACATGACACTAGTCTCTTTATTCATGATCAAAATATTCTTTGTTCGTGACTGGAAAATAGTGGGTCTTAACTCAACATAATCATTAGATAGACCCTATACTACTCACACACTAGGGGCATTCACCTTTCCCCTCATTTATTGATGATAAACTCTACTTATAGGTTCACTTGATTATCGTGACAGAAAGTTACAAATCCAAATCTAACTTTGCACACACACACCGGGGTAACCTTTCTTCCCCTCTGTAGTTGCATAATATTTATTTATCAAAAGCACTAAAAATCTAAATATTCTTCCCCGAGGGCATTATTGGATCACCCTTTCGTATCTTTGGATAATAGGTTTTCATTTGGCCCTTAGGGGGCCCAAAAATCCAAAAACACATTTAAATATGCTAAAAATACAAAAAAATCAAATACATAGAAACATCCAAAAAAATTACATTGCTCTTGCTAGGTTGTTTTTATTACATGTTTATATTATTCATGTTGCACTTTACTTATCTTACTTTGATACATAGTGTGTTATATACTTTTTCTATACACATGTGCATTCATGTGATACATTGAGTTGAATATATATAGGCTACATAGAGATTATTACACAATGCGGGATGATCAACACTGCTCTCTACTAGTTATTTTGTAGCTACTAGGGGAATCTAATTTACATTTTCTCATATACATGTGCTATTATTCCAATATTTTCTACTTTACTTTCTCTTACCTTATTCACTCAATACATACATCATGTCATATTATTTATTACTCTAATATGCTAATGGGTGCTTCATGTGTAGTATCTATTTTACAAGTTACTTCCAAACCAAAACCATTTTCATACTCTAAATTGTTTCTTATTTTACATGCTTACTCTATGCATTCATTTCTTTGGGGAAATACCGTATGTTACTTAACTATTGCTTGTTGGCACCGAGTGCCTCAATTTTCTCACAACATATTAAGTGGTTTCCATGTATGCAACATATTATTTTCCATGCTATTCTATTTGTGCGTCCTTACATGATTTTGCTTATGTTTCCTGTGATGTTTCTTTATTTCTTGTTACTAAAACTTTTCTAGTTTTTTAAATTATATTTCTATGTATGTGCCACGGTATGCACCATGTGTACTCCCCCATTTCCCTACAAAAATCCTACTACACACGTGCACATCAGCTACAATTCCTCTTGTTTGGGACATGATCACATTTCTCCATCTCACACCTTAAATAGGGGGAAACCATTGAATGATATCTCACCCTCATGGTAGTTTAGAATCATGAAACCAAATAAAAAGTTTAAAATACAAAAACATATAGGGACCAAAATTGACAAAAATACCATAGCATCCAAATTCTATGGCCCATTCTATGTGCTTTCCTCATGGGAAAAATTTAATGGTTTTCTTATTTAGTACATTTTCTCAGGAAATTTAGAGGATTTTCACTCATTTTCAATGAAAAAAATGCATGGTATAGTTTAGATTATGGTGACACCAAGGGTATGTGTAACCTAGCATTACTTCAAGACATTGTGCTATCATTTGTAAATTAATTGGGTTTGTGTTCATCTGTAGTGGTACCTATTCATTGGTCTTAGGAAGTGTCAAGGTGATGATTATTCTTATAAGATTGAATTCCCATTACTCATATTTTAATGGAGGGATATGGAGAAATTGTAACACTCCCCATATAGTTCTCTTCACCATGCATGGTGCATTTTCACTTCTTTCTATTCTTAAGCACATTCCAATTGGGTACTAATCACTCCCAAGTCTTTCTAACCAACTCCAATACATAGTTTAACAAATCTCCACAAAGTGACGGTAACAAAATTACTCTCTCCCCTATCTCACAAAATAATCAAGAGTACTCTTTCCTTTGTTTTGATTTTTTATTTACACATTGCTATTTTCACACTAAGTTCAAAAATATAAAGTTAAATTTTTATTTCCTATACCATGGACATTGATTACACTTGATCCATATGGATCTAGAAGAACACCAATTCATTAGAATGACCATTACCAAGAAAAAAATCAATCGAAAGAGGATCAAACTATTAAGTTACAAAACCACCACTCGCTGCAGTGCGAGTAGCGATTGCGTAACCACCCCGGAGATTGCATAACCGCTAGTCCGCAGAATTCAGCGGTCCCGTCACTAATGAAGAAAAACATATAAACTCACAAATGGTCATGGATTTCAAACATATGGACCATGTCTCTTCCTTAGTTGTCCCTTCCCATTCTCTAATGCAAGGTAGGACATGGGGATTAAGCTATTTAAGTAAGAGAATGTGAGGAATCGGATCATCAAAGACTTGATGGAGAGAAGTGAGCAAGAAACCATTTTTGCTAGAATTGTTTTGTAGAAGCAAGGTGTGAGAACATACCAAACAAGTAGAGAAGGGAGGATATGAAATTGTTTTCCTTACTCCATCTTCTTGTAATATGTATTTTCATTTAATTAGCCAATATAATATTGGGAAAAAAGAGAAATTTCCCCCCGACTAGTTTTCCCTCAAATTGGGGTTTCTAATATAAATATTGTGTTGTGAGTTGAATTTTTATCTTTTCATTGCTACAAAATAGTTCTAAGTTTCAGATTTCATTCACTAGCATTAAGAACTATCATTTTCAAGCAAATTGGAAGTAGAAACAGTAATTTTTGGTCTCGTAAAGTTCCAAAGTAGATTTTTATAGATCATTTTGGTATTAGAGTTGACAATTATATCTAAAGGAATTTGGTATTCATTCTTGTGTGATTTGTATGATAGTGATGAGGTCCAAAGGTGAATAAGTATTACCTTGCAATCCAAACATAACTATGAAGAAGTGGAAACAAAGAGTTAGATATCAAATGGAAGAAGTGAACTTGGTTTGTAGAATTGAGATTCTAGAATGCACTATGGGTAGGGTGTTTCAATACCAAAGAGAACTCTTAGATCTGCAAAATATGGCAACAATTAATCAAGAATCCATGGACTTAGTGGTTCAAGCTTTGGCTGAAAAATTTGGCATAGGAAAGAGCCACAATGAGGAAGAAGATATAGAAGAGTGCGAAGAAGCAACTCCGAGTTGAAAGAGAGAAGGTAAAATTTGATCAAGCTCCTTTCAAATTTAAAACTAAGGTTGAGATAAAAAAATTTGAAGGACAAGTAGATGCATAATTGATACATAAACGATTAAAGAAATTGGAGGTTTAGTTTAGTGTACATAATGTCATTGAGGCACAAAGGATCACCTTTACATGTCTTAAAATGGAAAAACATGCTTTGGTTTGGTGGGAAACCTATCTAGCTACTTGTGAAAAGAAACAACGTCATATTGTAAGTTCTTGGGAGGGTTTTAAATAATTTCTTAGATTTTTTATCCTAGTGGTCATAAACTAACCAGATGATTAAATGGAAATATTTTAGACAAAGGAATGGCTAAAGTGTCAAGGATTATAATATGGAGTTTCGAGACAAGCTATGTTGCTCAATATGGACTTGGAGGATGAGGATATTCTAACCAAGAATTTGGGAGGAATTCACACTCACCTTTGAAGGAATGTCATCTCCATGAAGCCCAAGGATCTTGATGAAGCATTTGTGCAAGAATATTACATTGATGATGAGAAGAAGAAGTAAGGTGAAATGAATTCAAGGACAAAGCAGTCAACAAATCAGCCAAAGAAAGAGCAGGGAGAAACAAGTAACAAAGGTAAATGGAAAGGAAAAGGTAAGAAGACCGCTACCACATTAAATTATTGTAAAGATCCTAATATTTTTTGCAAGAATTATTATATCAATGGTCATACTGATGCTACATGTTGGAAGTTACATCCAAAATTGCATCCAAAGAACCAAACCAAGGATTCTAAGAAATCCATGACAATTGTAAAGATAGATAGGGAGGTAGAAATAGAGGATGATTTTGATGTAGAAGAGAGGCTAGGATGAACGAACACCAACATGGAAAATGAAGAACAAGAGGAAGAGATGAGTAAGCTATTTCAAATCAAAATCAAAATCAAGAGAACTAAGGTAAATGCTTTGGTTTATACTGGTTCTCAATCTAATTTGATTTATGATGTGGTTGTAAAGAAGCTTGGTCTTGAAACTTATGAGCATCCACATCCTTATCCTTTGGGATGGGTGAAGAAGGGTGTAGAAATTTAGGTAACAAGAATATGTAAGTTCAATTTTGGGATAAATTCTCAGTATATAGATGTATTAGAGGCTGATGTAATTCCACTTGATGTATTTGATGTTGTTTTTGGGAGTCCTTACTTGTATATCGGGATGTTATATTCACGAGAAGGGATAACCAATACATATGGTTCAAGGATGGATTTAGTTACAACATCTAAGCACACCAGCATAAGTCAAAACTTTCTATGGTAAGTGCTAACCAAGCAAAGAGACTAATTTAGGAAAATCATAATCAGTTTTGTTTACTTTTATTAAAAGATAAACAAGATGGGGTAGAAATTTTAGATATTTATAACAAAGGGATGAAGGATTTGGATAACATAATTCAGTATTTTCAAGAATTATTCTAGACTCCCAGTGGGTTACCACCAAAGTGAGAGGTAGATCATGAGATTCAACTATTTCCGAATACCCTCTACCAAATATCGGGTTGTATAGGCAATCCTTGTTGGAGAGTACAGAGGTAAAGAAACAACTCCATGAGCTATTAGACCAAGGGGTAATACGTCCAATCACCTTGCCATGTGGTTTTCCTATTGTGATGGTGCCAAAAAAGGATGGTTCTTGGAGAATGTGCATCGACTACTATGCTTTGAACAAGATTACCATAAAGAACAGATATCCACTCCCTCGTGTAGATGATCTCTTCGACAAGCTTCAACATGTAAAGTTCGATCTCATGTCTGGTTATCACTAATTCAGGATGAAGGAGGAGGACATATGAAATACTACCTTAAAAAAAATTAGGGTTTGTATGATTGGTTAATACTTCCATTTGATTTATGTAATGCACCCACTACATTAATGAGATTGATGAATGTTATATTGTGGGAATTCATAGATTCATGTGTCATTGCTTATCTAGATGATATTATGATTTTTAGTGTCACATGGAAGGAACATATAACACATTTACAATAAGTCTTGCAAGTTCTCAAGGAGAAACAACTACTATGCAATATGAAGAAGTGTGAATTTTCCAAACAATCACTTGTCTATCTTGGGAATGTGGTTAGAGGAGGAGAGCTACGAGTGGACCGAAAAAAGGTGGAATCTATCACAAAATGGCCAACACCAAAGGTAGCCATAGAGATTAGAAGTTTTATGGGAGCAGAAAAAAACATGAGGAAGTTCATTCTAAGCTTCTTTGCTATTGCAACACCTCTAAACACAATGACCAAAGAGTACGGGTTTTGACTGGGTAAGGTAAAAGACCAGGATTTTGAGTTATCAAACACAAAATTAGTCATGATCCAACACTTTATCTTCCTAATTTGCAGAAACCATTTGAAGTAGAGACACATGCCGTGATTATGCTATGGGAGTAGTGCTTTGCTGAGGAGGTACACCAATATGTTATCATTTGGAAACTTTCAATTCTACAACTAGAGAATATTCTGTATATGATCAAGAGATGTATGCACTAGTTTAGGAAATAAAGAAATGGAAACATTATTTGTTGGGTAAATAAAATATTGTGAAAACTCACCATAAACCTCTTTAGTATTTGTAAGAACAGTCTAAATTATAGCATGAAAGAAAATACAAGTGGATCGGGTTCCTTTAGCGGTTCCATTTCATGATCAATTATAAGAAAGGTAACAAAAATTTGGTGGCATACATGTTGTCTAGGCTTCCCACATAGGATAAAATATATTTTTTTGTCACTATCTCTCATTTTGAACCTTTTATGAAGGAATTTTATGGAGAGGCATATGCTCAAGACAAATATTTTGGGGTAATATATCGTAGTTGTAGTCCAAAGGGGCTGAAAATAAGGGTATTGAATATTGTTATCTCAAATATGGGCTGCTCTACCGATGGGGAAAGCTTTGTGTGCCAAAATAAGAAAGGATTTTATTGATGAGGAAGCACATGCCTCAAAAGTAGCAGGACATTTTGGTGTTAGAAAGACCATGGCACGATTGCAAAGGTACATGTATTGGACCAATATGCAAGAAGAAGTATCTAAATTCATAAGAGGATGTAAACTTTGTTGTATAAGAAAGCCTAAAATCAAGAAGGAAGGTTTGTATATGCCTTTACCAGTCCCTACTCATCCTTGGGAAGATATTTCTATGGATTTTATAGGAGGACTACCTATCTATAATCATGGTCATGCCTATCTATATCTTTTTGTTGATAGATTTAGAAAAATGTGTGTTCTTATGGCATGTAAAAAGACAATAAAATCATATGAGGTAGCTAAAATTTTCTTTGTTAATGTATGGGTGCATTTTGGTTTGTCGAAGTCTATTATTTTGACAGAGATTCCAAGTTCTTTGGGAAGTTTTGGAAAACTTTGTGGGAAAAAATGGACATTCGGTTATAGAGGAGCATGGACTTCCATCCACAGAGATAGATAGGTAGTGGAGGTGGTGAAAAGACTTTGGTACAACTAATTAGAGGATATAATAGAAAATATCCATGAACTTGGGATGAGTCCTTAGCATACATTCAACATTCCTACAACCAAGGGGTACATACATCCACTATGCAATCACCTTTTGAAGAATGCTTGGAGTATCTACCTACCAATCCACTAGACATTACAATCAGACAACAATGAAGGGGAATACATGATTTATGAGTGACTAGAGAAACAAAGTTCATTGAGAGGATTCTTAAAATCCATCTCAAAGTGAAAGAACAATTGGATAAATATCAAGCTAAGTATAAGGCTAGACACGATCATCATCATAGAGAGCACAAGCTTCATGTTGGAGACAAGGTTTGATTTACTTGAGAAAGGAGAGACTACAAGGTCAAGCAAGAAAACTCAAGCCACTATGGTATGGACCCTTCACCATACTTTGGATCAATTTGGATAAAACACTTTTAGAATTGATTTACCACACTTCATGTGGATGTACTCAGTAGTAAATTGTGAGAAATTACACCTATGTGAGCCATATATTCTTGATAAGAAGAATAATGTTAGTTTATACCTTCCATAGAAGATTGCATCTTGGATTCATGAGGTGAGTTGGAGGAGGATGTAGTGCTGTAGCAAAAGGTTAGAGAGATAAGGAGAGGTCCACAAGAGTCTTGGCAGGTTGGAATCAAGGGGAAGAAACCAAGGCAAGCCCGATGGTATTCAAAGGAGAAAGTGAGGGAATTATTTACTCATCTACTCCCCCATTAAGCTTTTGTGTGACTAAAATTATCCTGAGTAGGGCAAGTGTGATCCATAGGGATCTATAAGAACACCACTTCATCGAATGATTAGTACCAAGAGAAAAATCAATAAAAAAGAAGATCAGATTGTTAAGTTACAAACCTAATACTTTGTGCGGAGAATAGTGGTTGGGTAACCAACCCAATGGTTGCATAACTGATCCTTTGCACATACCAATAGTTACATAACCACCAAAGTGGTCGCATAACCTTTAGTCTCCAAGTAACGACGGTCATGTCACTAATGAACAAAAAAATAAACTCATGAATGGTCATATATTTCAAACGTCTAAAACATGTCTCTTCCTTGTTTGTCCCTTTTCATTCTCTAGTGCATGGGAGGACATGGGGAGTAAGCTATTTAAGTATGAGAATGTGGGGAATTGGATCATCAAATACTTAATGGAGAGAAGGAGAAAGAAACCATTGTTACTAGAATTGTTTTGTAGAAGAAAGGTGTGAGAATAGACCAAACAAGTAGAGAAGGGAGGACATGACATTGTTTTCCTTACTTCAACTTCTTGTAATCCTTCTTTTCATTTAATTAACCAATATAATATTGGGAAGAAAGAAAATTTCCCTTCCTAGTTGGTTTTCCCTTAAATCGGGGGTTTCTAAGATAAATATTGTGTTGTGAGTTAGATTATATCTTTTCATTTCAACAAAATAGTTCTAAGTTTCAAATTTCATTCACTAGCATTAAGAACTATCATTTTCAAGTAAATTAGAAGTAAAAACAATATTTTTAGGTCTCATAAAGTTCCAAAGTAGAGTTTTATAGATCATTTTAGTATTAGATCCAAAAATTATATCTAAGGGACTGTAGTATTCATTCTTGTGTGATTTGTATGACAATGACGAGTCCTTTAAGAACAAACACAAGGTGCTCTGAGTGAAGGAAAAGTGTGTCTACAAACCTGGTAGCTTTTCCTTTAAGCATTCAATTTTTAATTCCATACTTAAATGGTGGAAAATATAGAGACTCATTTTGGTATTTCATGTCTTATAACAACAAAAATGTACAACACTCTTATACTATACCACACTTGCTCAATTTGAGCAATTATGATATTCCTAGCTATATTTTGATCATTGTTTCTTGCACATATAACCTACTTGTTCACATAACGATTATATCAATCCATAAAATCATGTTATAGCCTCACATATTACAATCCCAATATTTAAATCAATTACACATGCATCTAGGACCATATTGCATAGAAAGGGCCAAACACCCATATATCATAGACTGATCTGACACTGTGGTCCCTCTTCCTCCAATGAAACTTTTTATTTTTTGAATACCTTTGGTACACTTGTAGTTGGCCTTATTCGATTTTTGTAGACCCATAACACATATATAAACAAGTTATTCATCTCTCATTAAGGAGGGGCATTTTATCTATTTAACACCTAGCATTCCAATGAGTACACACTAAGAGCAATCACAAGAAAATTTACTACAAGATTCCCTTGAGCTTTATATAATATACATATTCATTCTAGAGAAATCATCCACTCAAATTTGCAAGCATAAAAGGCACATCTTATCAAGTCAAGTTAGGTAAAATATCAAGTACAATGATATTGTTGCAAGGTCATGATTATCAATATGGATGTATATTTTCTAGATATCACATGCTAGGAGAGAATGACATGTGGTTTGAGCCCTCTTTGTAGTAGTACTAAAATTAGTGGTGGAAAGGGTTCCCATAAACCAATTAATGTTTGTTTTGTAGGAATCCTTCTCTATATAGGGTTTTGAAGATTCAATTAGTTGTGAAACAAGCATTAGACAATGTCAAAGATCCAAATTTTAGGAAGGAGAAGATCAAGAAGAAGTTCACAGACCCAAGAAATTTTAGGAGAGAAAAGTATAGAGAAATAAGGGCACAGAAAAAGGGATATAACAGGGTATGATTTGGGTTTTACCATAAAATTTGGTCAAGGTACCTCTTCCCATTTTAATCTACCTTGAGAAACAAATGTTGAGATCAATCAAAATCTTCACACAAAAGTTTTCTTCAACTTGGAAATTCTTCAAGTTCCGAAAATCCAAAAAATTCAAACTTCAGACTTTGGGGATTTTCCTTTTCAAGTTTTATTGGCATGGAATTGAAATTGTATTTTCTTGATCTTCAAAGCCCAAAATCCTAAAATTTTGAAATTTTAGACTTTTGAGTTTTCAAAGTTTGGAGTTTTCTTTTGATAAATTGCCAATTTTCGAGCCCGGAGTTCTGAAGTCCGAAATCCTGAAAGTATGAAATTATGGACTTTCGGCTTTCGGGTTCAGAATTCTAAGTCCTGATTTTGATAAAATTTCTTTCAGATTTTGAAGTTTGAAACCCAAAGTCTGAAACTTCAGACTTTCGGGCTTTCGGGTTTCAAAATTCTAGGTTGCATCTTTTGGAAAATTTACTTTGGGACTTGCGAAGTCTAAAAGTCTACAATTTCTGAATTTTGGACTTTCAAGTTTAAGACTTTCGGAGCTCTCTGCATATTTAATTCTTACCTACTTTCGTTTACGGATCGATATTTGGCCATTAATGTCATATTTTTTCTATTTAAACTTATTTTTTACCTATCATTTTCATCTGACATTTTTCTCTGACGACTTGGGTTTTTACGTATTTTGTACTTTTTGACATCATTTTCGAGGTATTTTATTTTGGTTATTTTATTTTTGGTTTAAGATCTTTTGTTTTATTTTCTTTTGTTCCTCCTCTATATGCCTTGGAAAATGACAATCTCATTTCCCACCATGTTTCCACGATTCAAGTTTCTATAGGTATTCAATATAGCTGCCATCAGAGTCTTCAAAGATCCTCTCGAGTATTCAAAATTCTCCCTCTCAAAGACTTCTCATTTTCGAGTTCGAGAGATTAGTGTATTTGGAGAACCTTATTTTTAGAATTATGAGATTTGGCTAAATGACACTTTTCATTTCTTGGTAATTGTGCCATTTTGGGTTTTCGTAGTCTCCATTTCGGAACTCTCCAATTCGAGTTTTGGAACTCTAATTTTCATGTTTTTAACCTTTCATTTCAAACTTCTACAATTCAGGTTTTCGAGAGTCTGTACTTTGGAACTCTATTTTTGGGTTTTTAGAGGTTTAAGGTTTTTATAACTTTGGATCTTTTTACTTTGGGTTTTTAGACTTCTCTATTTTGGAAGTTTCCTTTTGGATTTTCGAGATTGTAGTCTTTTGGGTTTTGGAGGTTGAAGCTTTTAGGTTTTTAAATTTTCCTTCTTTAGTACTTTCAACTTCGACATTTCAAAGTTTAGTAAGTCATTAGGTTCCGAAATTCAAAACTTGATGTCTACTTCTTCATCCAAAGGAAAAGAAAAGATGAAATATTCGTTCCTCGGGGTTGCTCCTCACTCTTGCTTGTCTTCTGACCTGGGGAGCATAAGAGACACCGATCTCGGACAAATTGATTTTCTAGACTTCTAGGCAAGGGTGAAGGCCCCAAATAAGAAATCTTAGATGCAGGCCATATATGATAGTGGGCTTGCTCTTGCTACCAGTTTTCCTCATCCATGCATTTCCCAGAGTTCATTTTAGCCGTAGTATCCCACTTCGATGAAGAATCCATGACAATTAAGGATGCCGATGGCAAGGTTGTAATCCACTTGGATCCAAATTTCTTTGAGGATTTTCTCAAACTCCCCAACATCGAGGAATATATAATGATTTCACCAGAGTTAGCGGTAGATCATTGGGAAAAAGAAGCAGATTTGTACACGAGGGTCATGTTGAAAACCTATCGCCAAGAGTATTGCCAAATTGCGAAAGACCACATATCGGTCAAACTTCATTAGGGAGGTTAGTGACATTATCGTGCTACTAAGAAGAGTCTTTGGTCTTCCCTCCATGAAGGAATTTTAGGAGTGGATGTTCTTATATATTGCTACTATCAAGAAGAATAAATAAAGTATTAGATGGGGGGAGCATATCAGTAGCTCCATTTGGTATCAGTTTAGTAGAGTGCTGTCCTTAAAGAGTTTTTACATGACCTCTTTTTTTGTTTATGCCGCATATGCTTTGGTAGACTTCAAAGGGTTGAATACTAAGGGTATTCGTAACACCTCCCATATCTATGGTTTCTATCCTCAACTTACATTGGATGAGGGAAGTAGGCACTTTTATGTTATCCAAAATGTGCCCCTACTCATTTTTGGCTAACTCCCTTCATTCTTCCCTCTCTTGTGCCTCAGTCATAATTTTTTTCTTTTCAGGCACTCAAAACTTTCTGGAAATGGCACCATTGGATAGAGCTCTTTCTCATCTTTCCAGAAAGGTAAAGTTTTCCTCCTAACTCCATGTATTTTTGAAGTTATGGCTCGGTGGAGTTTTTGTGGGAAATTTTCCCCTAAAAGGCCCGCAACCAATGAAATGGCACCACGTGTCCAAGGAAGTGGTGGGGGTCGGAGGAAGACTTGGTTTTTTTACCAAGTGTTTGGAAAAGTTTTCAAAAGGGAATATTTTCCCCCAGCCCGTCGGTGAATTGGATGGTGCCACGTGTCCATAGGGGAGAAAATTGAAAATTTGACTAAGTGTTGGCGTAGGGAAAATTTTAAAAAGAAGGCCCGCGCCCAATCATATTGTGCCACTTGTCCTATGGCATCGACCGGTGGAGGGTAGAGGAAGGATTGGAATTTTGACGAAGTGTTTTGGTAAAAGGGAATAGAGGAAGTTTTGGCCCGTTGCCACTGCCGACAAGTCAAGCGAGTGCCACGTGTCCCCTGGACACCTGACCAAATGTGAGCGCGGGGGGAGATTGGGATTTTTTCCCAAAGGGATTGCACAAAAGGAAAAATGTTTATAGAGGGTCTGTGGCAAATGAAATTGTGCCATGTGTCCTAGACTAGCAGAAGGTGGGGAAAATTTGGGAAATTTTCCCAAAGGAAAAGAAGGAAATTTCAAAGGAAAAATCGCCCCCAAGCGCGAACCAATGGAATCTTGCCACGTGTCTAGGTGGCGGTAAAAAAATCAAGACAAGCCCACAAGGAAAATTTGAAGGGGAAAGCCCACATCCAATGGGGTTTCACCATGTGTCTAGGTTAGAAAAATGGTCAAAAAGTGATGGAAAAATTTAGGAGGAAATGCCCGCGCGAATCACCTGCTGCCACGTGTCCTTAACTCATAGGCCCGGTGGGGATTTTTTGAAAATTTTCCAAAGGGAAAACGATGGAAAATAAAGCACAGAGGGCCTGCATCCAATCAGATCATGCCACGTGGCACCTGGAATGGTGGAGCATGGGAAATTTTTGGAAAATTTTCCAAATGCAAAAAGATGGAAAATTTAAAATTTTTTGCCTGCCAATCCGATTTGGCCCTGTTTTGCCCTAAAAATTCAAACGGCCATATCTTTCGATCCAGAGCTCCGTTTTTCACATTTTTATATCAATGGAAAGCTGGTGAAATTCTCTAAAATATTCCAGGGTCATTTTTGTATTTTGATGGATTTTTGAGAGAGAAAATTGAAAAATGCCTCTAGCACGTGGTCATGGACAGAAATGACGTTTCAACCACCATTTTTAATGAAGAATGGCTCGCATTCTCTCCCAACATGGCGGAAAATGTTAGGGGATGGGCTTGTAAGGATGCCCATGCTATTTTACTATGTTTTTGGTTGGTGGTTGAAGCTCTCCTACATTTTCCCACGTATCTCTCTCCTGGAGTCGTTTCTGGCATTGTAAAAGCCAGACTTGGCTCATTTTTCAAAGTGTTGAACATTTTTTATGTATTGCAGGCTCCCTCTTTCACCTAAAAGTGATTTTTGTGGAAAAATCATACCTTTTCCAAGACTGCAACCTATTTTTCCTCTCAGGTGTTGTAATGCAAGTGGTTTTTGATGTAAAAATGACAATACAGGCTCTGTGAATGAGTTTTAATCCTCTGTTTGTGTTGTTTGATTCATTTCTGACCCTCCATTACAGTTATCAGTTTGTGCATGAAGTTTTGTTGCATTTTTATGAACTGTGTCAATCACAGAAGTAAGAAATGCTCACCACTCCTTTGGTGCATCACCTTATTAGCACTAGTTTCAGTTTTTGCATTCTCTATCTCTGTCCACTTTGGAATTTAGAGTAGGATTTTGAGTTTTAAACCTCTACAACTTGTAAGTGATATATCTGATTAGGGGAGTTGAGGAACCAACCTCTAAACTAGAGATTCTTTTCCCATTTTATAAGTCCCACACTTGGGGAAAATATTCAATGTTGTGCAATCATACTGGATGTCCAAGATGTCAAACTTGAAGTCTAATCAAGATCCAGGGGTGTTGCTGATTTGCCACAATAGTTTTGGCACGCTCGGTGGGACCTTAGAGGTCTTAATCTTCATTGCAACAAATTGATGTGCATTTGTTGCAAGTTTCTTTCTTAAAAGAGCCATAAATTACACATCCGCGACTCCAAGGAAGAAGAATCAGTTGGTTTTAATAGTGCAGACCGAAAACCTTTGAGAAGAATCACCACAAGGTCAAGAGTTAGAGAAGAAGAAGTGTTGTTTGAGTATCTCGTAGTTATCTCCAAGAAGAAGGCAAAGAGGGAGGATAATTCAAAGGTCTCCATCTCCACCAAACAAAACTCTCTCAACTCCTCCACCTGGTAGACCTTTCATTCAATCAACAAGGGTTCTAAGGCCAATCAGGATGGCACAAAACAACCCCTATGTCAATTTCACTAGTAGCAGCCCACTTGCCCTCAATGCACAAAATCCAATCCCAGTTGCAGCATTGAAGAACATTCCATACTTCACTGGAGAGATTCAGACCACTCCTGGTGATCATGTCAAGGATATTGCTAATATTTGTGCAATCCATGTGATCAATGAGATGTAAGTTGCTGTCAAACTACTGGCATCTTCATTCAAAGGGAAAGCTTTGCAATGGTTCAGGAGTCTTTCCTAAGGTTTTATCCAAAATTAGAACCAACTATGCATAGCCCTCCATGAGCAATTTGGGGAAAAGGGAGACAACTTGTCCCTTTTGGAATAGATGACAACCATCAAGAGAGCTCCCAATGAGCAGCTGACTGACTTCAACTTCAGATTTTAAATGACTTGGGAGAGAATTCTAGTGACAGTAAGGCCAACAATAGAAGGTGCTTTTCTATATTACCTTAAAGCTTTAAATTCTGATATTTCTATGTTAATTCAGTCCATGGGAGGCAAAACTATCCCTGTTGCTTATAACATTGCCATTAGAGCTGAAAATTGTTTGATTCAAGTTGGCAAGCTAGCTCCTAGGCCTCCAATGCCATTGTTTCCAAGTTTAGAGAGCCCAAGTGCCTAATTTAGCTCCTATTCCCACTCCTATAAATAAGAACTTAAGTGAAGATTCTACTTCATCTTCTAGTGCCTCAAATGAACTTCAAGAAGTCATGAAGCAATTGCAAAATTTATGTAATGAGCTGGTTACACCCAAGAGACAGAAAGCCCAAGGTTTTAGACCTCCCTTACAGCCTCTAGCTCAGCCTAACAGGCATCCATACAAACCTCAAAGACCACCCAATCCAAATTGAAAATCTAAAACAAGCAAGACCTCTTGCCAATAGACCATTTCAACCCTATAATCCCAATGCTATATCTGCCTCTAAGGCATTAGTACCAGTGTAAAACAACATGGCTCAAGAGTATGATTGGTGTTTCCCATGCAATTAACCTCACAACAAGTCTATGTGCTTCAACGGTGCCTTGAATGAAGCATTAATGGTGACAACTACTGGTGTGGAGGGTGGAGGTAGTCAAGGAAATAACCAACAACAAGAAACATTCCAGCAGCAATCAGCTCCAAATGATACCACACTTGTAAACTGGAAGGCAGAATATTTTGTGGCATGAATCAAATAGTTTCCCAAAGTGTTGCAGCCAACACAAGGTCAAAAATGAGAAATTTGGGTGAAGAACAACCATCAGCTCCAAGCAATCCACAACCTTCTATCACTCCACAAATTGTTGGCAAACAAAGTTCAGTTCCAAACACACAAGGGCTTCCTAAAACAGCTCTTAGGCCAACTCAAATGCCAGTTGTTGCTGCCCATATGCAAGGAATGAATGTGCAGGCCAAGGGACAACAAAGAGATGCTTCATCTCCATTCAACATCATTGATCAGATGAAGAAGACAAATGTAAACATATCAATGTGGGAATCATTATCTATCCCAGGCCAAAGAGATTTGCTACAAGCTGCCATGAAGGATTGGTCAACTTCAAACCAGCAAGTCCAAATGCAAGAGAAGGTGCTCACAAATGTTGCCCATCCTGAGGGGAATCACGAAGGACAACAAGGTAAAATGTTGAATCCCCCTCCGTTCTATGTTTCATTGATCATTGGAAACCAATTAGTACACAATTACATGATTGATTCCAGGGAAAGTAGTTCAGTAATGCCCAAGAAAATAGCTGATTAGTTGGGAATTCAATATGAAGTCATATCCAAAGGGGTAGTGCAATTAGATGGGATAGAAGTAACAACGGTTGGAGTGATAAAAAACTTGAGTCTTACTTTGCATGCATGCCCCAACGTTGTTGTTTTACAAGATGTCTCAGTAATAGATCTTCCACCACTCTTTGCCCTATGTCTGTCAAGGGATTTCACAGCCAAGATTGGAGGCTACTTATCTACTGATTGGTCACACATGTTGTTCAGAACAAGATATGGAACCAAGGCCACAATCAGATCTGAACCTATTGCAAACTTTCACATTGAGCCTTACACTCCAAGTCAAATCAATACCAATTGTTCAACGTTTGATCAAGAGGATTATCCAAGCACTGATGAAACTAACACCAAGGTAGGAAGCATCTCGATCTAACTCTTGATGAATGGGCAAACAAGGTGCATGCTTTTGATCCTTATCAAGAAATAGAAGAATCTGAGCTAGGAGTCTATTGCATGCATGAAGAAAATCAGCCTATTCCTAGCATCACCAAGCCAAACCACAAGGATGACAATGAGGTATGGCAGTTGTTTTTTGATGGATCAAGGAGTAGTAGGCGCAGGTGGGGGAGCTATTCTTGTTTCACCTCAAGGAGTTAAGTATTATTCAACTTTTAGATTTCAGTTTGCATGCTCTAATAACACCGCTGAATATGAGGCTTTAATACAAGGATTGCATTGGTCAATCAAGAGAGGAATAAAAAACTTGCAAGTCTTTGGTGACAGTGAGTTGATTGTCAACCAAGTTAAGGGGTAGCACACTTCGTCAAGAATGATCTACTCAAGTGCTACAAGAACAGGGTGTGGGACCTCATTGAAGATTTTGAGGGTTTTGGCATAAAATCCATTCCTATAAAAGAGAACCAAGTCAGTCGAGACTTGAAGTAGTTGGGGCAGCCTTTGATGTTGTTGAAAGCATCCAAAAGGACAAGGTACAACCAAAAATCCATGTGATTGTAAGGCCCTCAATGCTAGACAACAATGTAAGTTGGCAAGTGTTTGAAAATGATCAGCAAATCATCCATTTCTTGCAAGAAGAGGCTGAGTTCTCAGCTAAAAATCAGGAAAAGTTGGAGCAGCAGTATGATGACCAAGTGGTACAACTGAGAACCAACAAACCACCCAAGGTACTTATTACTTTGGGGTCCATTTTCAATCCTAATGATTAGTTTAGGAAGGAGAAAGCAAACATTCAAGTCAAGGAAGAAGATTCAGTGTCCATCTTGGTAGAACAAGGCAAATCACTTCGAGTTGGTAAAGTAACAACTGAGCAAGAAAGGTATGAGTTCATACAACTTTGTCAAGAATTCCCTGATGTGTTTTCTTGGAGCTATGAATATTTGAAATGTTTCAATCCCAAGTTAGCTAAACACACCATTGAGTTGGATCCAAGTACTAAACCCATCAGTAAAAACAAAGGCCACCAACCCACACATGGAGCCTCTCATGAGAAAGGAATTGAATAAGTTGATAGAATCAAGAATCATATTCCTATCAAGCATTCTAGTTGGGTATCCAACTTGGTTCCAGTTAGAAAGAAGAGTGGGGAAATCAGATTGTGTGTTGACTTCAGAGATTTGAATAGAGCATCTCTCAAGGATCATTATCCACTTCCTTCTATGGAGCAGATTTTACAAGTTATTGCCGGCTCTGAGAGGTTTTCATTACTTGATGGCTATTTGGGGTACAATTAGATTATGGTGAAAGAAGAGGATCAGTTCAAGACAACCTTTACAACCAAATGGGGAACTTATGCATACAAGAAAATGCCATTTGGGCTGTCCAACGCTGGAGCTACTTTCCAAAGGGAAATGGACATGGCATTCAATGGTTTGATTAACAACATGGTGCTGATATATCTTGATGATATCACTGTCTTTTCAAATAATACAACAGACCATCTCTTGCATTTGAGACAAGTGTTCCAAAGGTGCAGAAGATTTGGAGTATCCTTGAATCCTAAAAATTGTATTTTTCGGCCCATGAAGGAAAGATCGTTGGCCACATTGTCTCCAAAGAGGGATTAACAATTGGTCTAGAAAGAGTTTAAGCCATAAAAGCACTACCATTGCCAAGCCACAAGAAGGCCATTCAAAGTTTCTTGGGGAGGATAAATTTTTTTCAGAGATTTGTCCCAAATTTTGTAGCCCTAGTCAAGCCTATCACCAAGATGTTAAAGAAAATCATGGCTTTCAAATGGACAGCAAAAGGCAAGGAGAGTTTTGAAGCAATAAAAGAAGCCATATCTCAAGCCCTAACTCTCATTAACCTAGATTTCTCTAAGGATTTCATCCTCTATGCATTTGGGGGTGATGCTACTATTTCTGCAATCTTGGTACATCGAACAAAGGCAATGATGAGCAGCCAATCGCCTTCTTCACCAAAGCCCGGAGGACTATGAGGTGAGATATTCTTTCATTGAAAAGCATGTTCTTGTAGTAATCAGGGATCTGAAGAAATTCAAGCATCTAGTTTCAAACAACAAGGTTTAGTTGCTGGTTTCTCTTGTGGGAGTTAAAGACTTCCTCCTCAACAAATACCCGAATGAAAAGAGGGCAGGTTGAATTACTTGTGTCATAGAGTATGACATTGAGATCAAAGTCACCAGGTTGGTGAGAGGGAAAGGATTGTGTGAGCAGCTGGTCTTGAACAAACACAAGGAAGCATGCAATGAGAAGGAGGCTATTTTGGCATTGCAAGACAGCCATGAGCAAGGAAGCACTCAAGAAGAGAATGATGGTGTCCTCACTCCTTGCTGGACCCAAGACATAATGCACTTCCTAAGCATAGGTCTATGCCCTCTAGAGATGAACAAGACCCAAAGAAGACACTTCAGATTGCAGGCTGTCCCATACGCCCTTGTTGATGGTGTTTTGTTCAAGAGGGATGTGAATGGAGTGCTGCTGAGATGCATTAGTACAAATCAGATTCATAGGGTGTTGGAAGAGTTCCATGGTGGATCAGCCGGTGGTCATTTTGCACCAAGAGTGACATCTCTAAAGATCATGAGGGCTGGCTATTATTGGCCCAAGATTTTCAGTGATTGTTATGCATGGATCAAGAGGTGCAAGAATTGTGCATTCTTCACAGGTAAAGAGAGGCTAGCTACCCTTCCATTGCATCCAATTTCAGTTGACTAGCCATTCATGCAATGGGGTTTGGACTTCATTGGAGTCATTAATCCTAATTCAAGCCAAGGGCAGAAATGGATTTTAACAAAGAACAAATTACTTTACCAAATGGATTGAAGCAAGAGCACTTAAGGAAGCAAATGAATCTAGCATCCTGGACTTCTATGAGGGAATTGTAACCAGATTTGGCATACCTGCTACAATAATATCAGATAATGCATTGGTGTTCATTGGGTCCAAGGTGACTGAATGGGCTGTCAAGAATGGGATCTACCTAAGTACTTCATCAAACTATTACCCTCAGGGTAATGGCCAGGCTGAATCTACAAACAAGAACTTGTTAAGGATCATTAGGAGGACTCTTGATGAAAATCAGAGGTCTTGGCATACTAAGTTGAAATCAGCCTTATGGGCTGATAGGATAACTCCCAAGAGATCTACAAGTAACTCTCCATTCAAGCTTGTTTATGGAAGAGAGGCAATCTTGCCCATGTCACTTGAGTTGCCAACATTGGAACTCATGAAACAATTGGAGTTGTTGGAGTTTGAGCCCATGGAGGTTAGATATGCAGAATTGATGGAGCTCCAAGAAGTCAGAAATTAGGCATCCCAAGAAATGGAGAAGGATCAAGCCTTGATCAAGAAGACCTTTGATAGGAAGGCCAAGAATAGATCTTTCCAAGTTGGAGATCTAGTGTTAAAATGGGATGCAGACAGAGCAAAACCGGAAAGCATTCAAAATTTGATGCCATTTGGAGTGGCCCATACATGGTCACAAAGTGTAAGGACAACAATGCTTTCCAATTGTCTTCATTGGATGGCGAAGAACTGCAGATTCCAGTCAATGGAATCCATCTAAAGCATTGCTATTGAAGGGAATTCTCCACCTTGTACATATTAGCTTAGATTTTCATTCCTCCAAGTGCTTGTGCACATTGTTTTGCTGTAGATTAGCTTTTCTTTCCCTAAGTGCTTTGGCACAAGCTTGTTGTTCTGGAATATGTGTTTGCAGGCCTTGCTCCATTAGGTGATGTTCCACCCTCCACCTTCCTCCTTGCAGTGTTCTAGTTAGTTGGGGTACCAAACAGAGAATTTGATGACTCCATGCCCAATGGATTGCTTTAGGAAATTGGTAACTTCATCCAACAGGTAGATGACCCCTCTGAGTCACCAAAATTGTTATCCAAAATGTGCCCCCTGCTCATTTTTGGCTAACTCCCTTCATTCTTCCCTCTCTTGTGCCTCAGTCATAATTTTTTTGCTTTTCAAGCACTCAAAACTTTCTGGAAATGGCACCATTGGATAGAGATTTTTCTTAGCTTTCCAGAAAGGTAAAGTTTTCCTCCTAACTCCATGTATTTTTGAAGTTATGGCTCGGCAGAGTTTTTGTGGGAAATTTTCCCCTAAAAGGCTTGCAGCCAATGAAATGGCACCACGTGTCCAAGGAAGTGGCGGGGTCGAGGAAGACTTGGTTTTTTTACCAAGTGTTTGGCAAATTTTTCAAAAGGGAATATTTTCCACACAGGCCCGCTGGCGAATTGGATGGCACTACATGTCCATAGGGGAGAAAATTGAAAATTTGACTAAGTGTTGGCGCAGGGAAAATTTTAAAAAGAAGGCCATGCCAATCATGTTGTGCCACGTGTCCTATGGCATCGGACTGGCGAGGGTGGAGGAAAGATTGGAATTTTGGTGAAGTGTTTTGGTAAAAGGGAATAGAGGAAGTTTTGGCCCATCGCCCCATCGACTACCAACAAGTGCCACGTGTCCCCGGGCACTCGGACTAGCGGAGCGCGGGGGAGATTGGGATTTTTCCCAAAGGGATTACAAAAAGGAAAAATGTTTGTAGAGGGTCCACAATGAATGAAATTGTGCCACAAGTCTTGGATCGGTAGAAGGTAGGGAAAATTTGGGAAATTTTCCCAAAGGAAAAAAGAAGGAAATTTCAAAGGAAAAATCACCCCCCGAGCGCGAACCAATGGAATCTTGCCACGTGTTAGGTGGCACAAAAAACTCAAGACAAGCCCGCAAGGAAAATTCGAAGGGGAAAGCCAGCATCCAATGGGGTTTTGCCATGTGTCCAGTCGAAAAAATGGTCAAAAAGTGACGGAAAAATTCAGGAGGAAATGCCCGCGGCGAATCACTCACGCTGCCACATGTCCTCAACTCATCAAATCCCGCCAAGGATTTTTGAAAATTTTCCAAAGGGTAAAACGATGGAAAATAAAGCACAGAGGGCCCGTGTCCAATCAGATCATGCCACGTGGCACCCGGAATGGTGGAGTGCGGGGAATTTTTGGAAAATTTTGCAAATGCAAAAAAAGTGGAAAATTTAAAAAATTTCGCCTGCCAATTCAATTTGGCCCTGTTTTTCTCTAAAAATTCAAACGGCCATATCTTTTGATCCAGAGCTCAGTTTTTCATGTTCTTTATATCAATAGAAAGCTGGTGAAATTATCTACAAGATTATAAGGTCATTTTTGTATTTTGATGGATTTTGGAGAGATAAAATTGAAAAATACCTTTGGCACGTGGTCATGGACAAAAATGATGTTTCAACCATCATTTTTAATGAAGAATGGCTCGTATTCTCTCCCAACATGGTAGAAAATGTCAGGGGATGGGCCTGTAAGGATGCCCATGCTATTTTACTACATTTTTGGTTGGTGGTTGAAGCTCTCCTATGTTTTCCCATGTTTCTCTCTCCTGGAGTCGTTTCTGGCATTGTAAAAGCTAGACTTGGCTCATTTTTCAAAGTGTTGAACATTTTTTATGTATTGCAGGCTCCCTCTTTCACCTAAAAAGTGATTTTTGTGGAAAAATCAGACCTTTTCCAAGACTATAACCTGTTTTTCCTCTCAGGTGTTGTAATGCAAGTGGTTTTGATGTAAAAATGACAATACAGGCTCTATGAATGAGTTTTAATCCTCTGTTTGTGTTGTTTGATTCATTTCTGACCCTCCATTACAGTTATCAGTTTGTGCATGAAGTTTTGTTGCATTTTTATGAATTGTGTCAATCTGCAGAAGTAAAAATGCTCACCACTCCTTTGGTGCATCACCTTATTAGCACTAGTTTTAGTTTTTACATTCTCTATCTCTGTCCACTTTGGAATTTAGAGTAGGATTTTGAGTTTGAAACCTCTGTATAACTTGTAAGTGATATATCTGATTAGGGGAGTTAAGGAGCTAGCCTCTAAACTGGAGATTATTTTCCCATTTTACAAGTCCCACAATTGGGGAAAAGATTCAATGTTGTGTAATCATACTGTATGTCCAAGATGTCAAACTTGAAGTCTGATCAACATCCAAGGGTGCTGCTGATTTGCCACAATAGCTTCCAAGATGTCCCACTGACAAGTCTGTCTTATTAGAATTGGTTGGGCAATTACTAGATTACCACAAGATCCAGAATAAACAACAAAAATTGGGAATGAAATTCCCTATTTCAATTGGCATATACACTTGCCCAAATATTTACAAGGCTAAGAATGTAGATGTAGAAATGGTAGAGGTAACCTTGTGGACTTTCCATCCATGGACCAATTTTGATTATTAGGGTAAATTCAGTGAACCAGGTTGGTCTAGTTCCCATGTGCCCCAGTTAGAAGACATTTGGATTCATTTTCAGGATGAATATATCATCCGAAAAAGGGATTACAAGAGGTTAACCTTGGATGAAGTTTGACAGTTTGGTATAGCCGAGGTTCTAAAGGAGTTGCAAGATGATGATGAGGTTTTGGATGTAACATATAAAAATGATAATATTGCCAATCAACCATTGCCATGGATTGATTGGTATGTGGAATAATGTTGCAATACAAAGGAGAGGGTGGGGCCCATTCTGCAGAGAACCTATAGTTGGTTGGTTACCTTGGGAATCTCACCCAAGGGGGTAGATCAACCTAAAAATATAGAAGCTCCATTAACCATGAGCCAATCAACACCCATAAAAGGGAAAATATCAATTCAAAAGGCCCATACAGTTCCAAAAAAGATTTCATTTTTTGTTGGGAGCTCATCTCTCTCTAAGGCTCTTGTTTCCAAAGCCATGTCTCCTATAGCACCTGTGATAGAAGTAGTTGAAGTCAGTGATTCTCCAAGTGTCCCACAAGACCCATCATCTCTTTTTCCTCTTCCATTGTCACTTCCTACATCAGTTCCTTCCACTTCTATGATCATTTCTTCTTTCCCATCTCCTTCCATGGCCCAAGTATTCTCATCCCTTCTAGTTCTCTCAGCTAGGGAAACTATTGGGTCACCCATTTCTACTTCACTTCCCCTAACACTTCCATTTCCTTCCATCTCATCTCATAACATCATTGTATCCACTCCTATGGAAATCCTCAAATCCACCCCATCTATTACGACCACTACCATTCAAATGCCAACTAATTTGGTACTCTTGTTGTGACTAATGTTTCAGGTACTGGATCTACTATTCTATCCTCATCAGCATCAACCATTCCAGAATGGTTGTTTTGGAATAATCCAAAGAAAAAGAAGAAAGTGCCTCACAGGGGATGTCATAGATCTAAGTATACACCAAAAAGATAGGCCAAGAGGCCAAATATTATTTCTATCCTAAAAGTAAATTCATCTGGTGAACGATTTGTAAAGGTTGCTACTCCCGTTGAGGGAAAAACTAAGGAAACAATTATAGCTGCAGATTATTAGATTTCTAAATTTTCACTAGGAAAATCCACTCATGAAGGAGCTAAACAAGATGTACACACTGCTCTTGGAAATATGCTAGAAAAATATGATAAGGATAAAATTTCTAAGGATGAGCTTAGATCCAAATTCGAGCAGCTCATTGCGTTGCTACTAAAAAGTAATAAAGCCAACTCCATTCACTAAAGTCTCAAATAATATGGCTATGATAGTTTCGTCTAACCATTGATGACATTTCTTATCATGAGATTAAGAAGATAGGCTACAAAGGGATATCGGTGGATGGATGGATGGAACATATATTGCAAGAAGCTAATCCTTTAATTAAAGAGGCTCTAGAAATATATAATGATCTGCAGGTTGGAAGAGCTGCTATTTATAAAATGGATGAAGCCTTTTTCGAGGACAATAATAATTTGAATTTGAATTTGGCAACATGGAGTGAAATTTGAGAGGAAGATCTAGATCTACTCCTTCAGGAGGATGTAATCGATGATGCTTCAAAGTTGTTTGAATATCAAAAAGCCATGGAATTTCGGTGTCAAGTATTGTAGGATCTAATTAAGAAGTTGGATGATAAACGAGTGGAAATTATGGATGATTTAAATGACATATAAGAAGAATTTGATATTGTTAACTGTAAATTCTTCAACAAAAATATCGATGCTCTTCCAGAGGATCAGATCAAGAATAATTTCAAAGATTTGGTGAAGCATGATGATGAAGTTACCAAAAATTTTGGCAGTGAATCTATTGACAGGTTGGTTTTATGCCAAAATTTCATAGGAAGATTAAAGAAAGTTGTGAGTAAACTTAGAATATTTCTAGCTAAGATCATGAGGTAAATCAAGACAACAGATGTGGTAAATCACTACGCATGTGGGCTAGGGGATGAGGAAATTCAAGGAATCATTAAGCGCTTCATCGAATATAAACATCGAATGGCTATGTGGGAGGAAACACAAAAAAATCTATAGAAGAAGAAGTCGTTGTAGAACTAGGCCAAAATTGAGCGGCCATGAAAGGATAGATCCAAGCCCTGGATCGGTCAAAGTTGCAGGGTTGACTGAGTCAAACCATTGCAACAAATTTTATATTTTCATGAGAGCCTATTCATTTGAATTAATGAAATTTCTAATTTTAGTAAAATGTTAGTTGAAGGCCCAATTGTAATGGCTCAACCTAAAGAACTTCTAAATAGTTAGGTGTATGGAGTAATTTGGGAGATAGATATATCATTTTTGGTAAATTTTCTCTTCAATCTTGGAAGAGTGATTCAGAGATTTTAAACCTTTTAATTATATTCAGAGTGATATCTTTCCTTGAAGAACTTGATTTATTGTGTTAGATGGTTGATCAATATATGCTTTGTGAATGCATAATTCCTTAGTGTAAGTGGTTAGCTTACCTTTATTTCAAATTATCTATTTTATGTTATGAGGAAGTAATGTAACCATGTCTTTTATGTCAATTGTGGAAATATTGTTTTCCTTCTATTGTTAAAAGTTGCATTATCATTAGTTGTAATGGATGTTTGACATGTGCATGTGTTATATTCTCATGATTAGTTAATTGTTTGTTCAATCAAATTTGATCAATCTCTATCATGTATACTTTTAGATTAACAAAGGAACACATGCTTTTGGTCTATGGTATTTTGTGACCTTTCTAAGTTGAAATAGGTGAAGGTGACTAACGGTATTCGCATCCTACTCACATTAACCCTTCCTGAGATTTAAAATATCCTTTTATTCTGTGCATCATCATCCCTAGTATATTTTCCTTTTTTGCAAACCTCTTTCCTTAACACCCATGTCAACATTAGTATAGGACTGGATAATCATTTTATTACACTAGGAGTAGTACAACACTTAGTTTAGGAAAAGGAATCCGACCTTCTCTCGGAGGTTCACCTCAAGCCCAAGTCCCATAACTTGAGAGGTGATCCCATGTGTCCCAATCACACCAAACATCATGCTTATAATCCGCCATTTGGAGGGTGTATTGATTTGGAGAAAATATTTTTAGCATGCTCGATGGGTCGAGAGTTGGTACTTCTCTTCTCATTTTCACAAGTCAAAGTACCTGGTGACTCTATATCTCTGGATTCCAAATCTTAGTGCATTAACTTATGTGAAGATTTCAGATAAGAGCTTCTTAAATACAGGGAAAATATCAACATATCGAAATTTCTTTGTCTCCTCCAAAGAGAAGAATCAGGGGTTTTTCAACTCCACCACCATGTAACGTTATCTCATCGGGGTCATTCAAATCCTCCATGAGGAAAGTTTCCTTCACCAAAGAACAATAAACCTCTTGCTACTATGGCGTGGAACCAAGTTTTTCCCCCTTTCAAACAAGCAATCCGCTTCTATTTGCTCAACGTGACCCTATACTAGTTGCAACACTCAAAAGTTTACCCTTTTACATAGGGGAAACTCATGTTACTCTAATAGAACACATTATTGATGTAGCCAACATTTGCGTAGTACATAACATCACAGAGGATAATGTTGTTGTCAGACTTCAGCCACTTCTTTTAAGGGAAAATCACTTCAATGGTTTTGAGGGTTATGTGTTGGTAGTATAACCACTTGGGATGAGTTAGGAGAGAAGCTCTGTAAATAGTTTGAAGACAAGAGTGATCACCTATCACTTTTGGAATAGCTCACTACCATAAAGAGAGATCCCCAAGAGTACATGAGTGATTTCAACTTCTGATTTCACAGAACTTGGAATAGGATTCCAGCACTCATTAAGCCTTCTCCAAATAATGCATTCTTGTACTATTTGTGAGATTTGAATAGTGATGTAGCCATTATGATCCAATCCATGGGAGGGGCTACATTACTTGATGCCTATGACATAGCCATAAGCACGGAAAATTCCTTAATTCAGGATGGAAAGATAGCTCCTTGACTACCAATGCCATTTTCTCTAGATCTTACAAATAATCATCCTATCATTGCTCCTATTCTAGCAGCCTCTAATCAACCAACTCAATCTACCCCTACCTCTTCAAATGATCTATTTGAAGTCAAATCACTGTTGTAGACCTTCAGAAACAAGCTTGTAGTGATTAAAAGGTAGCAGTCCCAATATGCTTGACCATTCCAATCCCAATATCCAACAAGTTGTCCTCCTTTTCAAGGAAATAATCAAGCCCAGAACCAAGTCACTAGCCAAGCCGCAAGCATGAAGCCTTTAAAATTATGAAACCCTTATGCCGTCAGGTTCATCCAGAGCCATAATACTGGTCCAAAATAACCTCATTCAAGATTATGAATGGTGTTATCCTTGTTCTCGGCCTCACAATTTGAATCTTTTGCCAAATAGAATTTTAATTCAAGCCTGTATGGTCGAAAGCATATCTGCCCTATCTAAATCATCGATGAGACCATCCACCCAAGAGAGCAAAGACTAGCCTTCTAATGAAACTATGCTACTAAATTGGTAAACAAACAATTTTTCTGGTTTCAATACTAACACCTCTACTTTGTAGCATCAAACACACATTCCTTGAAGAGGGTAATAGATCCTTAATCTCCCAAAACTGATCAGACATCTACTTCATAGCCTTAAGCATGAATATCACCGGTAAGGGTACATAAAAGAAATCACCAGAAGTATCCACAGATTAGTCTACAAAGAAAGGTGGAACTTCAAGTATCACAATGCCCAATAGGAATTTCCCAAAAGAAGACTCTAATGCCCAAAAAGGTATTAGCAAAGTTGGGAAAATTTGTTTAGCATTGTGGAGCAAATGAAGAAGATCAATTTAAGCATCACAATGTGGGATGCACTCTCAATTCCTTCTCAAAGGAACTTGCTATGCAAGGCTTTGAACAATTTTGGTACTACCGATAGATCATCATGTCGTGAAGCAGAGTGACAACCAACCTATGTCAACCAAAAATGAAAGTGTTTTCTAAGGCCAGAAAACCTCCACCATTCTATATCTCTCTGATCATCAGAAATCATTTGGTGCATAATTGTATGATTGATTCTTGAGCCAGTAGTTCCATGATGCCCAAGAAAATTGTAGATGTGTTGGGAATCCCATATACTCCAATCTCAAAAGGAGTTTTCCAATTAAATGATACTGCAGACCAAACTATGGGAGTTATTAACGGGCTTCAACTTACTATCCATGCATGTCCTAGCTTGGAATTCACATAAGACATATATGTTATTGATCTCCCTCCCCTCTTTGCCATTTGGTTGTCATATGATTTCACTACCAAAATGGGTGGTTATTTGTCATCATACTAGTCACATATGATCCTTAGAACTCAAAAACGGGATGAAGGTGACGATAAGAGAAGAACCTAAAATCATGTGGAGCCTTACACCTCTAAACCCATAAAAGGGAATTATGCAATTTGTGACCTAAAGGAGGAGGATGCAGATCACGAGCCAAATAATTTTACAGAGGAAGTTCCTAAAACATTTATTAATGAGGTAAGTATCAATCATTAATATGATCCCTATGTTGATTTATTGGCAGATGAAGAATCTAGTCTATTGTTTTTGGAAGAAACTAGATTAGGTACATACTGCATACATGAAGAAGGTGTAATCATACCTCAATTTTCAAAACATCCGTAGTCCTTGCAGCTTTGATCTAGGACAATCAATATGGTTTTGATCTAGGTCTAGCTCAACACACCATTGAGCTGGATCCAAAATCCAAGCCAGTTCATCAAAAATAGAGGCCAATTAACCCTAAAATTGAGCCATTGATGAGGAAGGAGCTAACAAAGCTCATTGAGGCTTGCATTATTTTTCCCATCAAGCATTCCTCATGGGTAGCCAATCTAGTGCATGTAAGAAAAAGAATAGAGAGATTCGGTTGTGCGTAGACTTCAGGGATTTAAATTGTGCCTCGTTGAAATACCACTACCCTCTTCCATCAATGGAACAAATCCTTCAAATAGTGATGGGGATCAAAGGTTTTCCTTTCTTGATGGATATTCGGGATATAATCAGATCCTGGTCTAAGAATCTGATCAATTCAAAACAACTTTCACTACTAAGTGGGGCACTTATGCTTACAACAAAATGCCATTTGGATTGTCCAATGCAGGGGCTACCTTTCAAAGAGCCATGGACATGGAATTTAAGGGACTAATCAATGATATCATCTTGGTTTACCTTGATGATATAACTGTATATTCCAAGCATGCCAAAGATCATATCACACATCTAAGGAAATTTTTTCAAGATGTAGAGAGTTTGGAGTTTCCCTTAATCCTAAGAAGTGCATTTTTGTAGTTCAAGAAGGAAAATTTTTGGGACATGTTGTTTCCACAGAAGGAATATCTATTGATCCAGCCAGAATTCATTCAATTATGTCCTTATCTCTTCCAAGTCACAAGAAAGGTCTCCAGAGTTTTCTGGGAACCATAAATTTCATGCAAAGATTTATTCCTCAATTTACAACGTTGGCTAAACCGCTAACCACCATGCTGAAAAAGAATATTCCATTCTCATGGATGAAGGAAGGAAGGGAGAGCTTTATGGCTATTAAAATGACCATTTCTCAAGCTCCCACGCTGGTAAACCCCAGGTTTGACAAAGATTTCATTCTCTATGCTTTTGTAGGTCTGGAAAGTATTTCGGGTATTCTCACCCAACAAAATGACAATCTGATGGAACAACCAATTGCCTTCTTTAGTCAATCCCTTAAGGAATACAAGATCAAATATTCCTTTGTTGAGAAACAGTCTTTGTAGTCATTTGAGCCTTGAAAATTTTAGGCACATGTTGTCCAAAAACAAAATTCACCTGATGGTTTCTCATCCTAGCGTTAAGGAGTTTTTGTTGAACAAAGAGATGAATGAGAAATGCACTGGATGGATCACAAAAGTAATGGAGTATGACATGCACATTAAAGTCACTAAACTTGTTAGAGGAAAAGGATTATGTCAATAGCTGGCTACAAACTTAGAGATCAAGGATGTGGAAGATGTTACACTCTTAAACGCCGATGAAGGTGATGGTCAAGCTGATTGGTTAACAAAAATGCAAAATTTCCTCCTCTCAGGGGCATATCCTTCAAATATGGACAAATTCCAAAGATGTAATTTTTGTCTCTAGTCTATTCCATATGTCTCAGTCATAATATTCTTTTCCGTAAATATTTGAATGGTGTTCTTCTGCATTGCATCAAACTGGAACAGGTAAGTAATAAACTAGAAGAATTCCACAATGTTCTATCTGAGAGATATTACTCTATGCGAATGACTGCTACCAAAATCATGCAGGTAGGTTACTATTGCCCCTATTTGTTCAAAAGATACCCATCTTTGGCTAAGGAAATGTAAAGAATGTGCCTTGTTCGTAGGAAAACAAAAGTTGACAACACTTCCCCTGCACCCCATTCAGGTAGATCAACCTTTTTTTCAATGGGGATTAGATTTTATCAGGATGATTAACCCACCTTACAGTGATAGACATAAATGGGTTCTTACTACAATGGATTATTTCACTCGATGGAAAAAGACGGTAGATTTAAAGGAAAGTAACAAAAAGGTGGTTCTTGATTTCCTGGAAAATATAATGACAAGATTCAGAGTTCCATTTACCATTATCTCCGACAATGCAATGGCCTTCCTTGAGTTTAAGTTGAGTGAATGGGTGGTTAAGAATGAATTCTACCTCAAGACTTCATCCAATTACTATCCACATGGAAATGGGTTGGTTGAATCTAGTAACAAGAATCTTATAAGGATCATCAAACGTATGATGGAGGCTAACAAAAGGACCTGACATACACAACTTAAGACTAGCTTTATGGGTAGATCAAATCACACCTAAAAGATCCATTGGAAATTCACCTTTTATGCTTGTATATGGGAGGGAGGCAAAGCTCCCACTCTCCTTGGAATTACCTTCTTTGGAATTGGCTCATCAGCTCAAAGTTATGGATAATGGCTCCTTAACGGTGAGGTTTTCTGAACTCATGGAGCTGGAAGAAGTTTGAAACACGACTATGAAAACTTTAGGCCAACATCAAGATCAAGTTAAGAAATCCTTTGACAAGAAAGCTTCTGATAGGAATTTTTAAGGAGTTTTGGTTCTCAAGTGGGACGAAGAAAGCCAAAACATGAAGGCATGCCAAGTTTGACACTCTTTGGAGTGGACCGTATATTATCTCAAGTTGCAAAGAGGCAAATTCATTTCATTTATCCAAACTCAATGGAGAAGAATTTCCCATTCACATGAATGGGATACATCTCAAAGCTTGATTTTGAGATGGTTTCACCCCTGTACAATTTATTTATCTTTTCCTCCAAGTTCTTTGCACATTGTTTTGTTTTCATTTTCTTTTCTTTTGGTGTCCCCTGAATGTAGTTTTCTTCCAAGACTCCTTTTTCCCAATGGTTTGTATAAGGATACTGATCTAAAATATTAGTAGGAAAGCATTCCCTGGAGGTCACCAAAAATTTTACCATTTTAATCTACCTTAAGAAACAAATGTCAAGATCAATCAAAATTGTAACACCTTGGACTGTAGTTACTTCCTCCTGAGCATACAAGTGTTGATATGTGATTTCTTTTGTAAACAGGATGTGTTCCTTTGATTGAGAAGTCATGCTTGATATGGACTGTATCTTCTTTAAGATTGCAGATCTTGACTGAGTCAGAATATGATTGGACTCTTTTATTTCTTTCATTTTACACCTGAGTTTAATCTGATCTTGGAATGAATTATGGAGTTATCCATCTATAAGACCAAGCCTTGGATCAGTGGTATTGATCCAAGTGGTGCTTTAAGCTTATTCGTGATGAATTAAAATTATAGACCTTAAGCAGGTTGCAAGGTCTGGATGCATTGAATAAGCTAGTCCGGAGTATAACTCAGGCTGATCATATTAGATGGATTGGTTCCCGATATCGTAATATATCTGGAAGGTCTTGATCGTGGACCAGGTAATAATTCAGTTACATAAAATTCTATAGCCTATTGGCAGTACAGGAGTGAACCCTGTTCGTGAATGTATGTTGAAGGTTCTTTTTCTGAGCATTTGAAATATTAGACCTAACTGGATTTGTTAAGGTTAGTAACCTAAAACTAAACCTAACCTAGGGGTTAGATTAGTGTTAATCTAACCTAGACCTAGGCTAAGAGCTAATGTTCTAAGTTAGTATCTATGTGCTAAGAGGTTAGACTAGGTGTTATCCTAAATCCTAACCTAAGTTACTAACCTAACTATTGAACAAGGAAGAAGGGGACCTATGGAAGGGTGCGAACCATGGGCGGCAGTTTCTATGTCATTAAATGCATGGATAAGCATGAGGGACAAGTAATTTGGTGGAGGTTTTTAAAATGGCTAACTTGAGCCGACGTGGTAGGTCACCAAAGTTGGAAATGGTCTTTGATGTGCATTTGTCCATCGCCAACTATGGCGGTCGGTGGCAATGGAAATTTAGCGGGAAATTTGGAGTAAATGTCATTTATGAACTCGGTCTTTCAAAATGGAAAGTTAATGGTTTGTTTGGTTTTTCAAGCGCTCCGGTTTTCCCTCTGTCTGTTCACTGGTTCTTCGCACCAGTCTTCTTGGAGTTGCATGGCAAGTATGAGCGTAACTAGCTCTTTTCTCTGGCAAGGAAAATTTATAAGTCATGGAAATAGCAAAATTTTGTTGGTGGATCTAACTTGGAAAAGAAGGAGAAGGTTCGAGCTCTTTCAGTGGTCTGCTTCGAAATTTTAAGCAAATAACCAGGCATGTTAGGCCCTAACCTTTAAAAATCTTGCTTTCTTTCAAGTGATTTCATTAGAACAACTCTGTTCAGATGATTTATGGGTTTAGATGATTTTATGGTAGCTTCGGGTGATTTTGTTACTGTATCTTCTTGCTGTTCGATTTTTCAAGTTTAACCCTTGATGGGTGTGTGTTGTATTTCGAACTGTTGCTCCATTTTATTGTGTTTTGCATTCCGGCGTAAGTCTGTGAAATGTATGCTTGAAAGATACTTGACCTGCTCTGTGAGAACCCAAGTATTGTTCCCTTGTTGGGTTCAGGCTTCAGTTGATACTTGTCATTGATGCTTGTGGTCGTTACTTGTCGGTTAAGATACTGTTGGACTTTTGATTGATGTTCAGTATATCTCGACTTCCTTGTAAGTTCTGTCGTGGTTATTATGGATGGTGGATACAGAATCTTGTTGGATTTCGCTATGATATTTAGGTGATATTGAATGGAGAATTGACTGTGTTTCAGTATTTATTGCGACCCTGTAGAAGTTGTTTCTCCATCCCTTGTGTTGTAATTGCGGGATTTTAACTCGATGATAGTTGCATTATATTTATTGTATTCAAAACGACTCTGTGGAGTACATTGAAAGATTCGTATAGTATGGACCACTGTTGAAGCTTTATATCTTTGAATATTGGTATTTGATTTTGTCGGAGTCTTGAAGGAGTAACAGGTAATACGACCTCTGTTATTTTGTAATGAATTTTTGGTACAGACTCTTTGGGTGTATTTTTACGTTTCCTTTCTGTGTAAGCTTGAGCGAAAAATATTGAAGAGGCTCAGTTGGATTCCTTGTTGCGAAATCAGTATTTAGTTTTTGTTTAAGCCTGATTTTAAATGTTTACCATTATTGGCACAGTTGGAATCATTTTCTATTATTTATCTTGTTTACTGTTGTTCGGATTCAGTTGAATCCTTGAAAGGTAACCAGTGTATCTGCCTCTAATTAAGCCTGATTCGGTACACTGTTGTTTGTGACACTGTTGGGGTTCCTTGAGTATAGATAGATATCATGTGTCTTGGCTCTGTAAAAGTGGGTCGTGAAAACCATACTTCAAACTCTGAATGCGTCCAGATGAGAATAAGTATGTTATGTTTCCTTTCTGATTATTCCAGTTAGATGAGGCTGTGCAAGTTGCGGGAATTTTTGTATGATTATCTCTGCATAGTCTTAGGGTAACATCAATTGCTTAATGCCATGGAGTCTATTGTTGACTGCGATATAATAGAAGTTCTTTGATTTCGACCTTGGGTCGAAAAGCCTTACAGTGTTAGTAGGGACTAGACTGGGCTGTAGGTTGATGTAAGGGTTTGTTGGCGTGTTTACGTCTTCTGTTGCATGGATATCTATTCTTGAGCTTGATTGAACTTAGGAGTTGTCGACTGCACCTCAACAGGCAATGGCAGTGAATATCCTCTTGTATGTCGCTTCGTATGGAAGGTCATGTGGAGTCTGTTTGGTTGATATTCATCACTGTTTTGGCGTGAGAGCTACTGTACTGTTAGTAAGCTACAGGAGTTTTGTTATATTTGATTTTAACAAAACAGTGGTTCTTCTTGTGGCTCGTCTGACTTATTCGTATGCATGTAAGGTGAATGTTTTCCTTTTTAGGAGATGGTACAGTCATGAACTTGTTGAAGGGAAATATGAATGACTTGTTTTCTTTCTCTTCTGTTGTAGAGTTTATGTTGATATTTTTATCTAACCGTTAGAACTATTTTTAACATATTGATGGAATCATGATTTGTTATGACATTCCTTTTACTGTTGAATGTAATGATCTGTCTGATGTTTGCTGTTTTTGGAATTCAGATGGATAGATGATTTGGATACATTCGTTCTTCTTGATCCCTAATATTTTGATGAAATATTTGAGAAGTATTTAGGACTATTCTGTAACGATAATTAGAGTTACACGTTTGTATTCATTTTTGTATTACGAAAGCATAGTCTGAAACATGTATACTTGTTTGGTGAAATGATCTCATTTAAACAGGTTGTTTAATGAAAACAGTTGGTGGATTGCAATTGTTTTAAGAGTTAGTGCTTATCATGCTCAGTTCATCGAACTGACCCATGTTGACAATTTTTGCAGATGGATGCCGTAAGTGGTAAAAGCATGCAGATCTGATAGGATGATCAGATTATTTAAATTTGATTTTATGTTGAATTACAGCTTGATTTTCTAAATGTACTATATGAGGAAAGATGTTCTTCTTCCGTTGAGTATTGTATCAAGTATGCTGAATGCATAAAATGTATTTGTTTAGCTTTGAAAGGAATGGAAATAAATATTTGTTACTTATGTGTTTGTATTCTTATATGATAGTTTGACTTTCTTCGGTTCAAAAACCTGGAGGGCATTGTTATCATTATAAAATTTGGAGACTTTTGTGATTATCAATGTAAGCTTGCAAGAATATGTGACTGAATACTTATGATTGTTTAGCAATTCTAGTATGTTCTATCTAAAGCTAAATTGAAATATAGATCACTGTCTTTCTGAAAGATAGGGTTAAAATAAACCTAAGCAGAACGCTAAACAAGCTGAATTAAATTATTAATCCCTAGTCTTGATTATGCCAGGACAACATTTAATTGGATTCTTAATCATTATATCTTGATACTAATAAGTACGATATAAATTCAGTTATGAGAACTGATATAAACCTAAATGGGGTTCAGATGGCAATCTCATGTGAAGTTTATGAGTTATTGTCCAATTTCGTTGATTTAGAATTATGTATATTCTATGAACTCCTTGATGAGACCTTGGCCTTAATAACTTCTCTATGTAGTGAGTTTTATTGAGAAAGGTCATTCTATGATGAGGAATCCAGGGATCGGGAAAGGCTAACCTTAGGGGAACGTCTTTTAATATAATTTAAACTCAATGTGCATAACACTTATTAATAAGTAGACCTTTTCGAGGTGGATTTAAAGGTTGACGGCACAAGTCAATCAGCTGCAGGTTGTACCTTCGAGAAGATTAGGATCTTCTCAAAGATACAACAATGCAGGTGACTTATGACGACACCCTTTGCATTAATCGTTAAGATTTACACCTTTAATTCGAACAAGTTACTCTGGGACCGATTAGGAATGTGGTCACATTATATGGCTGCCTAGGAGACTCGGGGTATCTTGACACATTGGTTCAACTAGGGTTGACCCAGTATGTCATCTTATCCCTAGTCCTCGAGTGCATCCATATAACATTGTCACCTTACTAATCCGTTTCCGAGTGAATAACTTGGGATAAGGAGGACTGACAGAAGTCGGTAGAAGACATTCTATATAACATAAGAATGGGGTGAAGGACGTATTCCAGATTGACGAGCATGCCGTTAAGGAATACGAGACATAAGCATTATGTTTCAAATCTTTGGCCAAAGTATCGCAAGTGCTGATTGCGTTGTCCCGAGTCACCCGGTCTAAGGGATGAGATGCCGATGAATAATGGTAAAATTATTCGGCTTAGGTTCCTCGACAGAGAGCATTCTAATCCCATAATAGGGAAGAGAACCGCAAGAGTGATGTGTTAAATAAAAACGCTAACTCTTATTACTCATGAATAGATCGATAGATTGCCAAGTCATGGAATGAATAGATCGTGAGGTACTCCGAGTCATTACAAATGCATATGGTTATCTCTGTATAAGAATGGTTATTTGATTTGTGAGTTCTAAATTATGTATTTAGAACCGATGAAGCATTTATCAAAAAAGAAAAAAATTTCACTTGTTCTAATGTATAAAATGAGGATGTTACAAAATCCTTAGAACGAAAGTTTTCTTTAAGTTGAAATTCTTCAAGTCCCGAATATTTGAAAAATTCAAACTTCAAACTTCAGGATTTTCCCTTTCATATTTTTATTGGCATGGAATTGAAATTGTGTTTTTCTTGATCTATGAATATCGAAAGCCTGAAATTTCAAAATTTCAGACTTTTGAGTTTGGAGTATTCTTTTGATAAATTGCCAATTTTCGAGCCTAGAGTTCTAAAGTTCAAAATTTTAGACTTTCGGCTTTTGAGTTTCGAATTCTAAGTCCCAATTTTGAGAAAATTTATTTCGGAGTTCCAAAGTCCAAAACCTTGAAATTCTAAATTTTTTGACTTTTGGGCTTTCAGTTTTAGAATTCTAGGTTGCATCTTTTGGAAAAATTACTTTGGGACTTCGAAAGTCTGGAAGCCCGAAATTTTGAAATTTCAGACATTTAGGCTTTCGTGTTTGAACTCTCCTAATCGCTTTGAGGTTTTCACTTTTAGCCTTCCGAAGTCCAAAAGTTTGAAAGTCCAAAATTTTAGACTTTCAGGGTTTTGGAACTCTCCCATCGCCATTTCATGATTTTCATCTCTTGATCTCTGAAGTCTGAAACCTCAAAATTCTCAAGTTTCAGAATATGACTTTTAGGTTTTGGACTTTCAGAGCTCTCTACATATTTAATTCTTACCTACTTCTATACGGATCAAGATTTGGCCATTAATGTCGAATTTTTTCTATTTAAACTCGTTTTTTACCTATCATTTTCATCCGACTACTTGGGTTTTTACCGTATTTTGTACTCTTCAACGTCATTTTCAAGGTATTTTATTTTGGTTATTTTCTTTTTGGTTTAAGATCTTTTGTTTTGTTTTTTCTCCTTGTTTGTTTTCTTTTGTTCCTCCTCTGTATGCCTTGGAAAATGACAATCTCATTGCCTTCCATATTTATACAATTCAAGTTTCTATAGGTATTCAAGATAATTGCTATCGTGGTCTTCAAATATCCTCTCGGGTATTCAAAATTTTCCCTCTTAGCACTTCTCGATTTTTAGAGTTCGGAGATTGGCGTTTTCGGAGAACCTTCTTTTTGGATTTTGAAGATTTGGTTGTTCGACACTTTTTGTTTCTTGGTAATTGTTCTGTTTCAGGTTTTCGGTAGTCTCCATTTTAGAATTCTCCAATTCAGAGTTTCAGAACTCTCCAATGCGAGTTTCAAACTCTACTTTTCAGTTTTAAGAATCTGTTGTTTTGGACTTCTACGATTTGGGTTTTTAAAGGTTTGTACTTTGAACTCTATTTTTGGGTTTTCGGAACTTCGGAGCTTTTTACTTTGGGTTTTTGGACTTCTCTATTTTGGAAGTTTCCTTTGATTTTAGGAGATTACGAGTCTTTTGGGTTTTTGGAGGTTGAAGGTTTTGGGTTTTCAAATTTTCCTTCTTTGGTACTTTCAACTTTGGCATTTCAAAGTTCATTAAGTCATCGGTTCTAAAATTCAAAACTTGATGTCTAATTCTTTATCGAAAGGAAAAGAAAATATGAAATATTCTTTCCTCAGGGTTGCTCCTCACTCTTACTTGTCTTCCGAGCTGGGGAGCATATGAGACACCAATATCAAAAAATCAATTTTCCAGACTTCTGGAAAGGGTGAAGGCCCCAAATAAGAAATCCTAGATGTAGGCCATATATGACAGTGGGCTTGCTCTTGCTACCAGTTTTCCCTCATCCATGCATTTCCCAGAGTTCGTTTTAGCTTCCACCCACTTCGATGAAGAATCCATGATAGTTAAGGATGCCGATGGCAAGGTTGTAATCTGCTTGGATCCAGATTTCTTTGAGGATTTTCTCAAACTCCCCGACATCGAGGACTACACAAAAATTTCACCAGAGTCAGTGGTAGAACATTGGGACAAAGAAGTGGAGTTGTGCACGAGGGTCATGTTGAAAACCTATTTGGCCAAGAGTGTTGCCAAATTGCCAAAGACCATGTATCGGTCAAACTTCATTCAGGAGGTTAGTGACATTATTGTGCTACTAAGTAGAGTCTTAGGTCTTCCCTTCATGAAGGAATTTCAAGAGTGGATGTTCTTATATATCACTACCATAAAGAAGAATAAAGAATTTATCAGATGGGGGGAGCATATCAGTAGCTCCATTTGCTATTAGTTGAGTAGAGTGTTGTCCTCAAAGAGTTTCTACATGACATCTTTTTGGTTTATTCTGCAGCTGCTAAGGGATACTTCACTGGGTTGAATACTAAGGTTATTTGTAACACCTCCCAAATCTATGATTTCTATCCTTAACTTACACTGGATGAGGGAAGTAAGCACTTCGTAGAATTAATGATGCTTTCTTTATGGTTATTCTCTATCGTTTCGATAAGGAGTTGTATAATCGGAGGATTTCGACAAAGACTTCAAGGAAGTGCATGAATGGGGAGCTATCTACCTACAATTCCCTACATTTACCTACATTCAGATCCCGACTTCGTAGGTGCTCCCAAAGAAGCTACCATGATGTCCCACTAACAAGTGGGTCTTGTTAGAATTGGTTTGGCAATTGCTAGATTACCACAAGATCCAGAATAAATGGCACAAAGTGGGAATGAAATTCCCTATTTCAATTGGTAGATACACTTTCCCAAATATTTACAAGGCTAAGAATGTAGATGCAAAAATGGAAGAGGTAACCTTGCAGATTTTCCATCCACAAACCAAATTTGAATATTGGGGTAAATTCAATGAAACAGCCGATCCAGCTTCCCATGTGCCCCAGTTAGAATACATTTGGATTCATTTTCAGGATGTATATATCATCTGAAAAAGGGATTATGAGAGGTTAACCTTGGATGAATTTTAGAAGTTTGGTATAGCTGAGGTTCCAAAGGACTTGCAAGATGATGATGAGGTTTTGGATGTAACATATAAAAATGATAATATTGCCAATCAACCATTGCCATGGATTGATTGGTATGTGGAAGAATGTTGCAATACAAAGGAGAGGGCAGGGGCCCATTCTGTAGAGAACCTATAGTTGGTTGGCTACCTTGGGAATCTCACCCAAGGGAGTAGATCAACCTATAAATACAAAATCTCCATCAACCATGAGCCAATCAACACCCACAAAAGGGAAAAGGTCAATTCAAAAGGCCCATATAGTTCTAAAAATATTTCATTTGTTGTTAGGAGCTCATCTCTCTCTAAGGATCCTATTTCCAAAGCCATGTCTCCTATAGCACCCATGGTAGAAGTAGTTGAAGTCAGTGATTCTCCAAGTATCCCACAAAACCCATCATCTCTTTTTCTCTTCCATTGTCACTTCTTACATCAGTTCCTTCAAATTATACTATCATTTCATCTTTCCCATCTCCTTCCATGGCCCAAGTATTCTCATCCCTTCAAGTTCTCTCACTGGGAAACTATTGGGTCACCCATTTCTACTTCACTTCCCTTAACACTTCCATTTCCTTCCATCTCATCTCCTAACATCATTGTATCCACTCCTATGGCAGTCCTCACATCCACCCCATCCATTACTACCACTACCATTCAAATGCCAACTAATGTTACCAGTACTCTTGTTGTGACTAATGTAATAGTTATTAGATCTACTATTCTATCCTCATCAAAGCATCACCATTCCGAATGGTTGTTTCGAAATACTCCAAAGAAAAAGAATAAAGTACCTCACGGGATGTCATAGATCTAAGTATACACCAAAAAGATAGGTCAAGAGGCCAAAGATTATTTCTAGCTTGATAATAAATTCATCTGGTGAATGAGTTGTAGAGGTTGATACTCCTGAGGGAAAAACTAAGGAAACAATTACAGCTACAGATTATCATATTTCTAGATTTTCACTGGGAAAAACCACTCATGAAGGAGCTAAACAAGATGTACACACTGCTCTTGGAAATCTACTGGAGAAATATGATAAGGATAAAATTTCTAAGGATGAGATTAAAGCCAAAGTCGAGCAGCTCACTCCATTGATACAAAAAGTATTAAAGCCAACTCCATCCACTAAAGTATCAAATACTACATCTAAGACAACTTTTTCTACCATTGAAGAAATTTATTATCATGAGATCGAGAAGATAGGCTAGAAAGGGAGATCAGTGGATGGATAGATGGAACATATACTGGAAGAAGCTAATCCTTTAATTAAAGAGGCTCTAGAAATATATAATGATCTGTAAGTTGGAAGAGCTGCTATTTGTGAAATGGATGGATCCTTTTCCGAGGACAATAATAATTTGAATTTATATTTGGCAACATGGAGTGAAATTTGAGAGGAAGATCCAGATCTACTCCTTCAAGAGGATGTAATCGATGATGCTTCAAAGTTGTTTGAATATCAAAAAGCCATGGAATTTCAGTGTCAAGTATTACAGGATCTAATTAAGAAGTTGGATGATAAATGAGTAGAAATTACGAATGCTTTAAATGACATATAAGAAGAATTTGATATTGTTAACTATAAATTCTTCAATGAAAACATCAATTCTCTTCAAGAGGATGAAATCAAGAAGAATTTCAAATATTTAGTAAAGCATGATGATGAAGTTACCAAAAATTTTGGTAGTGAATCTATTAATAGGTTGGATTTATGCCAAAATTCATAGGAAGATTGAAAAAGTTGTTATTAAAATTAAAATAGTTCCAGCTAAGATCATAAGGTAAATCAAGACAAAATATGTGGTAAATCACTATGCATGTGGGCTAGGGGATGAGGAAATTCAAGGAATCATTAAGCACTTCATCAAATATAAACATTGAATGGATGTGTGGGAGGAAACACAACAAAAACCTGTAGAAGAAGAAGGCATTGTAGAAACAAGCCCAAAGCCGAGCACCATGAAAGGATAGATCCAAGCCACTGGATTGGTAAATGTTGCGTAGGTTGATGAGTTAAACCATTATAAAAAATTTTATATTTTCATGGGAGCATGTTCCTTGAATTAATGACATTTTGAATTTTACTAAAATGTTAGTTGAAGGCCCAACCAATGGCATAGCCTAAAGAACTTCTAAATAGTTAGGTGTATGGAGAAAGTTGGGAGATAGATAGATCATTTTTGGTAAAGTTGCTCTTCAAGCTTGGAAGAGTGCTTCGATATTTTGAACCTTTTAATTATATTCGATTAATATCTTTCCTTGAAGAACCTGATTTATTGTGTTAGATGGTTGATCAATATATGCTTTGTGAATGCATAATTCCTTAGTGTAAGTGGTTATCTTACCTTTATTTTAGATTATCTATTTTATGTTATGAGGAAGTAATGTAACCATCTTTTATGTCAGTTGTGGAAATATTGTTTTCCTTCTGTTGTTAAAAGTTGCATTATCATTAGTTGTAATCAGTGAAATGGATGTTTGACATGTGCATGTGTTCTATCCTCATGATTAGTTAATTATGTGTTCAATCAAATTTGATCTCTATCATGTATACTTCTAGTTTAACAAAGGAATGCATGCTTTTGGTCTGTGGTATTTTGTGCCCTTTCTAAGTTGCAATAGGTGAAGGTGACTAATGGTGTTCACATCCTACTCACATTAACCCTTCCTGAGATTTAAAATATCCTTTTATTTGGTGCATCACCATCCCTAGTATAGTTTCCTTTTTTTCAAACCTCTTTCCTTAACACCCATGTCAATGTTAGTATAGGACTAGATAATAATTTTATTACACTAGGAGTAGTACAACCCTTAGTTTAGGAAAAGGAAGCCAGCCTTCTCCTGGAGGTTGACCTCGAGCCATAGTCCGACATCTTGAAAGGTGATCCCATGTGTCCCAATCACACCAAACATCTTGCTTATATTCTGGCCATTCGGAGGGTGTAGTGATTTGGTGACAAAAATACCTATTCAAGACATTATTTTTGTATTGAATCTTTATTAGATAATTTCCATCCTTTTTCAAATCATCGGATCAACCAAGATTAGCAATAAATTCGAATACCAAATGACTAAGTATTCTTCTCCCTCTCATTACATGCAAGTGCTTTGTTAAATTGTCTATCATTATTTGGATTTATTCAATGATTATTTATGATATTTATACAATTAGCTTTAGAAACTAATTGATTAGGATAATCTACCATTGGTTACTACCTTCTTAAATACTAACCATTTAGGTTAAATCAATTACCTAACAAGGAGTTTAATTTTGCATGTCATTGGATTGAGTAATTTTTCATGATAGGTTATTTTTTATAAGGATTCCCTTTAAAATAATGCTTCAATTTTGGGTGTAAATGGATTGGTCCTAGTTTGGTATTAAGTTGGACTCTATCCAAAATCTAGCTAAAGGGTTTTTACTATTCTATTTTACTCGACCACACTAATGTGGCCACGATGCTTTGAATAAGTTCTCAAACTATTATGTTCGAGTTCCCTCCTTGTTGTGTCCCATTAGACTCATGAGTTTGTGGTTTATGAGCATAAAAACATTAATTTCCTTGTTTGAGTGGAATTTTCAGGCCTTCCTATACCATATGTTGGCGAGAAAATTTTTTATGGGACAAATTTGTGGGTTTCTTGCCAACGCTTTAGGAATCTAAGTACCTCTACTTAAAAATTACAACTTCTATATATGCATTCGTGAGTGAGGTGTGTTTTATCCAGTTGGCCTTGTGGTCAATCATCCAATAGGGACTCATACGTACCCAAAATTGTAAGGTATTGTACTACCAAAATGACGTAACATGTGCCCCAATGATGATACAGGTCTCCTCGCAAGGTGTTCGGGATCCGAAAATATCTCCAAGTGTGTGTTAACATCCCACATGCCCCGTTTAGCCCTGCGTGCTTTGTTTTTCCCTTTTCCCCTCTTTTCTTGGCCTTTTTCTCTTGGATGTGAAACCACCACCCCGCCCGGTGGTGGTCTCGTGATCGCCGCCTACGAACAGGCGGCGGTCTTGTAACCGCAACCTGCTCGAGGCGGTGGTCCTTTACATGTTTTCCAGAAAGCTCTTTTAACACGACTCATGTAATTTCAATGTTTTACCAGCTTTCTTTCACTGCCATAAGCTTGCATTTATGATTCTGGTTCCCTGGAATAGTGTTTTGCCATTGTTTATAGTTTAAGAGTTCTATTTGGTTTTTACCTTGGGTAAATGCAAATGCTATAAATAGTTGGCTTGTGCTCAAGAAAATGGCCCCTCAAATTTGCCTCTGAATTTCTCTTTGCAATAGATTTAGTTTTCATTTTGCTTAGAGTTCTTAGTTTCTTTCATTGCATGCCTAGTTAGTGTTGTTTTGCTGTTAGGAAGCCACATATCCATCTTGTGCAGGTGTTGTTATCATTTTATCCAATCCATTGGAGTAGAATAGTTTGTTTTCAATAGGAAGCCATTAAAGTTGCAGGTTTTGTTCTTCAAATAGGATAGTTTCAGGTTCTGGACGTTTCATGTTGCATGACTCGCAATAAATCCCGCTAGGAATTACATAAGCCAAGCTCTGTACTCTTGCGCTATCCCTCTCCTACTCGCATTATATTCAGTCTGTATCTTGAGCTGCCTTTATCCCAATATCTACTTCTGTTGATGCTAGCATTACACGCTTTTCTGGATCCACGTGAACATGAAGGAACGAGGAGATCACACTGAGGGGACAAGATCACACACACCATCAGATTCGCCATTGTTCTGCAAAATCCAGGTTCTAGCTTTCAAATTTCTAGTTAGAAACATATCAAATAAAGTAGCCAATCACTTTATTTCAGTCAATTCTACTCTCGATATTACCATGGAAGTCATGGGGATTAATAGTTTCGAGAAACTATGATTCACTCCTCACTTCGAGGTAGGATCGAGAGCCTTGCAAATAGATTAAGTCAATTATTTCATTTTTTAGAATAGATTTAGAATTACACAGAGACAAATAACTACACTCGAGCTTATCTTGTTTGTTTTAAATTCATCATTAAATTAATTGTCAAATTCTAGATATGTTAAGCTTACTCTTTTAGATTCATTCGAATAGTTCCTCAAAAATACAAAAATAGAGAAATCATATATGCTATAGATATATTCAAAGTAGTTAAATTTCACTTTGCTGTAGTTAATTTACATTGTTACTTTTGTATGACAATCACGGGACCTAGGGAGCCCAGAGAATACATATTCGAGCCAATCATGCCCCAGCCCAATCTCATCATAGCAATAACTGATATAGATCAAAATCTTAGGATCCAAGTCTTCCAAACAATGGTAAGCTTGCAACAAATCAATTCCCAGTTGAGCGGATTAAACATAGAAGATGACCAAGCGCACATGTTTTGGTCGAATCAACCAAACTACAGATTACCCTAGGTAACATCCATATGACTGTAGAAGGGGTTGAAAGAGAAAAACCTTTGGTTGTGATCCTTTGGTCCCACAGCCAGACGCAGGAGACACTCTTACAGATATAGATACCAGCCTAAGAATTCAGGTTGCAAGAATGCCTGTGAGGCACTCTGAGAAGATCACATAACTATTAGTTTTGAATATAGAGGCTGAGAAAGCATACGATTACTAGGTGTTAGGGATTAGGAACTAATTCTACACATGACCATAGCAAGACCGCAACAACCAAGAGTCTACGGTTGCGATCCACAAATCCCACAACCCAACGAATGCAAGTCAATCAGACATAGACACTGGCCTACGCACACTAGTATTCAGGTCTACTCCACTTCCACCTATCATCATCGAACAGTTATCCTTACTAGATACAGTAGCTAACAAAGCTAGAGAGTTTTGGACTAGGCCAGAGAATCGTCCATAGAGTCAACTATATTTACCATCCACCATATGACCTTATCTGGAGACATACACGAAACTATCCCAGGTCATTTTCCACGTATTCCATAACCCATAGATCGAATCACGCCAGAGCTCAATATTGATTGGAGCCTTCGAGCAGTCATCCTTGCCGATCGATCTATCACACCAGTTCAGGTTAGAAGGGCCTTCTTTGCCTTAGATTCACAAATTCCACTAGTGCGTATTGAAGACATTAGATTGCCTAACTATTTTGTCTGCATCCCATACATATTCCATCCCCACCACTTGCCTCGGCATGACCTCGGGAAGTCGGGTGCGAGGAAGAGTTACTTGTATATTCTCATGGTCGCTTGTCACTTTTCCATCATACAGACCCTCCAATGACCCTACAAAAAGCTTGCAGATACCTACAAGAGAGGAATTTGCTAGGAGAGCGGGAAAGGGAGTGAGAATGTTAGATAAGAGGACTAATGCTGCAAGTAGAAAATTAGAGTCTTGCATACATTAGTTAGAAGTTTCATCACATGCATTAAAATTGAGAAGAAACAACTCTATAAATAGCAACAAGACCGATTAGAATTTATGAGCACAAAGTATCAATAAATCCCTTAGTCAAAAGATGGCTAGAAAATCCTTCTTGTATTGATGCTTAAACAAAAGTTGTACATAGTATGAGAATAGAGGAAATTTGAGAATGGGGGAATGGAAGAATTTGCTATCTCTTTTATTTTTCACAAGGATCTCTCTCTCATGAATTCACCAAAATAGCTAAGAAGACCCTCAAATGAGGAGTTCAATATAATTTATAGGAGATAAGTAAGTCTTCATCTTCCCGGTGACCTTTCATATGCCATATTTTTGACTTTAGACTGTTCGTATTCCTATAAAATATTAATTCCCTATTATAAAAACAAGGAGACATAAATTTTACATCATGTTTCTAAAGTCAATTACGACATATCAACAAGTGAAAACCCAACACAAAATTAGACCATTGAAGAGAGATAAAAATGGGAGTGAAGAGAAGAGAGAGAAAGAGAGAGAAGAAGATGAAAGAGGAAGAATCATGCAGAAGAATGAGCTGCTACATCAGACTTGATCTTGCTCCCTGACTGGTCTCCATCTCGCACTACTAAGAAGATATCCATTTCTCTCGAATCGTTTGCTGAAATTAGCCGCTGCGGGTTCCACTTTTTCGGCATGAGGAATGCTTAAACAACTTAGAGTCTCTGTCCACCCGTTAGACACACCATTGATATCTTTACACTTTTCGAACCATGATGGATGTTTCTCTGTAATGAGTGCAATGATGACCCAAATCTCTGAGAGGAACTCTAGGGTATCCTTATTGAAGGATAATGGATTTCTTGCTTCTTTCTTAACATATTCCTTGAATGGCCCAATAAAATCATTGGAAGTTGTGTCTTCTCCCATTGCAGGCACTCTAAGTTTCTGAATTTGGTAATTGATGTTATCCTACAACTTGTATGCTTGTTCTTATTTTTCATCCAACTTGGTAATGGCTCAATTGATTGCTTCAAATATGATTGCTAAGGCTCTTTCCCATATGTGTGAAAAGTATTTTAAAGGGATGCTAAAAAATTCTTGTTAATCAAATCCTCGAGAAAAGTGTTGCTCATTGCACTCACCACTTGAACCTAGAGGATCCCAGTGATCCCTTTATTTCTCCAAATATTCTCTCAAATCACCATTCTATTCGTAGTTGCACACATATTTGCGAAGCGTTTGAGTGCCTCTGGGAGCATTAAATTTACCTTTTCAAAAATTGTCTTGATCCATTCATCATTAGTTCATCCTGCATCGTGAGCTCATGCATCCTCTTGATGGATTTTGGAATGAAGCTTCTGATGGGTGTAACTTCTTTGATGGGAATTGTTAAGGAATTTGGGTCCACTGGTGTTTCACATAATACGAAAGATTTTACACCTATTCTTTTAGGTCAATCAATAATATTATTATATTATTTGTTCCTTGCCATCAAGTGAGTGAAAAACTACCGATACATATACAAATCCCTTCATGAGTATCCAACCTTAGTTAGATTGTTCTCATTTCATAATCAGATGGCGTAATTTCATCCAATGGCTTGCTCACCTTCGGTCAAGATACTTCAATATATTGATTACCTATTTATCCAATGTAGAACCGTGAGGCCATGTGCATGAAATTATGTTTCCTTCCCTTAGCCAATGAGGGGATCTCTGATAAATAAGGGGCTGTCACTTGTTGAATAGTGTGAGTATCATGTGCTATTGTTTCTTGCATCCATGGAAACATTTCATCGGAATTAGGATCTATGACAGGTGTATCAAGCATTCCCTACTCTAGAACAAGAGACATCTTAGATGGGAGAGGCATTAGCATCGAAAAGAGGTGAGACCTCTTGTGGTGGTTCAAAGACTAGGTCTTGAACTGCTTACTCTTCCTCCACTTGTGTTTTTTCCAGTGGATCATCTTCTTGCATTTTTACAATGAGGTATTACTTTTGCATCGTTGTAATCGAGACTTCTTATGTCTTGGCTCTCTTTGGTGACTTTTCATGAGAAAAAGTCTCCAATTTTGTAGATTTTCATTTTTAACTTACTCCAGAGTGTCTTGAACTTGAAGTTACTTCAGAAACTTTTGAGGATGACTACTGAGAAGCTTGTTTATGACTTGTGAGGTTACTTCATGATTGGATTATTACAGCTCTCTTTCTTTGGAACCAATCCCTCATTCTCCTGACCAATTTCTCAATTTGTTCCATTATATCCCCTGATTTGCAAATGAGCCAATTGACTTGAGGGAATGGGGAAACATTGATCACTGCATACTCAAGATCATACATTTATGTTCCATCATCTTGTAAAATATCTTCATACCAAGAGAGCCACAATTTCTTCATCTAATCAATGTCATCCTCATATGATCCTTCTCCCGTAGTTAAAATTAAATCCAAAGACAAGTAGTCCAATAGTATTCAACTTACGGATCATGGTGCAAGTATTGGATATGGAAAGAGTCATGATCATCTTAGATGTCAAAATTGGAGTCTCGCGGTTTAAGAATGCAAAGTCAAATGCATGAAGGCTACCTCCGGATGAGATGCATAATTCACATTATTACATGTGAACACCCCAAGAGAGATGAGAAATGAAATCAACTTATTTTTCTTGTTCTTGAGTCTATTGTTTACCTATATGAACTACCTGTAGAGCTCAAATAGTATAATTTGGTTGTTAAGGTACTCGGAAACCTTAGGGAGCTTGGTCAAAGATGAAAACTTACAAGTAGGAGAAAGTTGAGAATTGTATGAAATAAGAGCCATATTTTTTGATTAAGGATGCTACTTGTGGTGATATCCTTACCTCCAAATCACCCTCCAAAGTTTGGACCACGTACATCATGAATGCATCATTCACGTGGGTGAAGTGCTGTGAATTTCCTCCATTACAAACCTGTGGGAGCTTCTCGAATGTGGGAACCTTGGAAGCAATGATCTTGAGCTAGCAAGAAAATAGACCAAATAAGAAGTCATGTAGAACTTCTTTGTCATGGGCACCTAGAGTAGTTGTAGATGTAAATTGTCACTAATTATTTGCCCACAATCAATTCATTACTTTCCTTCAGTCACTATCAAGATGAAAAGGGCCATCCAATCTTGGGAGTCCCTCATGTTTTCTTCTCCCATCACTCTACCAAGGAGAGTGATTGCATAATAACAACCTTTGCAAAACTCGCACATCAAAAGTGTTTTGGAATCCTTGAGGGATTTCTCCCTATCTTCATTCATGATCCTAGTGCAATCCCTTGCACGTATGCATCCATATTTTCCCACCCGTACATGAACTTCTACTTTGTGATGATGATCATGTTGGGTGATGTTAATTTTCAAAGTGAGTGAGATGGTTATGGGGTTAATGATTTCCATTACCATACCATTGTCGGCTTGAATAGTCAAAGTTTCAGGCTCATAGTTGTGTGAGTAGGCCAAGACTAGCTCAGTGCTTTGTACAGATAGGGGTTATCCCATAACCGTGAATAAACCACTTGTGAATACTTGATCTTTAATCTTCCCTCTTTCCTTGGATATCATGTGAGCCTTTAGATCATTGAAATACATAGAGATATAACTATCCTCTATCTCGTACTTAGAAGCAAAAGGATGTGACGAATTCTATCCTGAAAAGTTATACTTCATGATTCCTCAACACTTACTATTTCTGAAAGGGAAACTTACTATTTTTAGTAATTTTGAAAATTCTTCTCTAAACTCCAACTACAGCTATCAATTTGAATGTTCAACTCTCAAGAATTCTCCTTTTGTGAAATTCACCCTCTGGAATGACTTACTATTTTTAGTAAGTGCCTATGAGACAACTTACTATTTTTAGTAAGTATGAAAATTTAACTCTTTTGAACCTTGATTGGATGCGACAACTTGAGTTCATCTTCTCCCTATGTTCCTCTGGACCAATTTTCTATCTTTAGTAGGTGCTCATAGGATCACTTACTCTTTTTAGTAAGTGTTAATTCTGAACTGAGATGACCATTATGATTGATGTTGTCCTAGAACTTGTATGCTTGTTCTTCTTTTTCATCCAACTCGCAATGGCTCGGTTAATTTCTTCAAATCTTATTGCTAAGGTTTTTTCCCATATGCATAGCAAGTCTTCTGAAGGGGTGGTAAAAAATTTCCTATTAATAAACTCCCGAGAATGAATGTTTCTCTTTTCACTCACCACTTGACCCGAGAGGATCCTAGCGATCAATTTATTTCTCCAAATATTCTCAAAGTGCCAACATCCTACTCATAGTTGCACACATGTAGGAAAAGAGTTTGACCGCCTCTTAGAGCACCAAATTTCCCTTTTTGGAAATTTTACCTATCCATTCATCATTAACTCATCCCTGCATCATGAGCTCATGCGTCCTCTTGATAGATTTTGGATTGAAGTTTTTAATGGGTGAAACTTCTTCGCTAGGAATTGTTGAGGCATTCAGGTACACCAATTGTTGCACATGAGATGAAATAGTTCACACTTGTTCTTTTAGCTCATCAATATTCTTTTTATATTCTTTGTTCCTTACCACCAAGTGAGTAGAAGACTGTTGATACATATGTAAATCCCCTTCATGAGTAGCCGACCCTAGTTAGATTGTGCTCATTTCATAATCTATCATTGTCATTTCATCCACTAGCTTGATCACCTTCGATCGACTAATTCAATATACTGATTACCTATTTCTTCATTATAGAACCATGAGGCTATGAATTCAAACTTCATTTTCCTTCCCTTAGATGATGAGGTGATCCCTAATAAATCAGGGGTTGTCACTTGTTCAACAATGTAAGTATCATGTGTTATTGTTTCCTACATCCATAGAAAAATTTCATAAGAATTAGGCTCTATGATAGGTGCATTAACCATTCCCTCCTCTAGAAGAGGAGACATATATTAGATGGGAGAGGTATTAGTGTCAATAAGAGGTGATACCTCATGTGGTGGTTCGAAGACTAGGTCTTGAACTGCATGCTCTTCCTCCACTTGTGTTTCTACCACTAGATCATCTTCTTGCATTTATGCAACCAGGTCTTCCTTTGCATCGTCCGCAACTAAGCCTTATTCTTTCTTGGCTCTCTTTGTTGACTTTTCATGAGAATAATTCTCTAATTCTGTGGATTTTTGTTTTGAAATTGCTCCAGAGTATCTTGAACTTGAAATAACTTCCATAACTTTTGATGATGACTACCGAGAAGCTTGTTTCTGACTTGTGGGGGTACCTCATGATTGGATGATCATGGATCTCTTTCTCTGGAACCAATCCCTTGTTCTCTTGACCACTTTCTTAGTTTGTTCCTTTATATCCCCTAACTTACGAACGTGCTAATTGACTTGAGGCAATGGAGAAACCTTGATTGTTGCATACTCAAGATCATACATTTATGTCCCATCATCTTGCAAAATATCTTCATACCAAGAGAACCAAAATTTCTTCATCTCATCAACTATCATCCTCATATGATCCTTCTCCCATACTTCAAATTCATCAACACAATTGGCCTAATAGTCTTCAACTTGTGGATCATGACACAAGTCCGGGATATAGAAAGAGTCATGATCATCTTGGATGTTGAAATTGAGTCTGGGTAGTGTAGGAATCCAAAGTCAAATGTGTGAAGGAAGCCTCTAGATGAGATGCATAATTCACATTCTTATATGTGAACACCATAAGAGAGATGGGAAATGAAATCAACTTGTTTTTATTTCTCCCGAGTCTATTGTTTACTCCGTATGAACCGATCACAGAGCTTAAATAGTGACAGATTGGTCACTAAAGTACTTGGGCAATCTTATCAGAGCTTGGTCAAAGATGGAAACTCAAAAGTAGGAGAAAGTTGAGAATTATATGAAATATGAGCCATATTTTTTGATTAAAGATGCTGCTTGTGGCAACATCCTTTCCTCCAAAGTTTGGAGCATGTACATTCTGAATGCATCATTCACATGGGTGAAGTGCCTGTGACTTTCCTCCATTACCAACTATGGGAGATTCTTGGATGCGGGAACCTTGACAAAGAATGATCTTGAGCTAGCGAGTAAATAGAAAAAATAAGAAATCATGTGGGACTTATTTGTCATGGGCACCTAGAGCAGTTGTAGATGTAAATTATCACTTATTATCTGCCCCCTTTGACCAATTCATTGATATCCTTTAGTCACTTTCAAGATTAAAGGGGCCATCCAATTTTGGAAATCCCTCATGTTTACTTCTCCCATCACTCTATTGAGGAGAGTGATTACGTCTGAATATCCTTTATGAAACTCACACCTCGAAAGTTTTTGGCATCATTGAGGACTTTCTCCCTATCTTCATCCATGATCCTAGTACAATCCCTTGCACATATTCATCCATCTTTTCCCGCTCATGCACGACCTTCTCCTTTTTGATGACGACCATTTTCAGTGATGTTGGAATTTATAGAGTGAGTGAGATGGTTCTAGGGTTAATGACTTCCATTTTTGTACCATTTTCATCTCGAATTTTCCTCGTTTCGGATCATAGAGGTGTGAGAAAGCCAAGACCAAATCGGTGCTTTGTATGGACATGGGGTCTCTCATAGCTAGGAACAACCCACTTGTGAATATTTGATCTTTGATAGTCCTTCTTTCCTTGGATATCATGTGAGCCTTCGATCATTGAAATGCATATAGGATACATCACTATCCTCTATCTTGTACTCAGAAGTGAAAGGATGTGCGAATTTTGTCCTGAAAAATTAAATTTCATGATTCCTCAATAGTTACTACTTCTTGAAAGGGCAACTTGATATTTTTAGTAAGTGTGAAAATTATTTTCTGAACTCCAACCGTAGTTTCCAATTTGAATGTTCAACTTGCGAGAATGCTCCTTTTATGAAATTCACCCTCTAAAATGAATTATTATTTTTAGTAAGTTCTATGAGAAAATTCAACTCTTTGGAACCTTAAATGGATGTGAAAACTTGAGTTCCTCTTCTCCCTATGTTCCCCTCACCTTCTAGACCAATTTTCTATTTTTAACAAGATCTCATGGGATCACGTACTATTTTTAGTAAGTTACAATTTTGGACCAAGATGACCATTTCGATGATTTTTTTCCTATGATACCTCTTCTGTGTTCATCACCTCCTTTGTATCTTCTTCGGATGGTGGCTTACCTAAAATAATAGTCTCCCATATAGAAGGCATGCTAGTTTTAGTAAGTATGATTTTGGTGGTTAGATCATGGTGAATGTTTTTTTTTCTTGATATGGGTTTTTTCCCAATATCACCCCTATGAAATATCGGGGTTATTAGCTCAACGGTTCATGAGATTTTAAAATTTTCATTTTTAACCTCGCGGTAGCTATGGACACAAAAGCCATTAACGGAGCTTGAATATTTTAGGTATTTTTTCTCCTCCGATTGCTACGAAAATTATATTTTTGATGTGGGTTTTTCTTTCTCGTTCCACCGGTGAATTTTCTCTTTAAACCGATTGCCGCTTTGACTAGAAATATGATTTTTGTTTTTGTTGTGCTAAGAAAAGAGATTTTTTCATTGTGAACAAACCTTTTTATAAAAAAGAGATCTATTGGTGAGGTTTTTATGGCCTTTTAGAATGATAAACACAAAGAACAAATGATTCTTCAATTTTTTCCTTGGTTTGAAAGATATGTTGATTTCTTTGTCTCACAACAATGAGGGTTTACAAACAAAGATATTCATTTTCTCTTCCATTCTTAGTTCCTCGATCATTCCTTCCTATAAGATCACTATGATTTCATGGTATGATGGAAAATACATAGCTTGTTTGGAGTGCAAAATTATGGCAAGAAGTTATGAACAAGAATGGACAAAGATATGGCAGGTGTGAAGTTGTGAAGAAGAAATAGAGGGAAAAATGGCTAAGTGCCAAATTTAAAGCGTTTAAAAAAACATACCAAGGGTGGGGTGAATTTTTATGTCCCTGATTTCCCTTTAGCTAAAGATATGAAAGGGTCATCAAATTTCACATCATGCCTCCTTACGACACTTGTCAATCATCCAAAATTTGAACATTAGAGCTAGGGAGCCGGAGAAAAGCACTGTGAGCTAAAAATTAGGCTTATGGAGGACCAAGAGGCATACTTGGGGTTGGGTGCATTTTAATATCCACTACGTCCCTTTAGTTAAAGAGATGAAAGGGACATAAATTTTCACATGGCTCCTAGAGATGACACTTGGTGTGCATCCGATGGTTGTGCATTTGGCTCCAACCAGCTCCTATGGGTTGAATATTACATTGTAGAAGGTCACATTAATGAAGTAGGGGCCACAAGAGGATGGGTGAATTTTCATGTCCCTCATGTTCCTTTTACTAAAGGGGACAAAAGGTTCATAAAATTACACGTTGCGCTAGGTTGCGACACTTGGCGGTCATCTCGTGCACTCGGGGATAGGCTCGACAAACTCCCGGGGTTGAACTAATGATGCAGAGGGTTCAATGGGTGACCGAGGGAAAAATAGGGCTAAAAACATTTTATTCTCCCATATGTCCCTTTGATTAAGGGATGAAAGGGACACCAAAATGCGCTAGGCTCCTAGAGAGTGACACGTCTCTCTTGTGAGAATTAGCTAAGTATGGAGCACTCACCTTAAGCCAATTGTGACGACAATAACTTGAGCTCCCAATGGAGTTTTTTGGAAATATTGTATATGAAATTCACTTTGAAAGTTGCATTATGAATCCAATGGTGGGGGTATTAACTCCTAAAAAATTGGATTTATGTTTTAGATCCCTGATTGAGTATGAGAAAACCTAGATATATAGCTATTGCTCCTAGGTTTTGTGAAAAATATGATTTCACCATCTTTTATAGATCTTAATTCCCTTTCCAATGATGTATTATTTAGTTCATAACTTCATCCAGAGCTCCAAAAATTTCTTCCCAAATAGCGTTTTTACCACAGTGCATGCTTAGGATCGGCCCCAAGACCTCCAAATTTTTCCTGAATCTTCCAATATCATTTCCTTGATGTTATTAGAACTTTGATTCATCTCCATGTTGGATTTTTCTCCTTTTTTCTGTTCTAGGGGTTTCACCACCCCGAGAAGGCCAAAGGTAGCCCTTCACACAACCGCTCAAATTCACATTCTTCAAGAACTCCTAAAATCACCTAGGGGGATTGACTTGAATTTCATAATTAACCTAGGGGATTGATTTAAAATCCACTAGGGGTCATTGGACTGATTGGGTAAGGCCGGTGTTGAGGATGGGTAGACCTGGGGTGTCTTGGAAAGGTAAAACTTGAATTTTTTTGCATAGGGGTATCATTGTCATGGTTAAAAATTTTAAATTTTCCTATTGCACATTTGCATGAAAACAACTTAATATAGCTTGGGGACATGGTATGGACTAAGAAAAGTGAAGACATGGCATGAGGAATCCCATGAATATCAACTTATAACATATTGATTAGTGCCTTATCCATTGGGTTATGTGGGGTCATGTATAACTTATAAGAGAGAGATAACCAAGAAGAACACACACACACCAAAATTGAAGAAAGGAAAAACACAACACACACGGAAAGGGAAAGACACACACAAAAGAAAGGGAAACACACCTAAAAATCACCTATGATACAAGGTGGGGTTAACCCACTTTCACTAATTATATTACTTCGTATATTTACCACTTTGCGAGCAAATTCCAATGACGTTCCATATAGATATGAGAGTAGAAATACATTTTGACCGCAAGCTTCATGAATCTAGAATGGGTTGAGCCATAATGAATTAAAATTTCCATGGCTTCCTTTTAGTTCTCTTTTTTTGTCCCATAGTAGGACAAGGTATCCAACTTTGAATTCTCTTTCCTTAGCCTTTTTTTAAGATCTTCTTCACTTTTAGTTGATGCTCTTTGATACGATCAACCACTTGGAGTCTATTCTCTTCCATCTTCTCAAGAAATAGGATCCTTTTGTCAATAGAATCCTTGTATTGTTCATCTTCTATTCCTAGAGCAATTTGAGTGTTGACATTTCAACTGTAATGGGAATTTCTGCTTCAACTCCATATAGTAGCTAGAATGGTGACATATCTATTGCTTTCTTTGGAGTGATCATGTCCACCCATAGTGCATTATACAAATTTGTGTGCCAATTCCTTTGGTTTTCATCCATGAGCTTGCGACAAATGGTCATGATGTTCTTGTTGCTAAATTTGGCCTGACCCTTTCCCTGTGGGATAGTAGTATGATGAGTGGGACAGGAGATTCCATATCCATAGTAGAACTTAGTCAACTCCCTTGAAGAAAAATAGGTAGCATTATTTGTTATAATCTTTTGTGGCACTCCAAAATGTACTATGATATTCTCTTTGATGAAATTGCATACCATTTTGGTATTAGCTTGCTTGAATGGGATGGCCTCCACCCAATTTGTGAAATAATCTATTGTTGTGAGCATGTAGGTGTTCCCCGTGCTTGAGTGAGGATTTAGAACATCAATGAAGTCTATCCCCCACTACTGAAATGGTTCTTCAATGAAAACTAGCCTAGGTAGTAGTGCTGCAAGCTATGGTCTCCTAAAGAATTGTTGACATGCTTCACATTTGGAAAACCATTCTTGAGTATCTGCAAAGAGAGTAGACCAATAATATCTTCCTCAGAGAATCTTATGCACAATGACCATGGATGAAAAATGCCCACCACACGCCTAGATGTAATATGCTTTAAGAAACTTCTCTTCTGTTCTTTGTCTATGCACCTGAGAAAGCATCCATCAATAATTATTTTTTAGAGCATGTGGTTCAACATCAAAAACTTTGTTGCCTTCATCTTGAGTGCTCTCATTTTATTGTAATAAATATGATGGGGGAATTCTCCATAGGTTAGATAATAGGAAATGTCTGCATACCACTCATCAATAGTAGTTACGAAGAGGACTTGTGGACTATCTTCAAAACAATTTGAGAAAGCACAATTATCTTCACAATATTGAGATTTGAGATCTTCATATTTATCGATCAATCTACATAGACCATTTCCTCACACCAAATTGGAGGGCCAGATCTCCAAGTCATACTCTTGAGTCTTTATAACCCAGTTTCCTCTTTTAGCTCTAGGATCTTGTTATGTCAAGATGGACTTGATTGCACTTTGCCAGGGGACCATCACCATTGTATGAGAGTTGAGTATGTAAAACCTGAAATTTTTTACAGCCTTGACCACTACATAGGCATGTTTCTCCAATTGGCTATAGTTTAGCTCATGCTTCTTCAATGGGCAGCTCATGAAAGAAATAGGTGCTTCCACACCTTCATCATTCTTTTGGAAAAGAACAACAAAGAGTGTATGTTCTGATGCATAACAATACATGATGAATTCTTTACTAAAATCTAGAGATATGAGAGTTAGATCTTTGGCAATGGCTTTCTTGATTTCTTCAAAAGTTTCTTTTCCCTCGTCATTCCACTTGAAGCTTGTTTGAGGTTTCATCATGGTGGTGATGTGCTTCATCAATTCTGTGAACTCTGGAACAAAGTGATGAAGAAAGTTTACCTTGCCACAAAGGAGTGAAATCCTTTCTTGTTTGTGGTAAAGGATAGTTCTTAAATGGCCTTCACTCTTTAAGGATCAATTTATGCTCCATGTTTATTCACAATGTGCCCCAAAAAATTACCTTATGTAACTCCAAAATTGCACTTTTTGTGTTTAAGGATATGCCATGATTTATATACCTTGTGAGTACCTGTTCCAAATGGTGAATATGAAATCCTCTTATTTTTAGAATACTATGAGATCATCTAGGTATATGACAATGTAGTGCTTAAAATATTTGAAATCTAGATCCATCGCCATTTGAAATGTAGCCCCTACATTAGTTAGGCCAAAGGGCATTCTACTATATGCAAACGTGCCCCAAGGTTTTGTGAACATTGTTTTGGTACAATCTTCCTCACTACTTCAATCTAATTATACCTCGAGAATCCATATGGAAATGAGATCATTTAAGATCCTATGAGTTCTTGTAGAATGTGGTCCATGATCACGAGTGGGTAATTATCCTTAAGGGAAGCTTGGTTTAAATTGTGGAAGTCTACAAAAATCATTATCTCTCTCTGCTTCTTTTTCCACATAGAGACAATATTTGCTACCCATGTGGAGTGGTATATGGGGAAGATTATTCTTCCATTCAACATCTTTAGAACTCCCTCTTTAATGGTGTTAGCAATATTTAGATTATACGACCTTTGCTTTTTCTTGAAAGGTTTGGAATTTGGCTTCAAAGGGATTGAGTGGTGCATTTCCTTCGTTGGAAGGATTTAAGATCATCGTAAGAATAGGCCAAAACATTTGAATATTTCTTGAGTAATGACACAAACCTTCTCTTTTCTTCTGACGAATAACACTTTCCAATGTTGACCATTCTTGGGTTCTCTAGGGTGCTGATTTTTCCTTCTCAAAATCAGCTAGGCACCAAGAAGATTGCTTCACCTTCTCTTGAATGAATCTATCATGCTTGTCAAAGAGATATTCTAGAGAGACTAGGCATTTAGGGATCTTGTTTCCTTTCAGTTTGATCACTCCTTCTTCATCAATCCCTTCAATTCCTTCTTTCTCCTCTTCGGCTACCGCTTCCTTGTGTGGATTCTCATTCCCTTCAAAGAAGAGATTATTAAAATTGTCTCTTTGTTCCAAGAAATCCAGGAGCTGATTATCATCATTGAAGACTTTCCAGTGATTTGCATTATCGGCACACTAGGTCTGAAAAACCATCTCTATGGTTACCTTATCCTTGTCAAATGATGAGTGTGGCATCACCAAAGAGGCTAAAACTGCTGAGGGAGTCGAATCTTTCATTATATTCTCAAGGAAAAATTCAATAGAGAATGCATCAAAAATTTAATGCAGTTCCCCACTTTGTTTCTGTAATGTCAAAGCCTTGGATTCTTTACTTGGTACTGCTTCTGGACCTACCTTACTATTACCTCTACGTCACCCTAGCATTTCAAATTTTTGATCTCCATATCTTCGCCTATGCCCATGACCAAGAGGAGGGCTTCATACTCTACTATGTTATTTGTGTTATCAAACTGTAGCTTGTAGGCAAATGAGTACAATTAATTGGAAGGAGAACACAACACCACGCCTTCTCCTAAACCTACACTAGAGTGACTACCATCAAATTCCATTTTCGTATTTGATCTTATTCCTCTTCCATAAGAAGTGGAAAATTATCATCTTTCTCGATGTGAGGAATTAGTTGCCTAGCCCACTGTTGCCTTGAAATAAAATGTTTTCCCTTAGCTCATCATATTTTCACACCGTGTACTTCATCTTCCTTACTTGGTAGTGATTTCTTCATCTCTCCATTTACGGGATAGTTGTAAATGACCAATCCATTTTAATCTCTCCATCCAAATATCTACAAAAGATGCAACTCAGTATCATCCCAACGGATGCTGGAATGTCTTCCACCAGATGGTGAGAAGCACCTTCTTCTCTAGAAAATTAGCTAGTGCTACCTGTGTGTCTTTGATTCTTCCCACCAACAACACTTGTTTGGATTCCGTTGAATAACAAGAGCCCTTTCTTAGGTCAAGGTGAGTCCTAGAGAATTTTCAACTTTGATTGGCATCACATTATCTGAGGCTCTAGAATCTATGATGCAATTATTGAGTTAGAAGCCTTTAATGAGAAGTGATAGGTAAAAAGGCTCAACTTTTTTTGGTTTTGGAGGTAATGAGGGCTAGCATGTTTTGTGAAGGTGGTGTGGATGGTGTGGGAGTAGGCCTTTGGAATTTGAGTTTGATTCTATTGAACTACCACCATAGACTACATCAAAAAACCTATCAAATTGGACAAGGTGCATTTGTAAATATTCTAGCTTTATGATTTGGACTTTGGTTTTGTTTGCGTGTTTCACAAAATCAAATGGGGTCATAGTGGGTGAGGTTGATATCCTGGGGATGAAAGAATATTTACATGGAAAAGTTTTAACTACTTTGGGAGTTGGATTTTCTTTCAGGGGTGTGATAACTAGCTTGGTAGAAGATGGGGACACATATTTTGTTGGTACCTTAGATGATTTTGCAAGAATACCATTTGAAGAAGAATTAATTTTAACAATTTCAAGACTAGGATAAGGACTAGGAGAATTATTTGGTGTGGCAACGTGACTCTTACTAACCAAAGGGGTCTAGTGTTTCTTTATCTGAATCCATTGAAGGTGGTAGTGATGATCCTCTGCTGATGATTTTATTTTGTGGAACTTCCACAAGAGGTTCTTCTTTCTTTTTATTTTCCTTCACCACAACCATTGAGGATGAGGCTCCTTTCTTGGATTGTGCACGAGTGAAAACTACACATGAGAATCTTGGGGCTTCTTCATCATTTTCATCTTCATCTCCATCAATATACTCAATTAGGCCATTGTGTGTATCACTTTGTCAACTTCTTCAACCTCAAGATAGTTATCATCATCTCCTACATATTCTTCTTTAGGTTCTTCTATCTCTGCTTCTTCCTCTGGCTCCTCGGTGTCACAAGAGGCATTAATTGGATGTGCTTTGAGAGCAAGATGGTGAGGAGGTGGAGTAATTCTTGGTTTATTGGGAGGATTTGGCTTCCTTAGAGTTCTTTGCATTGTGATATGAGATAGTTGTTTCTTCATGACAACCAAGTCATTGGCCATTTTCTGGAAAATTAGGTCCATGGTAACCGAGTTTGAACTATGAAATTTTTGTTTCCCATTGGTACCTTTTGATTTTCTAGAAAAAATCAAATCATCTTCGATCTTGATCACAAAGTACTGTGATTCCTTCAAATCTATGGGTTGGGCTCTTATGAGGAAGAAAACAACCTCCGGTGGTAAGGTGTTGATGAAGAATCTCTTCAAATTATTTTCAGGAGGTACGACATCTTCAATATTCCTTCTTATTATCCATTTGTATATGGCGACAAAATCCCTCATTGATTTAGAAGTGTATTTCTTCATTTGTACCAACTGGACCAAGAGATCCTAACAATCTTCTATAGATTTGAACCTATTTTTGAATGCACTTCTTATAGCTTCCCAGTAGGTGATAGACCTATGGGGAAACATGTATAACCATATGGAAACTTTTTTTTGAAGTGACTCCATAAAAATCCAAACTAACACATCTTTGTGCTCAACACCCAACACACAAAAGTGGTGATGAACATTGCTACATGTTCCTTGGGGAGTTGAGAACCATCCCCTCTAAATTTTGGAAAGTTTTTTCTTGATCCTTTTGGTAGCTCATGGAGTGGTTGAGCAAGGGCAAGTGGGCTGTGTTTCCACCCCATGGTACATTTGGCCTGCATTCTTCATGATCATGATCCACCATTCCATTCTTAATTCTAGCTTCTAACCTTTCTAAGGTCAGTCACTTCACTTGTTATTCCTCTTGTGTCTACTTCAGCTTGAGCTCTTTCAATCTCTTCAATTTGAGCTCTTATTTCTGCTTTAGCTCTTTCTTCTCTTTCTCTAGCTTCTTCTTTGATCTCTACATCGGTGAAATCTTCAAGATTCTCATTTATTGACACTTGGAATCCTGATGGAACTAGTTGTGTGATGAAGGGGAAACCTCTAAATTCTGAGCAACTATTGTCTTCTTACAAGTTATTCAAAATGGGATCAGTTTTTCCTCCTTGTATTTGTTATCGGGTGTATCTTTTATCCACCAGCTTGACAATCCATACTCTTCTTTGTGGTGCCTGAATCTACCTTTGTCTTTCTAATTTAGCAATGCATTTTTCTTCGAGGTCAAGTACTTTTGTGGTGATGAAGTAGTGGTTGACACTTTTCCTGTTATGCCAAATAGCCTCTTACAAATATGAAGCAATATCCTCTTGAATGTGGAAGAGTAACTTAGGTCTTTCAACAAGAGGATTTCCTAGAATAGCCATGGTTTGAAGACATAAGGCTTGGGTGACTATTCAAATTCTAGAAATTTTCTTTTTTGAAATTTTTTAATTTTTAATTTTTAATTTTATATTTTCTAGGTCAGTTTTTGGGTGTAGATGATGCTAAATCTACCCCACAGTGGGCATCAAAAATAGTTGGTGAGAAAATTTGTCAGGGGAAATTTTTTTTTGGGTTTCTAGCCAACGCTCTAGGAATCTAAGTCCCTCTACTTAAATGGTGCAACTTCCATATATGCATGTGCAGTGAGGTGATTTTTATTTGGGTTGGTCTTATGGCCAGGGATCTAACAAGGACACCCCAATGACCCCACGGAAAAATCTTACGATACCTATAAGAGAGGAATTTGATGGAGAGAGTGAGAATGTTAGATAATAGGAATAATGCTGCAAGTAGAAAATCGTAGTCTTACATACATCAACTAGAAGTTTCATCATATGCAATAAAATTGAGAAGAAAAAATTTACGAATAAAAACAAAACCGATTAGAATTTATGAGCACAAAGTATCAATAAATCCCTCGGTAAAAAGAGGGATATAAAATCCTTCTTCTTGTATTGATGATTAAAAATGGTTGTACATATTATGAGAATAAAGGAAATTTTAGAATGGGGAATGGAAGAATTGGCTCTCTTTAATTTTTCATAAGGATCTCTTTCATGAATTCACCAAAACAGCTAAGAATACATTCAAATGAGGAGTTCATACAATTTATAGAGAGAAGCAACGCTTCATCTTCCCGTGACCTTTCATATGCCATAATTTTGAATTTAGGATTTTCATATTCCTATCAAATATTAAGTCCCTTTTATAAAAACAAGGTAACTTAAATTTTACATCATGTTTCTAAAGTCACTTAAAGACATATCAAAAAGTGCAAACCCCAACATGAAATTAGAACATTGAAGAGAGAGAACATTGGGAGGGAAGAGAAGAGATAGAGAGAGATAGAAGGAAAAAGAAGAAAGAGGAAGAATCATGTAGAAGAATGAGCTTCTCCATCATACCCGATCTTGCTCCTTGATTGGTCTCCATATTGTCTTGTGCTGCTTGAGAAGATATCCATTTCTCTAAATTATTTTCTAAAATGAGCCACTGCAGGTTCCACTCTATCGGTATGAGGAATACATACATATCTTAGAGTCTTTGTCCACCCGTCAAACACACCATTGATATATTTTCACTTTCTCGAACCATGATGGATGCTTCTCTGCAATGAGTGCAATGGCAGACCAAATCTCTGAGAGGAACTCCAGGGTATCCTTATTGAAGGATAATGGATTTCCCACTTCTTTCTTAACATATTCCTTGAATGGCCCAATCAACTCATTGGTAGTTATGTCTTCTCCCATTGCAGGCACTCCAAGTTTATGAATTTGGTGATTGATTTTTTCATGCAACTCGTATGCTTGTTCTTCTTTTTCATCCAACTCAAAAATGGCTCAGTTAATTTCTTCAAATCTAATTCTTAAGGCTCTTGACCATATGTGTGACAAGTATTTTGAAGGGGTGCTAAAAAATTTCCTATTAATCAACTCCTAAGAATGAGTGTTTCTCATTTCACTCACCACTTGACCCAGAGGATCTCATTGATCCTTTTATTTCTCCAAATATTCTCTAAGTGCCCATGTCATCTGTTCGCACTTGCACACATGTAGGAAAATATTTTGATTGCCTCTTAGAACATTGAATTTCCCTTTTCAGAAATTGTATCAATCCATTCATCATTATCTCATCCCTGCATCATGAGCTCATGCATCCTCTTAATAGATTCTAGATTGAAGTTGCTGATGGGTGAAAATTCTTCAATGATAATTTCGAGAGGCATTCAGTCCACCATGTGTTGCACATAGGATGAGATAGTTTTCACCTATTCTTTTAGCTCATCAATATTCTTCTTATATTATTTATTCCTTACCACCAAGTGAGCAGAATAATTTTAATACATATGCAAATACCCTTCATGAGTAGTTGAGCCTAGTTGGATTGTGTTCATTTTATAATCTATCGGTGTCATTTCATCCACTGTCTTGATCACCTTCGGTCGGGCTACTTCAATATACTGATTACTTATTTCTTTGTTGTAGAACCGTGAGAATGTGTGCATGAACTTCCTTTTCCTTCCCTTGACAATGATGTGATTACTTGATAAATCAAAGGCCATCACTTGTTAAATAATGCGAGTATTAGGTGTTATTGTTTTCTACATCCATGAAAAAATTTCATTGGAATCGGGATCTATGATAGGTACATTAACCATTCCTTGCTCTAGAAGAGGAGGTATATCTTGGATGGGAGAGGCATTAGTGTCAATAAGAGGTGAGACCTTCTCAGGTGGTTTGAAGACTAGGTCTTAAACTACATGCTCTTCCTCCACTTATTTTTTTGCCACTAGATCATCTTCTTGCATTTTTACAACCAAGTCTTCCCTTTGTATTGTTGCAATTGAGCCTTATTCTATCTTGGCTCTCTTTGTTGATTTTTCATGAGTAGAATTCTCCAATTCTATGGATTTTCATTTTGAACTTTCTCTAGATTGTTTTGAACTTGAAATAACTTCCAAAACTTTCGACGATGACTTCCGAGAAGCTTATTTCTTACTTGTGGCGGTACTTCATGATTGGATGATCATGACTCTCTTTCTGGAACTAATCCCTTGTTATCTTGACCACTTTCTCGAGTTCATTCCTTTATATCCCATAGCTTGTAAATGTGCCAATTTACATGAGACAATGGGGAACATTTTTTCATTTTATACTCGGGATCATAATTTATGTCTCATCATCTTGCAAAATATCTTCATACTAAGAGAACCATAATTTCTTCATCTTATAAATTGTCATCCGCATATGATCGTCTCCCATACTTCAAGTTATTAAACATAATTGGCCCAATAGTTTTCAACTTGTGGACCATGGCATAAGTTTGGGATATGGAAAGATTCATGATCATCTCAGATATTTAAATTTGGTGTGACATTGTAGGAATCCATAGTCAAATGCATGAAGGTAGCCTCCAGATGAGATGCATCATTCACATTCTTACATGTGAACACCCCGAGAGAGATGGGAAATGAAATCAACTTATTTTTCTTTCTCCTGAGTCTATTGTTTACCTGTATGAACTACCTGTAGAGCTCAAATAGTAAAATTTGGTCACTAAGGTACTTGGGAAACCTTAGGGGAGCTTGGTCGAAGCTAGAAACTCGCAAGTAGGAGAAAGTTGAGAATTATATGAAATAGAGTCATAATTTTTATTAAGGATTTTGTTGTGGTGACATCCTTGCCTCCAAATCACCCTCCAAATTTTGGACCACGTACATCATGAATACATCATTCACATGGGTGAAGTGCTTGTGACTTTCCTCCATTACCAACTACGGGAGCTTCTTGGATGTGGGCACCTTGGAAGAAATGATCTTTAGCTAGTGAGAAAATAGACCAAATACGAAGTCATGTGGAAATTATTTGTTATGGGCACTAGGAGAAATTGTAAATGTAAATTGGCACTAATTATCTACCCCCATTCAATTCATTACTTTCCTTCGATCCATTGTCCAAGATGAAAAGGGCCATCCAATTTTGGAAGTCCCTCATGTTTGCTTATCCCATCAATCTTCTAAGGACAGTGATTGCGTCAAAATAGCCTTCACAAAACTCACACCTCGAAATATTTTTGGCATCCTTGAGGGATTTCTCACTATCTTCATCCATGATCCTAGTGCAATCCCTTGCACATATGCATCCATCTTTTCCCACTCATGCACGAATTTCTCCTTTGTGATGATGACCATGTTGGGTGATGTTGGAATTTTTAGAGTGAGTGAGATGGTTCTGGGGTTAATGAATGCCAGTTTCATACCATTTTCATCTCAAATTATTCATGTTTCGGGCTCATAGTGGTGTGAGTAAGCCAAGACCAGCTCAATGCTTTGTATGGACATGGTGTCTCCGAAGCTACGAATAACCCACTTGTGAATACTTGATCTTAAATATTTCCTCTTTCCTTGGATGTCATGTGAGCCTTGATCATTGAAATCCATATAAGAGACATCACTATCCTATATCTCATACTCAAGTGAAATTTTGTGCCAACTTCTATCCTAAAAACTTGTATTTCATGATTCCTCAACACTTACTACTTCTCAAAATGACAACTTACTATTTTTAGTAAGTGTGAAAATTCTTTTCCAAACTCCAAATACAACTGAGAATTTGAATGTTCAACTCTCAGAATGCTCCTTTGTGAAATTCACCCTCTGGAATGACTTATTATTTTTAGTAAGTTCCTATGAGATAACTTACTATTTTTAGTAAGTATGAAAATTCAACTCTTTGGAACCTTGACTAGGATGTGACAACTTGAGTTCCTCTTTTCCCTGTGTTCCCCTCACCTTTTGGACTGGTTTACTATTTTTAGCAGTTCTCATGGGATCACTTACTATTTTTAGTAAGTGTCAATTTGACCGAGATGACCATTTCAATGATTTTTTCCTGTGATACCTCTTATGTGTTCACCACCTCCTTTGCATCTTCTTTAGATGGTGGCTTACCCAAAATATAGTCTCCCATGTAAAAGGCCTACTATTTTTGGTAAGTATGCTTCTAGTGGTTAGATCATGTCGAAACAATTTTTTTTGATACGAGTTTTTTCCCAATATCATCCTTCTAAAATTTCAGGCTTACTTGATCACTGGTTCATGAGATTTTAAAATTTTAAAATTTTTACACGATGGCAACTATGAACACAACAACCATTTATAGAGCTTGAAAATTGCAAGTCTAGTTTTCTTCTCTAATTGTAAAGAAAATTATATTTTGGCTCTAGGTTTTTCATTCTTGTTCTACCGGTGAATTTTCTCTTTAAATCATTGTCGGTTTGACAAGAAATCTGATTTTTATTTTTCGTTGTGTTAAAAAAGAGATTTTTTCACTGCAAAAAATCCTTGCTAAAAACTAGAGATCTAATAGTGAGGAGTTTATGGCCTTCAAGAATGATGAACAAAACAATAAATGGTTCTTTGACTCATGTCGTGTTTTGCAAGATATGTCGATTTCTTTGTCTCACGATAATGAGGGTTTTCAGACAAAGATCTTCATTTTTCTCTTCTCGTTATTCATTCCTCAATCAGTCCTTCCTCTGAGATCACTATAGTTTCATGGTGTGATGGAATTTATGGAGGTGTTTTGGAGTGCAATAATGGTGGCAAGAAGTTCTGAACAAGAATGGATAGAGCTATGGCAGGGTGTGAAGTTGTGAAGAAGAAATGGAGGGAAAAATGGCTAAGTGCCGACTTTAAAGTGTTTTAAAAAAACATAATAGGGGTGGGGTGAATTTTTATGTCCTTGATGTCCATTTAGCTAAAGGGATGAAAGGGTCATCAAATTTCACATTGTGCCTCCTCGCGACACTTGTCAATCATCCAACGGTTGAGCATTAGGGCTAGGAGCTTGAGAAAAGCACCCGGAGCTAAAAATTAGACATATGGAGGACTATGAGGCATACCTGGGGTTGGGAAAATTTTAGTGCCCTATGTCTATTTATCTAAAGGGCTGAAAGGTACATCATTTTTCACATCACACCTGAGGTGACACTTGGTGGGCATTCAATGGTAGCTGCGCATTTGGCTCCAACTAGCTCATAGGAGCTAAATATTGCACTATAGAAGGTCGCATTGATGACCTAGGGGCCACAAGGGGCTAGGTGCATTTTCATGTCCCTCATGTAAATTTTCTTAAAGAGACAAAAGGGTCATCAAATTACACATTGAGCCGAGGTTGTGACACTGGCGCTCATTCGTACACTGAGGGAGGATAGGCTTTGACAAGCTCCTAGGGCTGAAATGGTGATGCAGAGGGTCCCATGGGTGACCAGAGGGAAAAATAGGGCTGGGTAAATTTTACTATCCCCTATGTCCCTTTTCTTAAGGGATGAAAGGGACACCAAAATGTGTCAGATCTTGGAGTTGACACGTGTCCACTGTGAGAATTGGCTAAGTATGGAGCACTCACCTTGAGCCAACTTGTGACGGTGATAACTTGATATTTCGATGGAGGTTTTTGGAAAATTTTTATATGAAATTGAATGAAAATTTTCTTATGAATCCAATGGTTGGGGTATCATCTCTTTATTCTTCCATTTATGCCCTAAAAGTTTGGAATTTTATTCTAGCTCCCCTGATTGAGCATGAGAAAAACTAGATATAGACCTATTTTTCCTAGGTTTTGTGAAAAATATGATTTCATCATCATATAAATATCTAAATTAAATTTATGAGGATATATTTTTGGATCCTAACTCCATCCATATCTCTTGGAATTGCTTCCCGAAGCTCAAGTAACGTTTTTTTGACCTAGTGCACTACCTAGGTCTATTAACCATGTTTTTGATGGATCTTCCTAAGACCTCCAAATATTTCTTGAATCTTCCAATATCAATTCCTTGATGTTATTAGACCTTTGATTCATCTCCATGTTGTATTTTTATCCTCTTTTCCACTCCAGAGTGTTGCACCGCCTCTCGGGAAGGACAACGGTAGCCCTTCCCACAACCGCCTCAAATTTTCATTCTTCAAGAACTCCTAAAACCACTTAGGGGATTGAATTGAATTTCCTAATTCACCTAGGGGATTGAGTTAACATCCATTGGGGTCATTGGAATGAATGGGTAAGGCTGGTGTTGAGGATGGGTAGACCTAAGGTGTCTTGGAAAGGTAAAACTTGAAAATTTTGGCATAGGAATATCGTTGTCATGCTTGAAAATTGTAAATTTTTGAGTTACACATTTGCATGACAACACCATGTTAGAAATTTTTAGACCTCATTTATTCCTCTATAGGTTGTGTCATTACCAAAGAGCCTATTTTATTCTATGATGCTATACCTCAAAGAAAAGTTTGTGTTGAGGTCAACCTTTTTTAGGACCTCAAGGAAAACATTAACCTCCCAAATACCCTTTTTTTTATGCCAGTCTATTGACCATAAAAAAATGAGGTCACCCTTTTTTAGATGATATTCACAAATAATTTGTAAATACCAATTTTTACCTTTTCAATACTTTGGTGAAGATGCTTGGACCAATGTGGGTCACAAAAATAACCATAACAAATCCCCATTACCCACTCTTCTTCCAACACTTCCAAGGACATTAAACCTCAAGCTATTTAATTGTTATTTGTGCAGACTCATTCCTAAGATCATTTTCCATTCTCTCTCCAAGTATTATATTGTTTTTGTCTCCCCATATTAGGAGATAGTGTCTCCTACTCTGCAACAACATTCTCCTCCTTCCGAGGAATATATGGAATTAACATATTTTCAAATTATTTTATAGGATAAGTGAGGTTTTCCGTCGACTCAAATATTCTAGTTTTTTCCTACATAAAAGGAATTTGACACTCTCATATCCATCATTTCCACCTAAAGGAAGGAAAGATTGCACCTTATACTAGATAGAAATATCACTCTAGTGAATTTAATGCAATTACTTAGCTAGAAATGAATATCAACAACAATGTAACTCCAAAGAACACCAAAATATAGAGAAATGATCACAATATGCAAATATAATGACTTATAAACTTCAAGGAAAACCTCCAAAGTAAACAAAAGGACTCAAGTTCTCAATATGATGATAATATACTACTCTCTAACTCTTATATATACTCTACTATACTATGCAAATCCCCAAGGGACCCACTAAGCATATAAAACCATAATTCAATATGATATGACATGAAAAGAGATTATATTATCCAAAGGTTTGATATCCATACCCAATATATGACCTAGGTGTAAGGGCATAACATTCCCCTCCCCTTAAAAGAAACATTGGCCCTAATGTTGGTAATCTTTGGATGCTTCTCCTAGAATGCTTCATCTTCCCATGTTGTATCTTCAATGTCCAAATTCTTCCATTTTATTAGATAATCAATGATGACCCATTTCCTAAACTTCTTGGTGCATGTTGTAAACATAAAAATATGCATGTAGTTTTATTACATTATGTCCCAAAGCATGCTCTTATATGCATGATTCCTAAGAAAGAAAAATAGACATTGATAACACTTGTTTTTATTTACATTGACGTTGTTTTATCTTTCTATTTTATCGTTCTTTTCTTTTACGAACTATCCCTTTACTTTTTGACATCAAACAATGTGTTACTCAGTGAGAATTTCCTAATTCATTTTTGGAGCTTTTGGACATAAACGCCCGATGAAGGGACACTATCGGCTAATCTTTGTCATCCCCTAATGAGTTTTTTTGTCCCTTTACTTGTGTCCTTATATTTTAAAATGGTACACCACTTGTTATCTTTTCTAAAATTATATTGATTACTTTGGGTTGGATTTTATGGTTATTAGTGTAAAAATCCAAGCAAAAGAATCATATATATATATATATATGCATAACCTACTTTTACATGAAAAACAAGTAAGAGGAAACTAAGAAAGTTACTACTAAGGACCTATCTAACAAATAAGGAATCTATTTTTGAGTAAGAGACTATATTTGGACAACATTATTCACTACATGGGAAGGGGAAAATTCTAAATTCTATAACATACATTATTTTGGGGGCAAATTATTTGTGGCCCGCTATATTGGTGCAACTTTCACAAGGGTAATCTGTTATCCAAAATGTGCCCCTACTCATTTTGTGGCTAACCCTCTCATTCTTCCTTCTCTTGTGCCTCAGACATAATATTTTGCTTTTCAGGCACTCAAAACCTTCTGGAAATGACACCATCAGATAGAGCTCTTTCTCAGCTTTCCAAAAAGGTAAAGTTTTCCTCATAACTCCATGTATTTTTGAAGTTATGGCTCTTTCGGAATTTTGGTGGGAAATTTTCCCCTTCAAGGCCAGCAGCCAATGAGATGCTGCCACATGTCATGGAAGTGGCGGGGTCGGAGGAGAACTTGGTTTTTTACCAAGTGTTTTGGCAAAATTTTCAAAAGGAAATTTTCCCCTGAAAGGCCCGCCGACGAATCAGAAGCTGCCATGTGTCAAAGTGTGGAATTTGGAAAATTTGGCTAAGTGTTGGTGCATGGAAATTTTGGAGGGATGGCCCCACAGCCAATAAAAACATGCCACGCATCCTAAGGAGCCTAAACCGGCGGAGCGCGGGAAGAGTTAGAAAATTTGGCGAAGTGTTTTGCCAAAAATCCAAAAGGTGAGTTTTGGCCCGCTTTCCCACCATCCAATTATATCTCGCCACGTGGCACCTGGAAAGGTGGAGCATGGGGAAATTTTGGGAAATTTTCCAAAATGACCAAAAAGGTAAAAATTCAAATTTTTTGCCCGCCGCCCGATTTGGCCCTGTTTTGCCCTAAACTTCAAATCGCCATATCTTTCGATCCAGAGCTTGGTTTTTCACGTTCTTTATATCAATGGAAATCTAGTGAAATTATCTACAATATTATGGGGTCAATTTTGCATTTTGATGGATTTTGGAGAGAGAAAATAAAAAACATCTCTGGCACGTGGTGATGGGTAGAAATGACATTTCAACCACCATTTTTAATGAAGAATGGCTCGCATTCTCTCCCAGCATGGTTAAAAATGTCAGGGAATGGGTCTATAAGGATGCCCATGCTATTTTGAATGCATTTTGGTCAATTATTGAACCTCTCCCATGTTTTCCACGTTTCTCTCTCTGGGCTCATACCTTGCACCGTAAAAGCCGATTTGGCTCATTTTCAAAGGGTTGAACATTTTTTGTGTATAATAGGTCCCATTTCTCACCTTGGAAGTGATTTTGGTGGAATATCGACCTTTTCTAAGAACTGTAACTCATTTTTGCCTCTCAAGTGTTGTAATACAAGTGATTTTGATGTTAAAATAACAATACAAAATTCCTCTCGTGATTAGTTTTCATCCTCTTTGCTGTGTTGTTTGGTTAATTTCGATCCTTCATTACAATTATCAGTTTGTGCATGAGGTTCTTTGTTGCATTTTTATGGACTGTGTCAATCTACAGAAGTAAAAAATGCTCACCACTCCTTTGGTGCATCACCTATTAGCATTAGTTTTAGTTTATCTGCATTCTCTATCTCTGTCTCCTTTGGAATTTAGGGTAGGATTAGGAATATAGACCTCTGCAACTTGTAAGTGATAAATCTGACCAGAGGAATTGAGGAACCAACCTCTAAACTAGAGATTCCTTTCTCATTTTGTAAGTCCCACACTTGGGGAAAGGATTCAATGTTGTGCAATCACACTGGATGCTAGTATGATCAAACTAGAAATTTGATCAACATCCAGGGGGTGCTGCTGATTTGCAACAATAGTTTTGGCACACCCGGTGGGACCTTAGAGGTCTTCATCTTCATTGCAACAAAATTGATGTGCATTTGTTGCAAGTTTCTTGCTTAAAAGAGCTATAAATTACACATCTGGCGACTCCAAGGAAGAAGAATCAGCTGGTTTTAGCAGTGCAGACCTGAAAACTCATGAGAAGAATCACTACAAGGTTAAGAGCTGGAGAAGAAGAGGCGTTGTTTGAATATTTGCAATTATCTCCAAGAATAAGGCAAAGTGGGAGGAGAATCCAAAGGTCTCCATCTCCACCAAATAGAACTCTCTCAACTCCTCCACCTAGTAGGCCTTTCATTCAATTAACAAGGGTTCTAAGGCCAATTAGAATGGTACAAAACAACCCCTATGTCAATTTCACTGGCAAAGATCCCACTTGCCCTCAATGCACAAAATCCAATGCCAAACAGTAGCATTGAAGAACATTCCATACTTCACTGGAGAAAATCAGACCTCACCTGGTGATCATGTCAAGGATAATGCTAACATTTGTGCAATCCATGAGATCAATGAGATGCAAGTTGTTGTCAAATTGCTGGCATCTTCATTCAAAGGGAAAGCTTTACAATGGTTCAGGAGCCTTGCCTTAGGTTCTATTCAAAATTGGAATCAGCTATGTATAGCCCTCCATGAGTAGTTTGGGGAAAAGGGAGACAACTTGTCCCTTTTGGAGCAGCTGACAACTATCAAAAGAGCTCCCAATGAGCAGCTGACTGATTTTAATTTCAGATTTCAAAGGACTTGGGAGAGAATTCTAGTGGTAGTCAGGCCAACAACAGAAGGTGCTTTTCTTTATTACCTTAAAGCTTTAAATTCTGATATTTCTATGTTAATTCAATCCATGGGAGGCACAACTATCCCCATTACTTATAGCATTTCCATTAGAGCTGAAAATTGTTTGATTCAAGCTGGCAAGTTAGCTCCTAGGCCTCCAATGCCATTATTTCCAAGTTTAGAGAACCAAATTACTAGCCAAGTGCCTAATTTAGCTTCTATTCCCACTCCTAGAAATCAGAATTCAAGTGAAGCTTCCACTTCATCTTCTATTGCCTCAAATGAACTTCAAGAAGTGATGAAGCAATTTTAAAATCTAGGTAATGAGTTGGTTACACTCAAAAGGCAAAGCAAGCTCAAGGTTTTAGATCTTCTTTCCAGCCCCAAGCTCAGCCTAAGAGGCAGCCATATCAACCCCAAAGACCACCCAATCCAGCTGCAAAATCTAAATCAAGCAAGGCCTCCCGCCAATGACCATTTCAACCCTATAATCCCAATGCTACATCTCGCATCCAAATCATTAATGTCAAGACAAAACAATATGGCTCAAGAATATGATTGGTGTTTCCCATGCAATGAACCTCATAACCAGTCCATGTGCTTTAATCGGTGCCTTGAATCAAGCATTAATGGTGACAAAACTGGTGTGGAGGGTGAAGGTAGTCAAGAAATGGCCAGCAACAAGAAACATTCCAAAGAAAGAATCAGCTCCAAATGACACCACACTTGTAAACCGGTAAGTGGAAGACTTTTTGTGGCATGAGTCAAATGGTTTCCCAAAGTGTTGCAGCCAACACAAGGTCAAAGAGGAGAAATTTGTGTGAAGAACAGCCATTGGCTCCAAGTAATTCACAACCCTTGTCATTCCACAAACTATTGGCAAGCAAAATGCAATCCCAAGCACACAAGGATTGCCTAAAACAGTTCTTGTAGGCCAGCCAAATGCCGATTCTTGTTGCTGCCCATGCACAAGGAATTAATGTGCGTGGCCAAGGGACAAAGCAAAGGATACTTCATCTCCATTCAATATCATTGATCAGATGAAGAAGACAAATGTAAACATATCAATGTGGGAATCACTCTCTATCCCAGGACAAAGAGATTTGCTACAAGCTGCCATGAAGGACTGGTCAACTTCAAATCAACAAGTCCAAATGCAAGAGAAAGTGCTCACAAATGCTGCCCACTTTAGGGGAATCATGGAGGACAAGAAGGTAAAATTTTGAAACCCCTCCATTATATGTTTCATTGATCATTGGAAATCAGTTAGTACACAATTGCATGATTGATTCCGGGGCAAGTAGTTCAGTAATGCCCAAGAAAATAGCTGATCAGTTGGGAATTCAATATGAAACCATATCCAAAGGGGTGGTACAATTGGATGGGACAGCAAACAATAACAGTGGAGTGATTAAAAACTTGAGTCTTACTTTGCACGCCTGTCCCAACGTGGTTGTTTTGCAAGATGTCTCAGTAATAGACCTTCCACCACTCTTTGCCCTATGTTTGTCAAGGGATTTCACAGCTAAGATTGGAGGTTACTTATCTGCTGATTGGTCACACATGTTGTTTAGAACAAGATATGGAACCAAAGCCATAATCAGGTCTGAACCTATTGCAAACTTTCACATTGAGCCTTACACCCCAAGTCAGATAAATGCCAATTGTTCAACATTTGACCAAGAAGATCACCCAAGCACTGATGAAGCTGACACCAAGGTCGGAAGTATCCCAGATCTAACTCTTGATGAATGGGCAAACAAGGTGCATGCTTTTGATCCTTATCAAGAAATAGAAGAATCTGAGTTAGGAGTCTATTGCATGCATGAAGAAAATCAGCCTATCCCTAGCATCACCAAGCCAGACCACAAGGATGACAATGAGGTATGGCAGTTGTTTTTTGATGGATCAAGGAGTAAACAAGGTGCAGGAGGGGAGCCATGCTTGTTTCACCTCAAGGAGTTAAGTATTATTCAACTTTTAGATTTCAGTTTGCATGCTCTAATAACACTGCTGAATATGAAGCCTTGGTGCAAGGACTGCATTGGGCAATCAAGAGAGGAATAAAGAACTTGCAAGTCTTTGGTGACAGTGAGTTGATTGTCAACCAAGTCAAGGGGCAGCATGCTATCAAGAATGATCTACTCAAGTGCTACAAGAACAGGGTGTGGGACCTCATTGAATATTTTGAGGGTTTTGGCATCAAATCCATTCCTAGGAAAGAGAACCAAGCTGCTGACAGGCTTGCAGTAGTTGGGGCAGCCTTTGACGTTGTTGAAAGCATTCAAAAGGACAAGGTATAGCCAAACATCCATGTGATTGTGAGGCCTTCAGTGCCGGAAAACAATGTAAGTTGGCAAGTATTTGAAAATGATCAACAAATCATCCATTTCTTGCAAGAAGAGGCTGAGTTCTCAGCTAAAAATCAGGAAAAGTTGGAACAGCAGTATGGTGACCAAGTGGTACAGCTGAGAACCAATAAACTACCAAAAGGGCTTATTACTTTGGAGTCCATTTTCAATCCTAATGATCAGTTTAGGAAGGAGAAAGCAAACATCCAAGTGAAGAGAGAAGATTCAATGTCCATCTTGGTGGAAGAAGGAAAATCACTCCAAGTTGGCAAGATGACAACTGAGCAAGAAAGGTATGAGTTTGTATAAAATTTTCAAGAATTCCCCGATGTGTTTGCTTGGAGCTATGAAGATTTGAAAGGTTTCAATCCCGAGTTAGCTCAACACACCATTGAATTGGATCCAAATACTAAGCCCATCAGGCAAAAACAAAGACCAGTCAATCCACACATGGAGCCCCTCATGAGAAAAGAATTGAATAAGTTGATAGAATCAAGAATCATATTCCCTATCAAGCATTCTATTTGGGTTGCCAACTTGGTTCCAAATGTAACGAAGAGTGGGGAAATTAGATTGTGTGTTGACTTCAGAGATTTGAATAGAGCATATCTTAAGGATCATTACCCACTACCTTCCATGGAGTAGATTTTGCAAGTTGTTGCTGGCTCCGAAAGGTTTTCACTACTTGATGGCTATTCAGGGTACAATCAGATTATGGTGAAGGAAGAGGATCAGTTCAAGACAGCCTTTACAACCAAATGGGGAACTTATGCATACAGGAAAATGCCATTTAGGCTGTCCAACACTAGAGCTACCTTCCAAAGAGCAATGGACATGGCGTTCAAAGGTTTGATTAACAACATAGTGCTTATATATCTTGATGATATCATTATTTTTTCAAAAAATATAGCAGACCACCTCTCTCATTTGAGACAAGTGTTCCAAAGGTGCAGAAGATTTGGAGTCTCCTTGAATCCTAAAAAATGTATTTTCTTAGCTCATGAAGGAAAGCTCCTTGGTCACATTGTCTCTAAAGAAGGATTAGCAATTGATCTAGAAAGAGTTGAAGCCATAAGAGCACTACCATTGCCAAGCCACAAGAAGGCCCTCCAGAGTTTCTTGGGGAGAATAAATTTTGTTCGAGGTTTGTCCCAGATTTTGCAGCCCTTGTCAAGCCCATCACCAAGATGTTAAAGAAAAGCATGGCTTTCAAATGGATAGCAGAAGGCAAGGAGAGTTTTGAAGCAATCAAAGAAGCCATCTCTCAAGCCCCAGCTCTCATCAACCCGGATTTCTCCAAGGATTTCATCCTCTATGCATTTGGGGGTGATGATACTATCTCTAGCAATTTTGGTACAACAGAACAAGGACAATGATGAGCAGCCAATTGCTTTCTTCAGCCAAAGCTTGGAGGACTATGAGGTGAGATATTCTTTCATTGAGAAGCATGTTCTTGTAGTAATCAGGAGCTTGAAGAAATTCAAGCATCTAGTTTCAAACAATAAGGTCCAATTGCTGGTTTCTCATGCGGGAGTTAAGGACTTCCTCCTCAACAAAGACTTGAATGAAAAGAGAGCAGGTTGGATTACTCGTGTCATGGAGTATGACATAGAGATCAAGGTCACCAAGTTGGTCAGAGGAAAAGGATTGTGTGAGCAGCTGATTTTGAGCAAACAAGAGGAAGCATGCAAGGAAAAGGAGGTTGTTTTGGCGTTGCAAGACAGCCATGAGAAAGGAAGCACTCAAGAGGAGAATGATGGTGTCCCCACTCCTTGCTAGACCCAAGGTATAATGCACTTCCTAAGCACAGGTCTATGTCCTCCAGAGATGAACAAGACCCAAAGAAGACACTTTAGATTGCAGGTTGTCCCATATGCCCTTGTTAATGGTGTTTTGTTCAAAAGAGATGTGAATGGAGTACTTCTGAGATGTATTGGTACAAATCAAATTCATAGGGTGTTGGAAGAGTTCCATGGTGGACCAGCTGGTGGTAATTTTGCACCAAGAGTGACAACTCTAAAGATCATGAGGGCTGGTTATTATTGGCCCAAGATTTTCAGTGATTGCTACGCATGGATCAAGAGGTGCAAGAATTGTGCATTCTTCACAGGTAAAGAGAGACTAGCTGCCCTTCCATTGCATCCAATTTCAGTTGACCAGCCATTCATGCAATGGGGTTTAGACTTCATTGGAGTCATTAATCCCAATTCAAGCCAAGGGCACAAGTGGATTTTAACAGCCACATATTACTTCACCAAGTGGACTGAAGCAGTAGCACTCAAGGAAGCAAATGAATCTAGCATCCTAGACTTCTATGAGGGAATAGTAACCAGGTTTGGCATACCAGCTACAATAATATCAGATAATGCATTAGCATTCATTGGATCCAAGGTGACTAAATGGGCTGTCAAGAACGGGATCTACCTAAGTACTTCATCAAACTATTACCCTCAGGGTAATGGCCAGGATGAGTCTACAAACAAGAACTTGTTGAAGATCATTAGAGGACTCATGATGAAAATCAAGTCTTAGCATACTAAATTGAAATCAGCTTTATGGGCTGATAGGATAATTCCCAAGAGATCTACAGGTAACTCTCCGTTTAAGCTTGTTTATGGGAGAGAGGCAATTTTTCTCATGTCACTAGAGTTGCCAACATTGGAACTCATGAAACAGCTTGGAGTTGTTGGAGTTTGAGCCCATGGAGGTTAGATATGCGCAGAATTGATGGAGCTCCAAGAAATCAGAATCGTGCATCCCAAGCAATGGAAAAGGATCAAGATTTGATAAAGAAGACGTTTGATAGAAAGGCCAAGAATAGATCCTTCCAAGTTGGAGATCTAGTGTTAAAATGGGATGCGAGACAGAGCAAAACCGGAAAGCATTCAAAATTTGATGCCATTTGGAGTGGCCCATACATGGTCACAAAGTGTAAGAACAACAATGCTTTCCAATTGTCTTCATTGATGGTGAAGAACTGGCAGTAGATTCCAGTCAATGGGATCCATCTAAAGCATTGCTACTAAAGGGAAATTCTCCACCTTGTAAATATTAGCTTAGGTTTTCATTCCTCCAAGTGCTTGTGCACATTGTTTTGCTGTAGGTTATTTTTACTTTCCCTAAGTGCTTTGGCACAGCTTGTTGTTCCTGGGAATGTGTTTGCAGGCCTTGCTCCATCAGGTGATATTCCATGTTCCTCTTTGCAACGTTCTAGTTAGTTGGGGTATCGTATGAAAAATCGTGACTCCATGCCCAATGGATTGCTTCAGGCAACTGGTAACTTCATCCAGCAGGCAGATGACCCCTCTGAGTCACCAAAATTGTTATCCAAAATGTGCCCCCTACTCATTTTGTGGCTAACCCCTCTCATTCTTCCTTCTCTTGTGCCTCAGACATAATATTTTGCTTTTTAGGCACTCAAAACCTTCTGGAAATGACACCATTAGATAGAGCTCTTTCTCAGCTTTCCAGAAAGGTAAAGTTTTCCTCCTAACTCCATGTATTTTTGAAGTTATGGCTCGGCGGAGTTTTGGTGGGAAATTTTCCCCTTCAAGGCCCGCAGCCAATGAGATGCCGCCATGTGTCATGGAAGTGGCGGGGTCGGAGGAGAACTTGGTTTTTTACCAAGTGTTTTGGCAAAATTTTCAAAAGGAAATTTTCCCCTGAAAGGCCCACTGACGAATCAGAAGCTGCCACGTGTCAAGGGGTGGAATTTGGAAAATTTGGCTAAGTGTTGGTGCATGGAAATTTTGGAGGGATGGCCCCGCGGCCAATAAAAACACACCACGTGTCCTAAGGAGCCTAAACCGGCGGAGCGCGGGGAAGAGTTAGAAAATTTGGCGAAGTGTTTTGCCAAAAATCCAAAAGGTGAGTTTTGGCCCGCTGCCCCCGCCAACCAATTATATCTCGCCACGTAGCACCTAGAAAGGTGGAGTGTGGGGAAATTTTGGGAAATTTTCCAAAATGACCAAAAAGGTAAAAATCAAATTTTTGCCCGCCGCCCGATTTGGCCCTGTTTTGACCTAAAACTTCAAATCACCATATCTTTCGATCCAGAGCTCAGTTTTTCACGTTCTTTATATCAATGGAAATATGGTGAAATTCTCTACAAGATTCCAGGGTAAATTTTGTATTTTGATGGATTTTGGAGAGAGAAAATAAAAACGTCTCTGGCACGTGGTGATGAACAGAAATGATGTTTCAACCACCGTTTTTAATGAAGAATGGCTCGCATTCTCTCCCAGCATGGTTAAAAATGTCAGGGAATGGGTCTATAAGGATGACCATGCTATTTTGAATGCATTTTGGTCAATGATTGAACCTCTCCCACGTTTTCCCATGTTTCTCTCTCCTGGGCTCGTCCCTTACACTGTAAAAGCCAAATTTGGCTCATTTTCAAAGGGTTGAACATTTTTTGTGTATAGTAGGTCCCATTTCTCACCTTGGAAGTGATTTTGGTGGAATATCAGACCTTTTCTAAGAACTCGTAACTCATTTTTGCCTCTCGGGTGTTGTAATACAAGTGATTTTGATGTTAAAATAACAATACAGCCTCTGTGATTAGTTTTCATCCTCTGCCTATGTTGTTTGGTTAATTTCGATCCTTCATTACAATTATCAGTTTGTGCATGAGGTTCTTTGTTGCATTTTTATGGACTGTTGTCAATCTGTAGAAGTAAAAATGCTCACCACTCCTTTGTGCATCACCTATTAGCATTAGTTTTAGTTTATCTTGCATTCTCTATCTCTGTCTCCTTTGGAATTTAGGGTAGGATTAGGAATATAGACATCTCGCAACTTGTAAGTGATAAATCTGACTGTAGGAATTGAGGAACCACCTCTAAACTGGAGATTCCTTTCTCATTTTTCAAGTCCCACACTTGGGAAAGGATTCAATGTTGTGCAATCACACCGGATGCTAGTATGATCAAACTAGAAATCTGATCAACATCCGAGGTGCTTCGCTGATTTCTGCAACAAAGAACCTAGTTTCAAGGAATGCAATCTCTATAAAAAAACACTAGAACTGCATATAATCTGAAATGTAGTGCAACATTAAGTGATAATCACATTAGGGTGATCACTGAGGTCATCCGACTCAATCATATGTATTTTTTATTTAGTATTTTGTGTGCTTAAGTCTTGTAAATGTAGCTAGGGTTTGTTTTATAGGAAAAAATATGATAGGATAACCCTACAAAAATTAGATGTGACAAAAAGTAAAATGAAGGTGATATTTTTAGACATTGAAGGAACCAAATATACTTCTATCTCCATGAGAATAACAATGAATTCATACACTAGCACTAGGAGATAGTTTCCAAACCTCGGCGACACTATCCTAGTATAATTCTCATATTACTATTTTCCAAATGGATCATAAATAGTTTTACTAAACATTGTCCACCATCGCCTAACCCATGTTTAGTCCAGACAACTAGATATCAGCTAAGTCACTCTTATCCTCTCGTTAGTTATACTTGTTTGTCATCAGTATATTGGTGTATTGTGTTTTTTTGATATATAACCGATTTACTCCAGTCCTTTGATTAAAATTTAATTTTTTAAAAATAATTTGGTGAATCCTCTTATTGATCAAACCTATTTTCATAGGATCCTTATAGTGTCTACATTCTCGTATATGATTTTATTCTTTAGATATTTCTTTATTCTATATTTTCTTATCCCTACATGTTATAATGGATATCCCTTCCCAAAAATTATTGATAGTGCTCCCGATTATTTATTAAAGTTTTTATTATGTTTTAATGCTAAATGTCTAGCACTGAAAATTGAAAATTTTATCCATGACAACTTATCCCATCATTTGAAAACCTATCTCTTAGTCATTGTGAACCCTTCCTCTAGAAAACCTATCATCACCCTCATTCCTTCTAAGAGGAAAGTGATAAAATATTTTTAAAATGTGTTTCATGTGATTAGGAATGAATCTAATTTTATTTCGCAATGAGATCAAGCTCTGAGGTAGAATAGTGCTCTCTAAAGCACTAAATTGGCTATTTTTAGCCATATTGTAGCATGAAGACATCCTATGGAAGCTACCAGGGAAGAATCAACCCATATGGAAGTTTTTAAATAGATTAATCAATTTATACAAGGTATTTAGGGAAAATACATGGAATAAACTGGTGTCAAGAATCAAGCAAGAAAGAGAGGGTCATTTTCGGTGCAGGAATGACATACTCCAAAAGAGAGATGAATTATCTAGAAGATTCTAGAAGTTTTGGGAGGATTTGGGAAGAAAAAATAAGTCAATTGAAATATATTGGAACCCTCCACATGATGGACACATCAATTTTGTTCCAAGACTTAAAAATAGTTTGGATTAATCTAGGTCACTACAATTGCTCCTTCGAGTAAAAAATGGAACATTCCCTGAAAATAAAATTTCAGGCATAATTAGATTCTAATAGTGGATGGGTTGATCTCAATAGGTGATTTGGAGTCAAAATCATACAATTTTTGACACCAAAACACCTTTCCATGCTCCCATGATAGAAAAACGCTCATATTATCCTAAAATGGAGTTGGTGGATGGCATCAACATTCCAAAAAGGCTTGAGTGCACCTTTTCACCCTTTGTGTCCCATTCGATTATCCCTAAGGTTCAAAGGGGAAACATGGGACACCAAAGTTCACTCCCACATCATTTCATACCACTTCTTCACTTAAAACACAACTCTGTTTGTTAGGCAGAGCATATGAAGAGTTAAGTGCCTAGGTCCCCTTCCCATGATGATCGGACCCATTGACATAGTTTTAAGCACATGATATCCCCTTTTATTGTTCCTAAGGTGACAAAGGGACATAGTAAACACAAAATTTCACTTTCCCATGTTGGCTCACTCCCGCAACTTGAGACTTGTAACTTTTGCACCTAGGGAGGCTCTAACTTGCATTTCACTTGTCCCCTTCTCATGAGTTGAGACCCATGGATAATTTTATCACCCATGATATCCCATAAATTTATTAGAAAGGTGGAAATGGACATGGGGGAAAAAAAAGTTCACTCCCCCATGAGGTTTCATTTTTCACAACTTTCCCATCACATCTTTTACACCTAGGGAACATCATAACTTGCAAGTAACTTAACCCCTTATCCCCTCCTCAAGATCAGACCCCAATGCCACATTTTTTAGCTAATGGTGTCCCCTTGGATTTAAAAAACATAAAAAATGACATGGATGACATGAACATGTTCTCCCTCTCCTTCGACTCAACTCCCACCACGTGAAAATAAATTTTTAGCCCCCAAAGCCATTTTTCAGCTCTATGCATCTCATTCACACTACACTAGAAGTCACCACTTGTCACCATATAATGAAAAGCACAATTATTTTCCTTTTTTCCCATTTTAAAATCTTACACCATATTTTTATGGTGTAACTCCATGCCAACCCTCTTCCAATAATGGTTTAGCTTACTAGGTTTGATCCAAGGTTAAAATTTACAAAACAATATGACTAACTCCCTCCCGATGAACACTTAATAATTTTTCGAACTTCAAGGTGTTGTGTTTTTTCCTTCAAAATCCATTATTGCACTTTGATTTTGCTGGAATTCTTCAGAATTATTAAGCTTGGAAAATGAATTTTTCTCATATCTCTAAAATGGTGCACCCAATTTCTACTAAAATTTTCTAGTGCTATTCTCTAAACAAAGCCATAAAATTGAATGTAAGAACACTACCATTGATTATATATACAATTTACATTGCATAGAAGAATTTTTTATCCCCTAGAGTTACCTTTTTAGATCTACCGAGTTCTAACAAATGAAATTCCTTGAAAACTGGAGCGAAAGATCCTCCGCGACAAAACTTAATCTTTTGAGATTAGTTTCATTCCAATCCAACAAAAAAATACCTCCATATAAAAATATTAATTTGTGCAAGGCATCATATGTATAAATATAGTAAGTTTCTAAAACAATGGAAATCTCAACATCCTTGTACTCCAAACAAATAAAAACCACCAAAAAGTGAAAATTGTGAAAACTTACTAAAAATAGCTATCGAGATAGTACCAACTAAAAATAGAAAGTATTGCAATTAGGATCAAGTCACTTGTATCAAATAACATTACACCCATCTTAGTTCTTTTTGTGAAAATTGTGCGGCTAGGAAATTTTCTTATGGTTCAAATAAGAAAGAAATCCATCGTAGACTCTCAAAAACTTAGTCTCAAGGTGAATTCCAAGATTGCTTGTTTCAATCCATTCTAGTAGTCACATTGATGAGTATGTAGGTGAATGCAAAGTTTATTATTTAATAATTTTTAGTAGAATAAATTTCTAATAAGGAACAAATGAATAAGAAGGTACTTGGGTCTCTTGAGATTGATTCCATCCAAGAAGGAGATATCTTTATAACTAAGGTGAATTGTGAATCTCTAGGAAGTCATGAGGAGAAAGGTGATGATCTGCACATTCCAACTCTAACCTTATGTTCAAATATCTTTCCAAGAGGAGAGACATCATATGAATCACACCATGGAAAGGAATAGGTTAGAATGAACTAGCGTGCATAAAATACATTCACTTGAATCGTAGGTCAATGAGGTACCAAAGATCATCATGTTTACAGGATCAAGAATTCATCATATGTCCACTTAGTGTGAGTCACTTGTTGGTGTTTTTGAACACTTATCCAATGCTTTGGAATAAGTCTACATCTCATAGAAGAAGGATATTTACACCACAATGTTTCCGTTCAACGGGTGGTTAGAGGCCAAGAATTTCATTCATGAAGTATTCCCTCATAGATCCATTAGAAGTAAACTCTTTGTCATCAGAGGAGCTTTCCTATCTCCAGATTTCCACTTCTCTCCTTTTTATCTCTCCTTCTCCCTCTTTCTCTAACATTATATTTCTTCATTTGGAATGTAATTTTTCACTCTTTCATCTTATTCACTTAAGTGACTTAATACTACATTTTAAAACTCCATTTTTCAAAAATAATAGAAGGACTTAATTTCATTCCTAAGGGAATGCAAAAATTCATAAGTGGTGGTGAGATGAAGAGTCACATTGGGGGGAGAGGAAGAGACATTTTGTAATCTATAAATTGGAATGAATTCTCCCATTCAAAAGGGTTATCAATTCTTTATTGTTGTAATTTGTTGGATTTCACCACTACTTTAAGCACTAAAGCTAAAATTTTCTATCTCCTTGCATATGTTCTTCCATCCTCTCTATTTTACAACTTTTCAAGCATTGTAATCTTATAAAACCAAGAAGGAAATTTATGTATTTGATTAATGAACTCATAGAAATTTTTGTCTCTGATTTATTAGTCTTACTATTGCTTACATGGTTTATTTATTCCTATTGAATGTGGACCTACTTTGGCTAATGTGTGTGAAATTTGTAAGTCTACTCACAACATTAACCCCCTCTCTCAATTTCCCCATCTCCTCTTTACCTCTCTTAAAATTAAATTCATCCTTTCTATATCATACAAACATTTTTACCACTGGTTTAATGGAGTATTTCCTATGTGATCCATGGTCTAATTGCCACCCCATAGTTCTAGTTAGTTTACATTCAATAAATGGGAGTCTCCCCATACCCAAGAAGGAGGGGCTTAGCCTATGACCGTTGGTGAAAACCAATAATTTTCCTCATTATAAATTTTTCACCAATTTTTTTGGATACTCTATTAGGGAAGATCTTCCTTGTGTGCCCTATAAAAATGTCTAAAAATACAAAAAAATCAGATATTTAAAAATCACAAAAATCATAAAATCTAAATTTAGAAATCTAGAAACTCATTGTTGAAAATTCAAGAAACCTATCATTTCCAAGCTATAAATTTTCATTTACATATTGGAAAATATTTTATAAACTGGTAGAAAGAAGATTCACTAAATAAGATCAAGTAGGTGGAGTTATAGTCTTTCATGATCTTATGTTTGAAGCTGCAAAGAATAAGAAGATTTCATAATTTCTCCCATATAAATACCAAGACAAATTCCTGAAAATCCACTTAAGGATCCCATTGGAGAATTATTTGTATAACCATTAGATATTATATTAGAAAAAATGAAGAATAATAAATGGGTATACTTGTTCCATGGGGACAGAACACTAGTCCACTAGCTTTGGCTCCTCCACTACATGATTTACCAAAAGGATCAAGGAAGAAATTTCCCAAGTTATATGGAGACAGAAAGTAACATCCCGATGATCACATCACATATTTCATCACAACATGTGGATTTATTAGATTGGAAGATGAATATTTTGTTGTGTGGTTATTTGTGGAGTCATCACAAGATGCCATGGTGGAATGGTTTTACTATCTACCTCATTCAATTACTGACTAGGAAAACATGAAAACTAAGTTTTAAGAAAGATTAAAGATAGTATAATATGTTCATGCCATCCTTTCTCAATTAGCTCAGATGAAGAAAGAACTAAAATATCCCATGAGATAATTTTTGGCAAAATTCAACAAGTTGGTCAACAAAATTTCTATTGGTGCTCGCACTCTCAGAGAAAATCAAAAGATATTCTTCATAAATGATCAACTACCTAAAGTTAGGTTCATATTGAGAATATCTCGACAAAATAATTTGGAAAACACTCAAGAAATTTCCATTGAAGTTGAATATGACCTTATCATGTTAGGGAAAATCAAGAACTATTCAATAAGGAATAAGGTCCAAAGTTTCAAAGATGAAAGTGTTGATCCATTGTTGCAAAAATGGTCAATGATTTGACTATATTGAAGAAGGAAATTGCTCAACATGCCTCATACCAAAACTAGAATAGGAATAATATTTTAGGAGCACACTAAAGGATCACCTTGGAAGATCCACTAGTTAATGTGGTATGTGGAACCAATGAAGATGAAGGAGATGAATTTTTTTGAATCTAAAAGTAAAATAGAAGAAAAATATGGATATGCAAGGTTTGGGTATTTTAAATACTCACATGAATAATTTCATGAATAATCTATGGCTAATATGAATAACTACTCTTGTGTAATTTTCAACCACTCGCAAATAAAGAAATAAGCCTCTTCTTTCTGTTCCCGAGAAAAAAACTTGAATCTTCAAATGACGACTCTATAAAAACAAAAATAAGGATCATCACCGCCCACTTCCATAGGGCCGAGATAAGAAGAAACCCTAGACTACCTCAATCAAGAATCCATATGCCTCTTTGAGTAAGTCTATTTCATCTTCTCTATTCAAATTTGTTTTTTCTTATATTGATCGTAAGAATGCAAATCCTACTCTTGTCAAGGTTGGCATAGTTCCCATGTGCTTACAACTTATTCACCTTTTGACATCATTGAACATCTCAAGAAATATAAAATTCAAATATCTGAGTCTAAGTACTTGAAAACTCACCCAAGTAGTTTGATATATTTGTCCAATTTATCAAAGGAAGTAATTCAAATAATTGTCACAAAAGTGTCAACATCAAAGAACCACTTCCCACTCCTAACACCACTCCTTAGAACCTTATTTCTTTTGTATCCTCCACTTCTGGGAATGTAGAACCTTTCTATCTAGCCTTACTAGTCGATGGGTATAAATTGAATAACTACATTATTGAACCTGGTGCCTTTGACAATATCATGCACACCAAGGTTTCAAAGGATCTTTGTCTCTCTCTTACCCCCACTACGGCCATTTTTACTTCATAGAAACCAAATAAGTTCCTCTCATTTGCCAAGTGAAATATTATCAAGTTTCATTTATAGATTTTACTAACAAAAATATTATGATGAAAATATTGGTGGCAGAGTATATGTCAACTTTGTATGGTATGTTATTGAGATAGAGTTTCTATCGGGATGTTGTTGGAGATATACAGATGGATTGGTCATATGTGATAATAACCATAAATGGTAGAATGAAGAAGATCCTTCCTATCAGGAAAATGAAATACATGATTCAAAATCTAGATGACCCAAGGGAGGACACACTATTTCAAGATTCAAGGTATGGAAATTTTTATAGCTTTAGAGGAAGATGTTGAGCTACCCATGTTGATGGAGGAGTATCTAGGTGTGACAGAGCCAATTGGAAAACATCATGATGATTTGATGGAGTTGGAATTTGATAGTGTGTACTTCCTATTAAACATGAATGTAGATTCTCTACTTGTTGGTGATGGAGGTCATGGAAATATTGAATTACAACAAAAATCTTGAGGTGACAAGTAATACAGATCATAAATAAGAAGTGACATCAAATGAATTCTTAGCAGGTGAATCCCAAATTTCCAATCATCTTCTTGAGGTCTAACATGGAGACGTGAACCAATCATGTGAAAAATAATTGCTTGGAGAAATTGAGAACATGGAGCATCAAGAGGCTTGTGATAATGTTTGAAATCTCAACATATTTTCTGAGAACTAGATCATGGAGACTATGGTCATGAAACAAGTAACTAACCAAGGTTAAATGTCTATTAAAGACCATAAGCCTCGTATGAAAATCACAATCTTGGTATCATCAAAACTCATTCTTATAGTAGAAATAAAATATTAAAAACTCGGGATGAATTTGTAAATGGATAAGCAGATGGAAACAATATATCAAAGTAATAAAGGTAATTAGATGTCTAATTGGAACCTCAATTACAAGAACAATCATGAAAATTTTCTCAAGAAATTGAGAAAGGGGTCATATTTCAGTGAGTCAGTCAATGGATTTGCATAACAAAGGAATTTGGTGATACTCATGCATGGGTAAAAATTTAGTGAAGAATCAATACTACATTAAATTGGGTTGTCCCTCGCATGTACCATAAGTAATGTAGGTATGTTTTATCATGTTTCCCTTTCTGTTGTGGGGTTTCCCTTTATGTTATGTGTTTCCCTTTCGGTTATGTGTTTGGGTTGTTTTTCTCTTGGTTGTCCTCATAGCTTTGCTATTTATTTGGTGTGGTGACTCTATGGCCAAATAGATAAGGAACTGGTTTTCTACTCCATAAGAATCAAGTAAGTAATCAGGAAAATTTATGGAAGAAATTTATGTTAGGAATCAAGTAAGCAAGATAGGGTGATTTTGGGTGTAGGGAGTGCCATACTCCAATAGATAAAGATGACGTGTCTAGATGATTCTCGGGAGTTCGGGAGGATTTGTAAAGAAAACATGTATTTAATGGAAATATCTTAGAAGCCTACACATTATGGATATATCACGTTTTTTCCAAGACTTAATAATATCATGTGATAATCTAGGATACTAGAACTGCTCCTTTGAATAAAAAATGGAACAAGACCTAAAATTAAAATTTTAGGAAAAATTGGCTCCTAATAATGGCTATGATGATCTCAATAGGTAATTTGGAGTCAAAATCATATAAGGTTTGACTCCAAAACACCATTCCATGCTCTCGTGACAGAAAAAGCACTCCCGATATCCTAAAATGGAGTTGGTGGATGACATCAACATTCCAAAAAGGATTCAGAACACTTTTTCACCCTGGGTGTTCCCTTGGATTATCCCTAAGGTGAAAATGGGACATGGGGGAAACCAATGTTTTCTCCTCATCATTTCATAACATTATGTCACTTAAAACACAACTTGGTGTGTTAAGCGGAACATGTGAAGAGTTAAGTGCCCATGTCCCATTCCCATGATGAAAAAACCCCTTGGAAAATTTTCAAGCACATAATGTCCCCTTGGATTTTCCAAAAGGTTTAAAAGTGACATGAAAGTGTTCTCCCCATGTTGGCTCACTCCCCGTAACTTGAGACTTGCAAATTTTTCACTTAAGGAGGTTCTAACTTACAAATTTCACTTGTCCCCTTCTCACGAGATGAGACCCATGGCACATTTTTTCACTTATGCTATCCCCATAAATTGTCCCCAAGGTGAAAAGGGACATTGGGGACACAAAATTTCACTCCCCCATAAGGTTTCATTTTTCGCAACTTGCCCATCACATATTTTGCACCTAGGGAACATCATAACTTGCAAGTAACTTAACCCCTTGTCCCCTCCTCATGATTAAACCCATTATGAAATTTTTTTGAGTTGGTAGTGTCCCTTTGGATTTCACCAGTAGAAAAATTGACATGGGGAACATGAAAGTGTACTCCCTATCCTGTTACTCAGCCCTCGGTCACGTGAAAACCAATTTTTAGCCCGTGGAAGCCATTTTCGGTTTTATGCATCTCATTCACACTACACCGTAAGCTACAAATTTTCACCATCTAGTGCAAAGCATAATTATTTTACCCTTATTTCCCATTTCACCTCATTTACCCTATTTTTTATGGTGCAATTCCATTCCAACCCTCTTCCAACCATGGTTTAGCTTGTTGGGTTTGATCCGAGTTAAAAATTGTAAAGTAAATATGACTAACTCCCTCCTCATGAACACTTAATAATTTTTTAAAAATCAAGGTGTTGTGTTTTTCCCTCAAATAATACATTGTTTCATAATGATGCTACTGGAATTCTTCATAACCATCAAATTCATAAAAATAATTTTTCTCATATCTCCAAAGTATTACACCCGATTTCTATGAAATTTTTCAAAGGCACTCCTCCCAAAAAAACCTTCAAGTTAACTGTAAGAACATTGTTATTAATGATCTATAAAATTTACAATATTTAGAAGAAATTTTCATCCCATGGATTTTTGTTTTTAGATCTAAGAGTTATGACAAATGAAAATCCTTGAAAATTGGAGCAGAAGGTCCCGAGACAAAACCTAATCTTTTGAGATCAGCTTCAAGTATAATCCGAAACCTCTAAGACCTCTATCTAAAAATAGTAATTTTTCAAGGCCTCATGTGTCTAAATACAAAGAAGTTTCCAAAACAATGAAAATTTCAACATTTATGTACTCCAAATAAACAAAAATCACCAAAAAGTGAAAATTGTGAAAACTTACAAAAATAGCCATCCTAGACAGACCTACTAAAAATAGAAAGTATTGCAATCGGGATCAAATCACTTGTATCAATTCACATTCCACCTATCTCGAAGGTTTTTTCCACAATTACAAGGCTAGGAAATTGTATCATGGTTCAAATAATAAATAAATCCCTCACAAAGTCTCAAAACATAGTCTCAAAGTGAATTATAAGACTACACATTTCAATCCATCCTAGCAAATCACATAACATGGTAATCATATTTGAATGATGTAGACCATGAAAGGGAATTTGATGACAAATTTATTGAATTTGACTTGTTCTATGACAAAGAGCTACCTAAAAACAACAAGATATTAATTAGTGAGATTAAATACCTTTCTTGTACAAGCTTAGGATTGAACCAAGGTGCAAAGATGAGGATCTTTAATAAAAAAATTAATGTAATTAAATTTTAGTCTTAACAAGATCTCTACAACCCATATACTCAAAAGTAATACATTTGAGAATTCACTCAATGTTTTTTAGTCTTTAAGACCTTTGGTTGATGTTTCCAATCAATTACATGTAATTTGTTCTTTTAACCATTCATTATCCTTTTGACTAAATGAGTAAACAACATCAAGTGAGTAAGAAATCAATATTCTATTTACGTTCACACCTTCATCTTTAGAATGTCTAGTTACTCTCTTATAAGTCCTTTATTTAACTCTTTTAGTTCCTTCCCTGATATTATCTCTCAACATTTACTCCCTATTCTTAAGTTTACCTTCTCATTAACGTCCCGACATGTGACCGTACTATTTTTTATCTCAACCCATACGTTACATTAGTATACATTATATTTTTGTCCTCTAGCTTTCACAATTTACAATTAGTCATGAAAACACAATTATACATCTTATATTAGCACTCATCTCTATCTTGAAACTATTTGAATATCATACCAATATTGTTTTATCAATTAACACATGGTTTCTAATCTCCTTTCAACCTCTTTAACCTCTCGACCCTCTCAATATTTCATTCCACTAAGATAGATTATTAAGATCCTCCACAAATTTTATTCTTTATTGAATGAGAGTGTCTTTATTATATTATAGGACAAACCAAAAATATTAGATTTTTACAATATACCCCGTCATCGTATACCTCATCACAGTCATATTATCATGCATATTCATTGAAAAACAATTTGGAATCCAAATGACCAAGATCTCCCTTCATAGCTTAATGCCTTGCTTTGTCTCTTGTATTAGGTCTATTGTTGTACACTTAAAGGACTAAAATTCACATTCTATAGTTTTCCAAGACACTATTAAATTTTTCAAGTACCCATTTTTATGTGTAATAAGGTCCATGAGTTTCGTGTCTAACTCTTTATAGGTTTTACCTAGTTTATATTTATATTTTTTAGTAATTAGGCCTTATTGGATTTGGAATATTCCTCACAAAACTATCAAATAAATATTCTGAATGTGGATATGAAACACCCTAAAATACTTTCTATCTTAAATTAGACTTCATCTAGACCATTTATTCCAAGTTTCAACATTTAATTCTTCATAATGGAAAAGATATAATAGTTTTACTCAAAACCCTAGGTAAGGGTTTCATAAGGTCTTGAGAGGAGAGAATTTGATGTATCATTTTTATTTTTCATTTATAAGGATCAAGACTCATTAGATAAGGTGTGTAGAACTCCTATGTGACTTTATACCTTCTATTATTTAGGTAAAAGTTGTTTTCATAAGCTTATATAATAAGGTTTATCTCAAAAATACATTGAGAATGACATTAACATATGAAGTATTTCACTGTAATCTCAAGATATGGTGGAAAATTATCACAAATTCATTCCTTAAACTCATGAATACACCAAATCATGCATTAAATATCCCCTCACTTGTAAATTATAGCTTGCACAATACTTAGTAATTTAGAACTACTAACTTATAGCTTGCAATGTATTTCTTGTCCATTCAATGAACCTGCATAGCCATATTAGTCCTCCAAAACACAAAGTTTCCTTTGAGAATATGGATAACATAACATATAGTTTTATCAAATCAAGATTACTCTAACATATTTATTACACCACCATCCTCATAATCTTAACATTATATATTATAATCAATACACACACAAAATCCATCTTTACACATATCATTTATAAGAAACCATACTTCCCCAAATCAATATTTGTATTATATAAATGTTCTTGATTTACATAAAGATTTAGTAGCTTTTTAGTTCTTCTACATTTACTACCTTTATAAAATTCTTCTATCTTACCTCTACATCCTGATTTGCATCCTTCTTTATAACTTTTTATGACTATTATTCAAGGAAGATTCATTCCCATCAAGTCTAAACTGACTTTATAATCCTAAATTCCTAAATATTTCCATAAATCATATAAACATATTAAAATTTTATCCTCCTATGTTGGTTAGAAAGTTTAGAAGATTCTTGTGGTAATTCATAGTTACATGAATTTGAAATTGCAATTAGAACACAATAATACCTTTGACCATCTCAACATATTTAGACTTCATCTAGACCATTTATTCCAAGTTTCAACATTTAATTCTTCATAATGGAAAAGATATAATAGTTTTACTCAAAACCCCAGGTCAGGGTTTCATAAGGTCTTGAGAGGAGAGAATTTGATGTATCATTTTTATTTTTCATTTATAAGGATCAAGACTCATTAGATAAGGTGTGTAGAACTCCTATGTGACTTTATACCTTCTATTATTTAGGTAAAAGTTGTTTTCATAAGCTTATATCTTAAATTAGACTTCATCTAGACCATTTATTCCAAGTTTCAACATTTAATTCTTCATAATGGAAAAGATATAATAGTTTTACTCAAAACCCTAGGTAAGGGTTTCATAAGGTCTTGAGAGGAGAGAATTTGATGTATCATTTTTATTTTTCATTTATAAGGATCAAGACTCATTAGATAAGGTGTGTAGAACTCCTATGTGACTTTATACCTTCTATTATTTAGGTAAAAGTTGTTTTCATAAGCTTATATAATAAGGTTTATCTCAAAAATACATTGAGAATGACATTAACATACGAAGTATTTCACTGTAATCTCAAGATATGGTGAAAATTATCACAAATTCATTCCTTAAACTCATGAATACACCAAATCATGCATTAAATATCCCCTCACTTGTAAATTATAGCTTGCACAATACTTAGTAATTTAGAACTACTAACTTATAGCTTGAATGTATTTCTTGTCCATTCAATGAACTCGCATAGCCATATTAGTCCTCCAAAACACAAAGTTTCCTTTGAGAATATGGATAACATAACATATAGTTTTATCAAATCAAGATTACTCTAACATATTTATTACACCACCATCCTCATAATCTTAACATTATATATTATAATCAATACACACACAAAATCCATCTTTACACATATCATTTATAAGAAACCATACTTCCCCAAATCAATATTTGTATTATATAAATGTTCTTGATTTACATAAAGATTTAGTAGCTTTTAGTTCTTCTACATTTACTACCTTTATAAAATTCTTCTATCTTACCTCTACATCCTGATTTGCATCCTTCTTTATAACTTTTATGACTATTATTCAAGGAAGATTCATTCCCATCAAGTCTAAACTGACTTTATAATCCTAAATTCCTAAATATTTCCATAAATCATATAAACATATTAAAATTTTATCCTCCTATGTTGGTTAGAAAGTTTAGAAGATTCTTGCAAATTCATAGTTACATGAATTTGAAATTGCAATTAGAACACAATAATACCTTTGACCATCTCAACATATTTAGACTTCATCTAGACCATTTATTCCAAGTTTCAACATTTAATTCTTTATAATGGAAAAGATATAATAGTTTTACTCAAAACCCTAGGTCGTGGTTTCATAAGGTCTTGAGAGGAGAGAATTTGATGTATCATTTTTATTTTTCATTTATAAGTATCAAGACTCGTTAGATAAGGTGTGTAAAACTCCTATGTGACTTTATACCTTCTATTATTTAGGTAAAAGTTGTTTTCATAAGCTTATATAATAAGGTTTATCTCAAAAATACATTGAGAATGACATTAACATATGAAGTATTTCACCGTAATCTCAAGATATGGTGGAAAATTATCACAAATTCATTCCTTAAACTCATGAATACACCAAATCATGCATTAAATATCCCCTCACTTGTAAATTATAGCTTGACAATACTTAGTAATTTAGAACTACTAACTTATAGCTTGCAAATGTATTTCTTGTCCATTCAATGAACTCGCATAGCCATATTAGTCCTCCAAAACAAAAAGTTCCTTTGAGAATATGGATAACATAACATATAGTTTTATCAAATCAAGATTACTCTAACATATTTATTACACCACCATCCTCATAATCTTAACATTATATATTATAATCAATACACACACAAAATCCATCTTTACACATATCATTTATAAGAAACCATACTTCCCCAAATCAATATTTGTATTATATAAATGTTCTTGATTTACATAAAGATTTAGTAGCTTTTTAGTTCTTCTACATTTACTACCTTTATAAAATTCTTGTATCTTACCTCTACATCCTGATTTACATCCTTCTTTATAACTTTTTATGACTATTATTCAAGGATGATTCATTCCCATCAAGTCTAAACTGACTTTATAATCCTAAATTCCTAAATATTTCCATAAATCATATAAACATATTAAAATTTTATCCTCCTATGTTTGTTAGAAAGTTTAGAAGATTCTTGCGTAATTCATAGTTACATGAATTTGAAATTGCAATTAGAACACAATAATACCTTTGACCATCTCAACATATTTAGGCTCCTTTACAAATGCTTATTTCCTTATGACTTATGCTTGGAAATTAAAATTTTCAAACTACACAAATAAAGGACTCCTAGATGAGATACTATAAAAAAACATGAATCCATGATTGTGAAAAAACACACTAATTACACCTTGGTGGATGATGCTTATGTATCAAACTCCCCAAGAAAATAAATTTGAGCTCTTACTCAAATATTTCTTCCTTTTTCTCCAATTGTACTAAATTGGTACAATCCTTCTGATTTCATGAGTGTTCTCCTCCTTTTCATCTGCTTTCTATTTTTTCATAGTTCCACCCTCCAAGATGAGGATATCTTCTTGTAGTATATCTATTTGAACTCTCTCAAGATATCTTCTCTCTATGCTTTTCACGTCCATAATCAACAAACTTGTACACACACAGTCAAATGAACTATTAAATGTAAAACTTTGAGACCTTTAAGTCTCATAAAATTCTTTCTACAACTGCTTTGGTCCTTCAACTTTTTATTTTAGTCTTTGTTTTTGTACAATCATCTTTTGCATTCTCTTTTTAGCTGCATTATCATTGTAAATGAAAATTTCCAAGGCTTTTATTTAAGCCTCTAGTTTTTCTAGACTTTCATAATGAACAAAGCATTCAATTTCCTTCTTTTGTTAATTCTTCTTCCAAACATGTAGTCACACACTCAAAGACAATGTTAGATTCAAAATTTTGAGGAAAAATTTCCCGCCCTGGTACTTCTTTTGAAACCACTTCTTCTTATTTGAGAGAGGCTAGAAATGCTTGTATGACCTCTTCATAATCAATTTTTTCTTCCACTAGAAGAAATTATTTCACCATGTTTGTTTCACTTCCTATATCTTTATTCCTCATGACCTTATAGGATTTATTCACTCTCTTTATCAAAGTAACCAACATTTGTTTTGTTCTCCTTTTTGACAAGTGGCTCAATTGGCCACTTTACTCTTCATCTTATCTTCCATCCACACCACATGTCATTCCCTATCTTCTCGTATAAAGATCATCAATCTCTCTAACCTTTCTTTCAAATCCATTTTATTATTCTCAAACTTTAAGTCTTAACTCTTCATTTTATCTCCCTTCAACTATTTTTTCCTCTCTTCTTCTCAATACCTCACCTAGGTCTTTTCCACCCTATTATGTTGGTATTCTCTGAAGGTTGATCATTACTTATGATTAAGTTAAACTGAAATATTCCTCTTACAAGATTCAATGATATTATTGTCCTTCTTATCAAGCTATTATGAGTTTACTTCAAGGAAATTTATTTCTTCTTAACTACTACACCTTATTGTCTCATGTACTTAGAGTCTCCCCGATTGGAAATTGTTGTATCGAACCTTAATTCCTCTTTTTTAGTTCAATATTAATCTCAAAAATAAAGTACCATACTCAACATAAGAAATAAATATTACTAATCCACAATTAAAATACTGAAGATCCTCTTCTTCTCTAATCCTTTATTTAAGATATTTTTTCAGCTCTAATACAAAAATTGATGACACCTTATTTGAATTTCACTTGTTCTCTAACAAGAGCTACCTCAAATTCAACAAGAGATTCATTAGTGAGATTTAATACCTTTATTATACAAGCTTAGGATTGAACCAAGGTTCCAAGATGAGGATATTTAATACAAAATTATTGCAATTTAATTTGATTCTTAACAAAATATCTAAAACTTATATATTTAAAAGCATTGAATTTGAGAATTCATTCAATGTTTTTTGTTCTTTAAGACCTTTGGTTGATGTTTCTAACCAATTACATGTAATATAGTATTTTAGCCATTAATTATCCTTTTGAATAAATGAGTAAACAACATAAAATGAGTAATAAATAAATTTTCTATTTTTATTCACACCTTCATCTTTAAAATGTCTAGTTACTCTCTTATAAATCCTTTATTTAACTCTTCTAGTTCCTTCCTGCTATTAGCTCTCAACATTTACTCCCTATTATTAATTTTACATTCTCATTATCCTCTGACCTATGACTGTAATATTTTATATTAAACCCATACATCACCTTAATACAAATTCTCTTCATATCCTCCAACTTGCAAAGTTACAATTAGTCATGAAAACTGAATTATACATCTTATGTTAGCACTTTTTCTTGTCTTGAAACTATTTAAATATTATACCAATGTTGTTTTATAAATTTAAAAATGGTTTATGATTTCCTTTCAACCTCTTTAACCTCTTGTCCCTCTCAAGATTTCATTCCACTAAGCTAGATTATTGTTGGGCCTCTAAAATATTGACTAATTCCAAAAAGGTGCATGGGCACACAAGAATGAAGTTAAGAAATGGGTGCACAAGGAGAAGGCGCGCAAGGCAAGGTTCTAGGAGGATCTTAGTAGAACCTGTGATACGTGCCCATAGGACAAGGTCTTGGGACTTAGCTGTATTTGGCGTATCGGGAAAGACACAAGAAAAGTGTGACCCGACTGTGCATGCGGAGTAAATAAGGTGCCATCCTAGCAACAGGTTGGCCTAGGAAGGAATATGCCATGTAATGGAAGCTCCTAGAATACCATCATGACAAGGAGTGGAGAGTTTAGGCCTGGAGGAGCATGCACCCATGGAGGACCACATTTAGACACTTGGCACTAGATCTGAGGCCACAGAAAGATGATTTGGCACTTTGAGATGCCTATATATACAAGTGCCTACAGAAGGAAAGAGAGATGAAGAGAGAGCAGAGCTCTGCAGAAATGATGCAAAGGAATTCTATTTGAGTTGGGTAGATAAAACATAGGAGATGGATGTATCAAGGGCTTGATGTTTAATTTTTTGTTTTGAGATTCAAATGATAGGAATCCAGCTATGATGTATGACTTGGTCTTCCTTTTTGCGATGCTCTATAATGAATCTAATGAATGTAATGAGGTTACTAGTTTTTATGAATATGATCGCAATGATTTTGGTGCATATACATATCTTCATGGTTATGTTTGATGCATGTTTATGGAATGAGCTTGAATCCTTTCACATTTCCATTTTTGTTTTGATTCAGTTTTTAATCATAAGTACTTTTATGTCCTGGAATGACTACACCGATCTAGAAGCTGTTATGAGCTCTATGATGATTGTATGTCTCATTGTCGAGTAGGTATTTACCTTAGCTCATGTTCACCTAGGTGCTTTATTTACCTTTATTGTATTTATCCTCACCCACTTATGTGTGGATATATCTTTTATCTTATTTAGATATTAGGAGATATTATCTAGTTGTTAGGTATAGTTCTTTCCTTGATCTATGGTATTGACTAGATCCTTGATGTCTAGTTCTCTCCTAAATCTATGGTCTTGACTATTTCTTTGATGACTAGTTATTTCCTTGATTTATGGCTTGATCTACGACCTTGACCGGTTCTTAGATTGTTATTCCTTACCTAGTTAAGCAAGGCCCATTCTCAATGTATCGCATTAAGTTCCATTATAATATATGATATTTCTACTCATTTGTTTGCAAAGGTTTTACACCCATTAAAATCCTTAGCCCTTAGTCATATGGCATGGTCATATGAGGGCTTAAAGATTGTGATTCCTACTAGTAGGTGCTTAACTTCAACCCCCTTTAATTTTATTTATGTGGTGAAGGCAACAACAATTTATTTAGTTTTAGTGGCAACTAAAATAAATAATAGCACAAAATATAAAAAGCTTGTATCTTTTGATCCGTAACTCGGTTTTGAGTGCTTGTTTTTTCATGCTCTTTCCATTAGAGTTATTTATTTTGAGACTTGAACTATAATTATAAAGTTCCAAATATGGAGGAGTGTTGTAATCAATTGTGGATGCAATTTCAGCTAAGCCCGACATCCTAAATTTTTTAGAGTTGTAGTTTGTACCTATCATGGATTCTGAGAATGATATGCTTTTCTTTGAAGTATGCGGACTTCAAGAGGATATTGTAAATTTTTGGATTTCTCAAGAAGTGAAATTATCTTCTACAATCACTCATCAACCATAAGGATACAATAATACACTTCCTGCATGACAAACTTGCTAGCCTACAACATCACCATCATATTGTAGACAACCATATCCATGCTCCTAGTCCACTTGCAGCTATTTCTCTTGTACCCACTGACATTGATCCGTAATTCTTTGATCCTGAACATGCTTTTGATGCTTCTAAACCTATGAGGTTTGTTACTGCATGCTCTTCCACATCTTTGGCTATTATAGTACCACATGTTGTGTATCCTACTTCTGCTCAGATGCATGGATTTTTTAAGAAGCATACCACTGCATTCAGTTCTCACATGCTCCATTTTATGGGTCTCACTAGAGGAGTCATTGGCAGAAATTCATAGGGAATTGTTTCCTCTATTCCACATGTTAAGTGGAATTCTCGTCATGACATTGGTTTTCGAGCAGATACTTCATAGGGATCACACATTGATAGAGCTCCTTTTTTGTTTGCTTGACTCTTTCTGAGGATCATGAGCAACACATAAGTTCTGCACCTTCACTCAGGATTGAGAAACCTGAGATTTCAGTTATCAGACATGATCAACCTGACACACATTTTGATGTTATTTTACATGCACCCATTGTGCATTTTGCACCAAGTCATATGCAGGCATCTTCTTCATCCATCCGTGTTGATTTGGGGTGGATATCTAATCACTCATGGTGGCGACATAGGAATTCATTAAGAGGACTCTACAGGCATGGCTCCTCCACCATTCGGCCTCTTGCTCCACTTTCTATACCTTATGCATTGTGATGCTTCTTGTTTTGAGCATTTTTCTTTAACAGGTGTAGTGTATCTCTCTTGTTTGTTGAGAGATTTTGTATCTGTATTTTCGACACTTTTGGCATGTTGACAATATCTCTTATGGGGGATCTATTCTGGTGCATTCCAGTGTTAGTTTTTCAGTGTTCGAGTAGTTATTTTGACAACTCATATAGATTTATAGCGTCACTCCACCCATTCAGCAGTATGGGAGGGTGTGGTGTTGATCCTTCTTCTTCGGGTTTCGTGTCCTTGCCTTGTTACCTTGGCTTTTCTTGGATCGTGACACTCTAGAGTTTGTGTCCTTGCCTTGTTGCTTTGGTTTTTGTTCTTGGATTATGGCACACCTATTTGCAGCAGTTGATCAAATTATGTTTGGTGTTTCTTTTGTACTTTTGACATCATTCCGCTTGATCTCCTCAGATGGAGCTATTCTGGTGAAACCTAGTGTCAGTTGTTTTTGAGTTTTGTGATCGAGCAGTGGATTTAGACCATAGTGCAAACCAAACTTCTTCAGAATTGTATGAGTTTTTGAGCCGAGCTTCTTGGGATGCCTTGGAGTGGGTCTTTACTCTCTTTACTTTGTTGTTACTGGTTTTGGGTACCTTGTGGTGTCCCTTCTTTTCCTGGGCTTATTGTACATGAGTACCTCAACAGCCTAGTTTTCTGGGACTCATACTGTGGACATGCCACTTCTATTTTGGCCCCTAGCTTCACTTGAGGGGCGGGTGTTAGAGTAGGTATTTACCTTATCTCATGTTCACCTAGGTACATTATTTACCTTTATTGTATTTATCCTCACCCACTTATGTGTATGGATATTTCTTTTATCTTATTTAGATATTAGGAGATATTATCTATTTGTTAGGTATAGTTCTTTCCTTGATCTATGGTATTGACTAATTCTTTCCTTGTTCTATGGTATTGACTAGATCCTTAATGTCTAGTTATCTCCTAAATCTATGGTCTTGACTAGTTATTTGATGACTAATTATTTCCTTGATTTATGGCTTGATCTACGACCTTGACTAGTTCTTAGATTGTTATTCCTTGCCTATTTAAGCAAGGCCCATTCTCAATGTATTGCATTAAGTTCCATTATAATATATGATATTGCTACTCATTTGTTTGCAAAGGTTTTATGTAAATATATTCGAAAATTTCTTTCATCTTATTGATCGTGGTGTTTGATTAGCATCTATGTTCTTGGCTTGGTACGATCTGGTTATCGTTCCTTTCACTCATTTCCACTCACTTCCTTTAAGTTTGGATCATAGATGACGTTTTCCCACTCAACTCACATAATAGAGAGACTCGCATGCACGCATGCCTCGGGTGAGCACTCAAAGACCGACCGGGTGATAGGCCAACACGCATGGGGTTCCCTTATTCTTGGTGGGTGTAAAAATGACTACATCTTGGTTCCATTTCCATGACCTCTTTTCGAAGTTATAGTGGGAAATGACATACATCATGATCTGTGTAATAAGTGATGATAAAACTCCTAAATTTGGAAAGTGTTGAATCATGGTTCAAGAGCACGGAGGAAGAATTTTCTTAGAGATTTAGCGCTACACCTGAGTTTGATGCACGTAGATGGGTAGAAGAGAACCTCTACAATGAGTTCTATGAAACTTTTTTCTATTGCTCCATAGTAGAGTTATATGAATGGCTCTCGAAATATACATCCAAATCAAGGTGGTATCAGATCACACATGTGGACCCAAGAAGAATACCAATGGCTAAAAGATGTAGATCCGACATGGACTCATTCTGTGGATCATTGGTGGAAAGGTGTGTTGGCTAGCTACACTGGAGTATGCTATTTCTACATATTCTTATCTCTGGAAGTCATTGAGTTTGAGTTTTTGTGGGAGCCTGAGAGGATCGCTTTCTACGTGTTATCCCTTTGGAAATGAAGATTTTGATTGTTACCTTGAGTTTAGAGGAATCTCTGATGGCTAGTTAAACCATTCTCGAGTGTTGGGCTAGGAATGTAGAGTGGAGGAAGATGGAAGACATTGTGACAGAAAGAAAGGGAGGAGAGATGGCTCAAGTATATGAAGCGCGTGAAAGGGATATTTATAGAAAACGTGAGGTTACAAGTGTGATGGATGTATGGAGCCAAATGGTGTAAGAAGGATTTTAGGTTCACGCAGAGGGTGTAGAACCCGAGCAGTACTATCCATATTGGAAAATGTGTAAGAGAGACCCCTTTGGACTCCAATGAGAGTTACTCACATGGAGAGAGAAGATTCGTTGGTGCAGATCTAAACCCACCTTGTAACCAAACCCTGGCACTTGGTTTTCTAGATCAAGGGAGGACTATCATTGACTTGGTTGGTATCGGTGGAAGTGACATATCTATGCCTAGGAGATACAATTTTTCATTTCCTACTTCTATGGCTGCATAAACTATTCTAGTATTCAAAGGAATTTTTGGACCAGGAGAAAATACACAAGGCTTGGCTAATGCATTGAGAAGTGGCATGTGACACACATATGGTAGTGGCACAATTCCACGTATGAGCTTGGCATGTAATTTAGTGGGACGTTGGGGACCCTAGGTGTGATCGATTTAGGCCTATTACTAGTGGTAGGAGGATCTAGAGGATGAACCGGTGGATCCAAGGCTCAAGAATTGGTGGATCTAGTGGATATGATGGAGGAGGGAACACCGTGAGGAAACCAAGGATCTGGACCAGAGGATAGGGCCTCACCACCTCCTCAAGTAATATTTGAAATGTCTTTACACTTGCTAGACTACTAGGGCATAGAGGATGCTGCAGAGCATGTTCACAAGTGTGAATTTCTATGGTGCACGAAGGGGATCACAACCTAGAGCAGTATAGGCTAGTCAGTTTGCAATGACATTGCAAGAGTGCACACATAGTGGTATAGGAAGTATGACCCCATTAGACGGTGGTAGATTACACCACATTTAAAAACATGTTCTAGCAGATTTCCACATCCCCGAGTTCAAGCATAAGAGCATCGTGCCTTTAAAGAGATTCAACAGGGAATGGTGGAGAGTGTGTAGGAGTATGACACACAGCTTTAAGACTCTTCACAAAATTGTCATATGACATTCACCCTTCACAACATGCTCAATGGTTTATTAGAGGGTTGATAACTCTATTTAGAAGAGCTTTATCTCATAAAACTATCATAGATCCGCATGAGGCATTTGAATCCACCCTATGCGCCGAAGTCATTGGAAGTGTTGACACTGGGTTGCTGTTCTCTAGAAGCTCAAATCACTTCGTGGATAAGCGCTTGGAAATTTTTTTACGAACTTAGCTCATGAGGCTCGCAGTGGAATATGGTGTACAAATTGTGAAGTAGAAGGGCATGCCAAAGATAGTTTCCCTCGGAAGATAATACATGCCGTAGTAGTAGATTATGAGATTTTTCATGGGGACCATGATGCAAGTAGATGTCCTTTATTACATCATGTAATTTGAAAGAATGTATCTTACTATTGTAAGATTTGTACCTCTATAACCCATGATACTAAGGATTGTAGGCTTATTAATCAGATCCATGAGGTCATTGATCATGGTGTGTGCTAGACTAGCATTGCCAGTAATTCTAAGGGTGATGACCACCATTATGAGGAACGCGCAAATGGGGGCACACGTGGAAGAAGTTATCATAGAGGATTCCATGGTCATGGTAATTGTAGAGGAGGAAGGAGTGAGTTCCCATGTGGAACCTATTTTAATTGTGGGTCTATAGACCACTACAAATGTGAATGTCCATATCTATTACAATGCTCATGGTGCAGGAAAAAGCACAAGTATGAAGAGTGTCCGGAACTCTACGAGCATATGAACCAGTAGCACTAGAAAGATAAGGGCATTACTATGGTAAGTGTAAAAAGGGATGATCTGTAATGGATACCAAGAGTGGCACGTGAGTCGAACTAGAACTCCGTGTTGGTGACTACAAGAGTAGAAGTTACACGCGTAAGGGAAATACCAAGGTAGAAGAACGTAGTTTCAAGGGAAGAAGTGGTACATAGGAAGTACCTAGACCCTACACATTAGCATGAGGTATATTAAGAAACCATGAATGTCATTTAGAGTTTCTAAGGATAAATCTAGTGTCTAAATGAGCAGCCTCAGGAGGGAGGGGAAAAGAAGAAAGGTTGAGGTGTCAAAGGATGAACTAAATGAGGTCAAGGAAGTATGTAAAATGTTAAGGCAAGAGAATATTATTCCCTTTCTAGGAGCATGGTTAAGAGAGAAGGTACCATGCAACAGAGAAGAGCATGACAGTAGGTCTTATATGTAAACCTTCCCCTCATAGCCTTGACTATGATAGGGAGATCACGTTAAATGTGGTCGTGGATGGATGGATCCTTAGTAATATCCTCATTGACATAGGCATGGAGGTCAATGTTCTCACCTTGGATGCATGGCATCAAATGGGAAGACTTGCATTACAACCATCTTTAAATGTGTTGTATATGGAAAACAAAATGAAGGCAATTCCCATCGGTGTCTTAAAGGATGTAGCTATCACCATTTAGGGGGCTAAGTTTACTAGGGAATTTGAAGTCTTAGCGCTCACCGAGGCAGATAATTTCCCAGCATTACTTGGGTGCCCATGGCGCTATAAGAACAATGCAGATCTTTGTTTTAACAAGGGATATATAAGCTTTGAGAATGAGGAGGAGCAGATCATCATACCCCTGGCTGATGGAAAATCAACACCCTATATTAAACCTTCGTGGATAAGAGGTCCTAGATAGAATATATGTGTTCTCAATCAGGGATCCAGAGGTAATCCATCCCATAGAAGGAGTTATCTAGTTTGAGGATGCTTAGTCCTTAAGTGACACCACCAGCGTAGCATGTGATAATTGGGTGCATGGGACCTATGAGTTAATCGAATGACACTTGAGAGGATCAGTGACAAAGGTGACAAAGGTGCGTATAGTCCAGTGCCTAGGGGGAAAGGAGCTACCTAAGTACTCAGGAGGAGCCTTCCCTGAGGTCTTTTTGCAGGAGATGGAAGCTTAGTGGAAGGAGGAGAATGAACGAAGAGGGATGTTAAGTTATGTCCTTATTAGAATCACAGTAAGCGTTGGTGGGTGACACATCAAGAGAACCTCTTGGAATGGCATGAGGTGAGAATTTCCTTCTCCATAAGGGTTTGTAGGATTAATGAGCCCACAACTATAAAATACTACCATGGTAAGGAGATCGCTTCCTTCCATATCCAAGCATGTGAGACAACCTAGATGGGAAATGCATAAGCATTACCACCTTCATTATGGGTTCACAAGTTATACTCCACCTTGCAAGGTTGTGCACGCACATGGTATATCCACTCAAAGATGCATCACCAAACTAGTAATTAGTGAGAATTGGTAGTTAACCTCATTCAAACATTTGAGTACCAGAGTACAAAGCCATTAGTACATAAGTCATTACAGGTAGTCAAATGCCTTACAACAGGGGATAGTGCTATGGTGGAAGACAAAATACAAGAGTTTCTAGGTGAACCCGGCTTGAAGATGCTCTTTAAGGAAGAATAAATAGAAGAGATACAGCTTTAAGTGTGCATGTATAAAGCAAGAAAAAGGAAAGATGGTGTATGTTATTGATGGAGAAGAAATGGAAAACTTAGATGTTGACCATTCTATGGGGACGCGTGAGGTTTTAGATAGTTTTGATGAACATGCGCATGCCTATCATGAGCCTTTAAGGAAAAAAAGGTTAACATCGGCTCAGAAGAAGAGCCTAAGGAGGAAATCATCAGAGATTATTGGTCAAAGAAATAAGTCTCTAAGATCATTGATCTTTTACGTGAGTTTAAGGATTTATTCCCATGTGGGTATCATGAGCTTAAAGGAGTCCACCATTCCTTGGGGGAGATGAGGAGAAAGATGAAGGAAGGTGCACGCCCAGTTAGAAAAGACCATACCGGATGAATCCTAACCTACACATGAAGGTCAAAGAAGAAATAGATAAGATGATAGTGTCGGCATCATTGAAGTTGTTGAAGAGTCAGAATGGATAATTCCAATGGTGATTAGTATCAAGAAGGAAAAAAGGATAAGGATTTGTGTTGATTACAAGGACCTAAATGCAGTATGTATCATTGATCCTTTCCCAACCCCATTTACTGAAGAGATCTTATAGGGAGTGGTAGGACGTGAGGTCTACTCTTCCACAGATGGATTCTTAGGCTATCACCAGGTAAGGATTGTGAAGGAGGACTAGAGAAAGACAACTTTCACCACTCGGCCTTGGGAATTTTTTCCTATACAACCATGCCTTTTGGATTGAAGAATGCACTGTTGTGTTCTTGCGCATTGTTGTGCAAGCTTTCCATGACTTTATCCATAAATTTCTTCAAGTCTACCCGGGTGATTGGATGGTATATGGGTTAGTAAAGGACTATTGTGACAATTTAAGGCTGATGTTTGAAAGGTGTCGAACTTGAGGATATCCCTCAACATTAGGACATGTGTCTCTTGCTACCCCATTTGGAACATTATCGGGACACATCATATGTAAGGAGGGCTCATAGTAGATCCCACAAAAGTTTCAAGTGATTGTGGGATTGAGGGAACCTACTAGTCAAAGCGTAGTGCATAGATTTCTCGGCATATGGGGTAGTATAGGAAGTTCATTAAGGGATATGCCAAGATCGATGCACCCATATAAGAGTTTCTTAGACATAAAATTTCCTTTCATTGGGGAGAGGTGCAACAGAAGGCATTTGACACTTTGAAGGATAGGCTTGTCACTCGCACCCATCCTACATTTTCCCTCTTGGGATAAGCCCTTGCATGTTCATGTTGATGCCTCAGAACCACCATTCAAGTAATACTTACAAAACCTAGTGAAGGGATTGTTGATCATCCTTTGTGCTTTGTAAGTAGGAAGTTGACACCAATGAGTAGAATTATACTACAATTGAGTGCGAGACATTATCAATGATTTATGTGTTTCACAAGTTCGCATAATATTTACTAGTAACTCTATTTATATTCTACACTCGATCATATGGCATTGAAATATTTAGTAAACAATACCATCCTACAAGGGTGCATATGTTGGTGGGTACTTTGTTGTTCCAAGAATTCAAGTTCACAAAGTGGTTGTCAAACCAAGAAAAATTAATTCCGGACCTAATCATTTGTCTAGGATTGATTCAAGAGAGAATGTGCAAAGCATTGAGGATACCATGCCATATGCACAACTATTTAGGTTATGGCGTGTGCCCTCAAACTTAGAAGATATTGCGGTATTTCTCAAAATAGGTGTGGCTCCAGTCGGAATGAAGGCCTTGGAGAAGAAGAAGTTGGCCATATGCGCTGTGCCCTACATGTTAATTAGTGGAGATCTATACAAAATGGGCCGTGATGAGGTTCTGCACCAATGCGTACTAGACCATGAGCTCATTGCAATTATGGAAGAGGTGCATGGTGGGATTGCAGGAGGACACCATGTGGGAAATGTAACCACATGGAAGATTCTCCTCATAGGGCTTTGGTGGGAGACAATTTATCAAGATTACATTGAGTTTTGCAAGGCTTGTGACCATTTCCAGTGCCTTGGAAAACCTAGAAAATGGATGAAATTCCCTTACAACCAATAGCAAAGACGGATCCATTTGAGAAGTGGTATATCGACTTTTTCGCACCAATCTCACCAAAGGTGGTGGGAAGAACTAGTTCATGGTATATCCTCACTTACACTGATTATTTGATAAGGTGGGCAAAGGTAGCACCTATAAAGGATTATACAGTGGCTACCACTGCTTGATTTTTATGGGAAAACATAATCAGTAGGTATGGATTCCCATTGAGTTTAACAAGTGATAGAGGTATGCACTTCCTCAATGAAATGGTCAGGATTCTGCTATTAGAATTCATGGTGAACCATCACAAAACTAATCCCTATCACCCTCAAGAAAATGGAACTGCTGAGGCATTTAACAAAATACTTAGTCACACATTGACTAAGATTTGTGATGTTGGTAGACAGAGATTGGGATGATAAAGTATCATCCATTCTTTGGGCATATAGGACAACCTACAAGAGGTTGAATAAGGCCACACCATTTCAATTGGTGTTTGGCATGAGAGGCTGTCCTTCCAGTTGAATTCATGTTACCTTCTCTACGTATAACATGCGCAGGAGGATTAGATGATGAACAAGCGTTGGAAGAAAGAATTGACAAGTTAATGCAATTAGACAAAGGAAAATCACTCACCAAAGTGCAGCCGATGAGTGAAAAAGAAAAAAATGCATGGCATGATCATCACATTAAGAACAATAAGTTTTAGGTTGGGCGATGGTCTTTCTATATGATTAAAAGTTTCGTGCCATCCTAAGAAGTTAAAATTCCATTAGTTGGGCCCCTACATCATCTCATACATCCTTGATTCGGACACGTGCCGATTGCGCAGTGCCGGATGGGATGAGATTTACAGAAACTTGGATGGGAGTAGGATAAATCCCTACTATAAATAAGTCTTCTTTGTGTTTTTAATAAGGCAATATTGCCAGATAGTTCAAGATTTCCTTTATTGCATGTTCCTTTTATTTTGTTTCCCTTTCTCATTATTGTTTTATTTTGCACCTTGGGCACCGGTAACCTTGTTAGTTTTGAAGGTTGTGAATGCGCAAAGGACCGCGCATCATTTTAGTGTGGGGTAGAGTAAGGTGGAAGAAATTGCAAGGTATGAAGTGCTAGGAAGGATTGCATTGGAAATCCTTGTTGAATGGCCCTAAAGGAAGTTCATGCAAGGAAAGGTGAAAAAGGATGGTTGGTGTCAGGGTAAGGATACATTTTGGATCCACATACAAGAGAGGAAGAAGCGTAAACGCAACATGAGGTAGGTTAGAGAAAAAATCGTGATAGAAGAAGTGCCTTCGGCACTGGTTATGCATGCATAAGAGTCTCATATCAAGATGGATTGGTTACATGCCAGAAGGTTGGAGATTTTTCCACGCAAAGTTGGGCACATGAGTTAAGGCACTAAATACGGGTTTGTTTGAAAAATTCGCATTAAGTGTTAAAGTATGGTGGTAGGTGAAGTGGAATTTAATGCTAAAAGTGGGAAAAACTATAAATAGAAGGTTGGGAACTTCATTATTTACTTTGTAAATATAAAGAGGAAGAGATTTTGTGAACTAGGGTTTCCAGAGTTGATCCGTGTGAAAAAAAATTAGAAAATTTTAACTCGAGTGACTAGTTTGGATCTGTAAACTGGGAGGGAAGTAATTCATGGGTGTGGGAAGAGTTGTGGAGAAGCACCATCTTGTGAAAATATATTCCAGTTAGGGTTTGACAACTAGGGCACGAATTAAAAAAAAATATTCTTCTCGGTTGGAGATTTGAACTTGGAAAAGATAGAAGAGCAGAGCTAGGAAGAGAAGTTGAAGTGATAACCCAAGTAATGGCACCTAAGAAACCAACAATGTAACACCTAAGAAGGGCAAGGGCAAGGGAAAACAACAAGAGATTACCACAAGTACCAACGAGGAATGGTATGTAGAAATGTAGTACCCATATGGGGTTTTTCTCAAGATGGAATGGGAATCCCACTTAAGAAAAATGACAATAAGTGACTACAATCATCACACGAATGCGATTGAAAAGGAAATGGCACTAGAGTTAGTGTGCTGACTAACCAGAGAACACTTGAGGGGTTACCAATTTATAGCAACAAAGTCAAGGTGAAGTTAGAGAAGGTGGGATTATTACAACTCTATGAGTTGCCTTACTGAAATCCATAGTGCCTCTATCAGTGGCTAATGTCACGTGTACATGAAGACTACTTTCAATTCATGGGGTGCAAGATGGGCATAACCCCTCAACTAATTTCAAGATTCACAGGTCTTATCTATGAGGGAGAAAGATTAGAGGATGACCTATGCGAAAAGGAAGTAATTAAGAAAATAGTAGCCATGTATGCGTACAAGAAGTGGTCAATTTATTTTGATATTGTGGATATCTAAGACCCATTGATGAGAATGGCTACACGCTTGATAACAAAACTCAACGTGCAAGAAAGATGGACGCAGGTAAACAAGTCCTGGTTGAATGTTTGTAGAAGAATATCAAAGGGCACCATCTACAATCTATCCACATACATTACAGATGAAATTATCACTAGCGCATAGGAAGGAGACAAGATTATCTTTGGTAATGTCCTCTTAACCATTGTGTTCTTAGAGATTAGAGTACTAGATGTAACAGATAAGTTTGTTTGGGAGTACCCAGAGGAAGACCCCTCACTTGTAAAAAGATTTGAGAAATACACTTGTGATAGCATGACGCTTGTTCACAAGGTGCGTCTTAAAAAGTGGTATATGTGTTTAAGGAATGCATTCAGGGAAGAATGGAGAATGCTTTGGAATAACTGCCAGCTTACAAGTAGGAGAAGATGAGTTCACTATATACCAACACTTTTGTGACATGCTTCCTTACACGGCGTGTCACATGAATTGCATCATCCTCCTAGAAAGAGAATGAGATCAAGTTTTTTTGCAACATGGAAACTATCATTTTCTTCATTTTTTCCATCTTGGGATTCGACATCGATTCTGGTGTTGATAACATCCTCCTCTTGAGTAAAGTGAGAACTAAAATTTTGAATATCACTAAAAATGTTTCCATTTTTAACAAAACCAGCCATATGATGAAGAAACATTCCTTTCTCCATTTTTTTTGAGAATGTTTCCATCCCCATGAAAATGGAATGAGAAAAACACTAGATCACCGAGAACCAAGAAATCCATTTCGTGATGAAATCATTATCTACTTAAATAGATTCAAGTTTGAGAGGTAAAAACATGTTGTCATTCCCATATTTATTATCATATTATTCCAATGAGAATTATAAGTCTTCATATTCAAAATCATACTCATTGCATGGAAACTCATACCGAGTATCAAGAACATGATTAGAAATATTGAACTTATTTTTTGAGAAGTTCACGAGTATCACTCCTTATTTTTGATCCACATTACTCTTCACTTGAATATTTCTTTTTTGAAAATTGAGGATATCATTACCATCATTAACGCCTAGTGGAGAAAATTCATTTATGCTCTCATCCCATGGGAATTACACACTCTTATTGTCTTGTGTTTTTTGCGGGGTAAAATTCAATAAAAGCCGCATAACAATACCCGTGTATCAAAACTTTCAAATTTTACCTTTCCAAGACACCCCAGTCTAACAATTCTTAGAAAAATCCTTAATTAGTCCATGTAATGGTATTCAATTGGATTTCCACCCAATCCCCTAGGTGATTTAGGAAAGCAAAGTCACCCCCTAGGTGATTTTAGGAGCTTTTGGAGAATGCCAATTTTTGAGTAGTTTTGGGAAGGGCTACCACTAGCCTTCTCGGGACTAATGCACGCCCATAGAGAGTATATAGGAGAAAAATACAACATGGAGATTCATTAAAATTTGAAGAAAATACTCAAAAATGTGTTTAGAAATTTTGGAAATACTTGGAGGTTTTGGAGCCGATTTAGCAAAAGTGGGTTTTCGGGCCTAAAGGAGCAAACACCAAAAATGAGTGACTAAAATTCAAGAAAATATTAAGGGAGATTTGTGAAGATTCAAGAGCCCAAAAATGTACCTATGGAATGTATTTTTCATGCCATAAATGGTGGAAAAACAAGACATCGTGAAACATCATGCACTTATGTAGGAAACTCATTCTTCTCGCATGTAATTAACAATCTGGATTAATAAGGGTCCATTTGGAGTTTATTATGTAATAATTTAAGATTTAAAACATCAAAATTCAACTCATTTTGTGGTTTCCAATCAATTTCATATAAAATTTCACCTTGAAACTCATTCGGGAGCTCAAGATATTGTCGTTGCAAGTTGGGCCCAAGGTAAGAGTTCTCGTAGTTAGTCATTTTTCAAGTGGACACGTGTTAGCACCAAGAGCCTAGCAGGATTTCATGTCCCTTTTGTCCCTTTATCAAAAGGGACATAAGGGACACAAAATTCTCCCATCCCTTTTTATCCCCCAAAACACCAATGTGACCTCTTGTTTGCCAGTTAAGCCCCGAGAGCTAAATTTGAGTCTTCCCTCTCCTTGCACAGATGATTGCCAAGTGTCATGATGAGGCGCGAAGTGGAAATTGATGTCCATTTCATCCATTTAGAAAAGGGAAATAGGGAAAAAAATCACCCATCCCCACTCAGGCCTTTTGGTTCCCCATACATCCAAAACGCAGCTCCCAGGTGCTTATCTCAAGCCCCCACTCAAACACACATCCAACCAAAATTTTCCAAGTGTCGTAACTAGGTGCAAAGAGGAATTTTTTTCCCTTTCGTACCTTTATAAAATGGAAATATGGGATATAAAAATTCACCCAGCCCCTATGCTTTCTTTTTGGGATGAATAAAAGCTAGGACTTAGCCAAATCTCCATTCCAATTCATTCCCCACACTTCCATACCTGTCTAACTCGGTGAATTTTTCCCAAACCTCCCAACCTCAATTTCTAAACTCAAACAGATCCAAAATTTCTCCCTCACACTAAAAAAATAGATATATCAGAATATAAGTGGATCAAAGTGACGAAGAATGGAGATAAAATGAAGATCTTCATCCGAAAAAACCCTCATGGTGAAAATGGAGAAATCCTCATATCTCACAATCTGGAGCACGAATTGAGATGAAATTTTTGCAGACCTCCTCATTTTTAAATTGCATAAAAATTAAATATATGGAGTGTAAATTTATTCTCCATATTATTTTTTACAACAAAACCTCATTTTGTTGCCTTATCTCCCATTCGTCAGATTTCCCACCAATGTGATTGTCGGATCGAGCTAAAAACTTGCACATGGAATCCAAATGAAAAACATATCACAATGGAGTTAATTTCATCACAATTGGAGGTAAAAACCAGACCTGAAAATTTTGAGCTCCATTAATGGTTGTTGTGCCCTCACCACTACCAGTGAAAAATTTTAAATTTTAAAATCTCACAAACCGACAATAGGGTAGATCCGAAATTTCAGAGGATTGATATTGGGAAAAAACCCATGTATCAATTTTTTTTTCCTCTCATGATATGATCACCAAAAGCATACTTAATAAAAATTACAATCCTTCCTACATGAGAGACTACTATTTTGGGTAAGTCACCATCTGAAGAAGCTGCAAAGAAGGCAACGAACACAGAGGAAGTATTGCAGGAGAAAAACATCGTAAAGGTCATCTCAGTGCAAAATTGACACTTACTATAAATAGTAAGTGGTTCCACAAGCACTTTCGATACATAGAAAATGGTTAAGAAGGTGAGAGGAATATAGTGAGAAGAAGGAATTCAAGTTGTCATATCTGATCTGAGGTTTGAAAAAGATGACTTTTACACTTACTAAAAATAACAAGTTGTCTCATCGACACCTACTAAAAATAGAAATTCATTCCAGAAAGTGGTCAAAATGAAGGCAGTGTACACAGGAATAACTAAGGAAGCGACCTCATCAAGATAGTTGAGAAAGGAAAATTTCATCACTTACTAAAGATAGTAAGTCTCCCATTTTGGCACTCACTATCAATAGTAAGTCACATTCAAGGAACAATGTTGGCAACAGAGGATAGAGAATACCAATCATGCAAGGGTCTAAGAAGACGAGTTCTCACACTTACTAAAAAAATCAAAGTTGTGCTCTCTAAATATAGTAAGTGTCAAGAGACAATGAGATTCAAGTTTACAGAATGGGCATTGTCACTATCACCAAATATTGCCTTCACCAGGATTCATTGCCTATCTCCTCCATATACCATCTTTGCCAGTGGGTCATAACATTATCACAAGAAGTATATTTGGCATATCTTGTGGATATTTTATAACTTATCTCAGGAGACTCCGGTAGTAGTGTCTTTCAACACTCACTACATGGTTTGGGTCATAGGTATATCATGTGCAGGGTGGAAGTTTTGGTCATTAGTGAAAAAATTCATTCAACTTGGCAGATCGGTTTTGAGATCCTATCTCTTTGGAAAGGATCTTTATGAGTTAGTTTTCGTGGTCATTAGTGAATTCATTCAACATGTGTTTTTAAATGCTTAACCCAAGGTGTCCTTGAACCATCCAAAGGAGCTTCTCGGGGTGCAAATAGTTTAGGGATTCGAGATAGTCACATTGGGACATTCCATCAAGTCATCTAGAAGGAGTTGTGGACTTCATCGGAGGTGTATCTTTCATTGTCAACATCATTCTTCCCCCTCTTCTTCCTTCTCTCTCTCCTCTCTTCCTCCCCCAAATTTATCTCTCTTTAAATGTTCTAATTCTTCATTGGGGTTTGCACTTTTTGATATGCCTTTAAGCAATTAAAAGTGACTTTAGAAACATGATGTAAAATTAAGTCACCTTGTTTTTATAAAAGGGACTTAATATTTGATAGGAATGTGAATAGTCTAAAGTCAAAAATAGGGCATATGAAGTGTCACCGGAAGATGAAGAGTTGTTCCTCTTCTATAAATTGTAATGAGCTCCTCATTTGAGCTTCTTCTAAAATTCTTAGTTGCTGGTCATTTTTGTGAATTCATGAGAGAGAGATTCTTGTGAAGGAATAAAGAGATAGCTGATTTTATTCTATTTCCCCTCACATTTACTCAATTCCCCACTACGTACAATTGTGTTTTTGCAAGTGAATAAAGGAAGAATTTTATGTTTTCCAAGGCATATGAATGTGTACATATTTGTACGTATGGTTTCCTCTAGAAGTGGCCCCAAAATCATGTTTTATTATTATTTAAAATGCATGTGTAAGACTTCTAACTACATGTATGCAGGATATGAAAATCTATTGCAACATTAGTTTCTCCCCTAACATTCTCATTCCCTTTCCCACCTTTTAATGAAATTCCTCTCTAGCAAGCAATTTCTTACTTTTCCAAAGGGTCAATTGAGTGCCCTCAGTAGGATCCCCGCCGCAAGGCCACCATGGATAAAAATAACTTTTCACGTGCATGAAAACATGGAAGCTTCACCGTTTACGTAGAGGGAATTTGATTCCTAGAGCATTGGAAAGAAACCCATAAATTTTTCCACTTGAATGTTTTTCTTGCCAATAGTTTTTGCACCCACCATAGGGGAGATTTAGCAACGTTTGAAATCAAATACGATCGGAAGGTCAAGAAAATTAAAAAAATCAAAAATCCAAAATTTTAAAAAGATTTTTTTGGAATTTAAAAAGTCACCCGAGCCTTATGTCTACAAATCATGGCTATTCCAGGTAACCCTCCTATTGAAAGACCCAAGTTACTATTTCATATCCAAGAAGACATCACTTCTAACTTGAGGGAAGCCATTTGGCACAACCATCAAATTTTCACTCAATACTTCATTGCCATAAGAGTATTGGACCTCAAAGAAGAACATGTCGTTGAACTAGAAAGAAAAAGACAAGTTTAGGCTCCTCGAGAAAGAGCATAGTTTTCTAAGTTGGTAGATTGAAGGTACACTTGACAGCAAAGAAAAGGAGGACAAACTATTCCCATCTTTTAAGAACTCTATAGAAGACAAGAGATTCTTAGAAATCAAAGGTCTCCACTTCGTCAAGCAAAAAATCTTGATAGAAGTCCAAGAGTCATCAATCCATTGGATGTTGAGTTTCCATACATCAATGAGAATATTGAATATTTCACCAACATAGAGACTAAAGAGGAAGCTAGAGAAAGAGAAGCAATACACCAAGCAAATACACAAGCTGAAATTGAATAAATTGAGAGATCTCAAGCCGAAGCGATGCATCGTAAGCAGCTGAAGTTGTAGCATTATAAAGGTTAGAGGTTAGGATGAAATAGAATAACAGATCATGATCATGAAGAACGCAAGCCAAATGTGTCATGGGGTGGAAACAATGGACGAAATTCACTTCAATAACCCCTTAACGAATTACCAATATGATTGAGGAAGAAATTCCCAAATTTTAGAGGATATGGTTCACAACTCCCTAAAGATCACATAGCAACATTCATCACCACTTGTGGTGTATTGGGAGTAGAACATGAGGATGTGTCTATCTCGACTCTTTATGGAATCTTTGCGGGAGAAATTGGTGAATAGTTCTACATGCTTCCCCAAGTTCCATTACTGCTGGGAAGATATAAGAAGTGTATTTAAACATAGGTTCAAAACCACCAAGGACTGCCAAGATCTCTTGGTCCAGTTGGTGCAAATGAAGAAAGAAGCTCTGAATCAATGAGAGACTTTATTGCCAAATATAACAAAATAATTAGGAGGATTCTAGAAGATGTTGTGCCTTCAAAAACAATCTGAAAAGGTTCTTCATCAATGCTCTACCACTAGAAGTTTGTTTCTTCCTCGTAGGTCTCAGCCCCAAGATCTCAAAGAAGCATAGGATTACACAATAAAGACTGAAGATGATTTGATCATGTCTAGAAAAGTGAAAGGTCCTAATGGAAAAGGTTAGAGTTCGTGCTCGGTCAACATGGACCCAATGTTCTAGAAAATGGAAAATGAATTGGTTTCCATGAAAAAAACTATCCCAAATCACTATGCAGAGTTCTCCAAGAAATCCTAATCCTCCGAACCCACCAAGAATCACCCTACCTCCTGTAGTCTTGCTCTAGAAGCACCACCGGTCAATGCTACATGTGATGCTAAAGAACCAGAGGACAAAGTAGAAATCACAAAACCTAAAGAAGAAGATGCAAGTAATGATAAGAGCTACCTTGAAATTGAGGAACTTTAAAGTGAAATGCAAAACAACCTTATTGAATATGTTGAGGAAGATAAAGATGATGATGAAAAAGAAGCACCAAGCTTCTCATGTGTTGTTTTCACCTATGCACGCCTCTAAGAAAGAATCCTTAACATCCTAGGAAAAGGAAAAGAAAAAGAAATAATAATCCTTGGAGAAAGTTCCAAAATAATATTGTCAATAGAGATCACCATTGCCACCTTCAATGGAGTTGGCTAAAGAAAAACCATACCCATTGGTTAGAAAGAATTCCACTACCACACTAAGTAAGTCTTCTAGTTCTTCTCCTAGTTCTAATGTTTCTAATGATAATTATTCATCAAATACTACTCCCGTAAAAGTATGTAAAGTACTACCAAAACATGCTTCCCCATATCCTTTTAAGCTAATTATCATGCCTATAAAAGAAAATCCAACTCTTAAAGCAACAAAACCTCTACCATGTAAAATTTCTACCACCCCCAGAACTTCAACTTCACCCACCATGACCCCATTTGATTATGTGGAACACACAAGTAAAACCAAAGTCCAGATCACAGATCTTGAATATTTGCAAACACACCCCACCTAGTTTGATAGGCTTGTTGATGTAGTTTGTGGTGGTAACACTAAAATAACAAGCTCAAATCCTAAAGACCTATTGCCCATGCCTTCCACAACCCCTTCATAAAACATGCTATCCCTTAGTGCTTCCAAAACCAACAAAGTTGAACCTTTTTACCTGTCACTTCTCATCAAAGGATTTCAACTCAATAATTGCATCATAGATTCTAGAGCTTTTGATAATGTAAAGCCAATCAAATTAGTAAATGCTCTAGGTATCACCTTGACTCATGTGAATGTTTCTTACTATTCCATGGAGTCCAAGTAAGTGACATTGGTAGGAAAAATAAAAGATGCATATGTGACATTAGCTAAATTGCTAGAAAAGAAGGTACTCTTCACAATCTTGGTCATAGAAATTCCAACATATTTTGTGACACTATTGAGTTGAAGCTTCTGTAGGGATATAGGTGGAGAAATAAAAATGGATTGGTCATCTGTAACCATTCTAGTAAAGGGAGAGATGAAGAAATTTCTACCAGTGAGAAATATGAAGTACACAGTATGAAAATATGATGACCCAAGGGAGAAAATCCTATTTCAGGATAGTGTTCTAGGAAAATACTTTTCCACGTTGGAGAATGATGATAATTTTCCACTTCTTATGGAAGGGAAGAATATCGAATCTAGAAAATGGAGTTCGATTATAGTCATTCCAACGCAAGGTCGAGAAAAGGTGTGGTGTTGTATTCTCCTTCCGATGAATTGTACACGTTCTCCTAAAAGCTACAATTTGATAACATAAATAACATGGTGGAGTATGAATCCGTCCTCTTCGGAATGGGCATAGCAGAAGATATGGGGATCAAGAAGCTGAAATGTCAGGGTGACATGGAGGTAATAGTAAGGTAAGTCTTGAAGCCATACCAAGTAAATAATACAAGGCTCTAACATTACAAAAATAAAGTGTGGGATTGCATTGAATCTTTTGATCCATTCTCCATTGAATCCATTCATCGAGAATAGAATGAAAGAGTTGATTCCCTTGCAGTGTCAGCTTCCCTCATGATACCACATCCATCTTTTGACAAGGATAAGGTAACTTTGGAGATGATGTTTAGATCTAGTGTTCCTGATAATGTAAACCACTGACAATTATTCAATGATGACAATCAACTCTTGGATTTCCTAGAACAAAGAGATAATTTCAATAATATTTTATTCGAAGGAGGTGAGAATCCACATAGGGAATTGGTGGCTAAAGAGGATAAATACGGAATTGAAGGCATTAATGAATAAGGAGTGATCAAACTAAAAGGAAACAAGATCCATACAGACCTAGTCTCTCTAGAAGCCTCTTTGATAAGCATGATAGATTCATTCAGGAGAAGGAGAAGAAATCTTTTGAGTTCCCAACTAATTTTGAGAAAGAAAACATTGGCACCCCAGAGAACCCAAGAATGGTCAACATTGGAAAGTGTTGTTCACTTGAGGAAAAGATAAGGTGTGTGTCATTGCTTAAGAAATATTCAGATGTTTTGGCCTATTCTTATGACAAGATTAAATGCTTCTAACCAAAGGAAATACACCTTTCAATTCCCTTGAAGCCAGATGCCAAGCCATTTAGGAAAAATTAAAGTCTATACAACCCGAAGATAATAAACACCATCAAAGAAGAAGTGATGAAAATGCTCAATACAAGGATCATTTTTCCCATCCATCATTCTACGTGGGTGGCAAACATCATACCATTACAGAAGAATAAATGGTGAGATAAGGATATGCGTGGTCTTCTAAAATCTAAATCAGGCTTCCATAAAGGATAATTACCCTCTCCCCATCATGTATCATATTCTGCAGAAGTCACCGGATCTGAAATTCTCTCTTTTCTTGATGGATTCTTAGGGTACAATCAAATTAAGGTGGCAGAGGAAGATCACACCAAGAAAAATTTCACAACACCATGGGGAACTTTCACATATAATAGAATGCCTTTTGGTCTAATCAATACAAGAGATACATTTCAAAAGGTGATGGATATTGCCTTCAAGGATTTGAATCATTACATTTTCATATACCTGGATGATCTTACCATCTTCTCAAATAAGAGAGGAGACCACTTGCATCACTTGGAACATGTACTCATAAGGTGTAGGAAGCATGACATATCTTTGAATCCAAAAATTACATATTCAGGGTCATAGAAGGTAAGCTACTAGGACACATTGTAAACAAGCACGGTGTACACATTGATCCTGAAAGAGTGAGAGCCATTCAACTATTATCTTTTCCCATAAGTAAGAAGGGATTTCATTCCTTCTTCAAAAAGTTAATTTTCTTCGACGCCTCATTTCCGAGTTCACAAAATTGACAAACCACATCATAACCATGATGAAACCTCAAACAAGCTTCAAGTGGAATGATGATGGAAATTAATATTTTGAAAAAATCAATAAATCGATTTCTAAAGCTTCAACTCTTGTATCTCTAGACTTCAATAAATAATTCATCATGTACTACTACACATTAGAGCACACCCTCTTTGTTGTTTTTTTAGAAGAATGATGAGGGCGTAGAACCACCCATTTCTTTCATGAGTTTCCCACTAAAGAAACAAGAGTTAAACTATAACCAACTAGAGAAGCATGCCTATGCAGTGGTCAAGGTTGTAAAAATTTCAGGTTTTACATAATCAACTCTCATATGGTTGTGATGGTCCCCTGACCGATGGTGTAATGAAGTCTATCTTGAAACTAAAATACCTTGGAGCTAAGAGGGGAAATTGGGTCTCAAAGAATCAAGATTGTGAATTAGATATTCGACCTTCCAATTTGGTACGAGGAAATGGTTTATGTAGACTGATTACAAAAAGATAAAAATCTCTATCATCAACATGGTGGGGATGATTATCCTTACCCCAAGTATTTTGTAGACAAGCCACAAGTTATCTTCATGAACACCACTAATGAATAATATTTAGACATTTTTTATTACTTGACATACAATTAGTACCCCACTCATCTTGATTACAAGTAAGTGAAAACACTTAAGCTAAGAGAAGTAAAGTTTGTAATCTAGAACCACCCTCTCTACAAAAGAGGTCTCAATGGATGCTTTCTTAGGTGCATCAAAAATAACAACAAGATAAATTGTTGAAGGCATATCATGAACAAACTTGTGGTGGGCATTTATTGGTGATGGTCACTACATATAAGATCCTTTGGGAAGATATTATTGTCCTAACCTCTTCGCAGATGCTCAAGAATGGGTCTCCAAGTGCAAAGCATGTCAAAAATTTGTTGGGAGACCACAACTCGCAACATTACCACTTAGGCCAATTATCATCAAAGAACCATTCCAACAGTGGGGCCTAGACTTCATTAGTGCATTGAATCCTCATTTAAGCATGGGGAAAACCTATGTGATCACAATGACAGATTATTTCATGAAGTGGGTGGAGGCCATCCTACCAAAGAAGCTAACACTTGAGATGGTGTGTAACTTAATAAAGGAAAACATCATAATCTATTTTGGAGTCCCGTAAAATATTTTGGTGGATAATGCCACCTATTTTTCTTCAAGAGAGTTGAAATAGTTCTATTATGGCTATGGGATATCCTTTTCCCACTCATCATATTACTACCCACAGGGAAATGGTCATCCAATTAGGTAACAAGAACATCATGACCATTGTCCACAAGCTAGTGGATGAAAATAAAAGGAATTAACACAAGAAGCTATACGATGCATTGTGGGTGGATATGATCACTCCAAAGAAATCAATCAACATGTCACCATTCCAATTACTATATGGGATAGAAGTGGAAATAACCATCACAATTGAAATTATAGCTCTCAAATTGCTCTAGAGAATAGAATATGAACAATAAAAGGATTCAATTGACAAGAGGATCTTATTTCTTGAGAATCTGGAGGATAAAAATTTCAGGTGGTAGATTGTATCAAATAACATCAATTGAAGGTGAAGAATATTTTCAAAAAAATCCAAGGCAAGGGAGTTTAAAGATGGATACCTCATTCTGTTATGGAATAAGAGGAAAGATCCAAAATGGAGCCATGACAAGTTTAATTCATTATGGATCACCATTCCATATCCCCGAGACTTGCAGTGAAATTTTTTTTCCACTCTCATATCTATATGGGACGCCATTGGAATTTCCTCGCAATGGGCAATACACGAAATAGTATCATCAATAAAAGTGGGTTTTCCCCGTCTTTTACAATAGGTGATTTTTAGGTGTGTTTTCCTTTTATTGTGCATGTCTTTCCCTTTCCGTGTGTGTTGTTTGTTTCCTTTCCTTTGTTTTACATGTGTTTTCTTCCTTGATATCTCTCTTGTAAGTTGTACATGACTCCATAGGGCCCAATGGATAAAACAATGGTCAATGTACTTAACTAAGATTTTGGGATTCCTCATGTCATGTATTTGCTATGCTCACCCATACCATGCCCTAAGATAGAGCCAACTATTTTCTTGTGTCTTTTGTAGGAAAAAAATTTAATAGAAAGCAGACAATGATACCCCTGTGTCAAAACTTCTAAGTTTTACCTTTACAAGACACCCTAGGTCTACCCATTCTTAGCACCAAGTATTACTCTATCCATGTAATGGTTCTAAATTATATGTACATCAAATCCCCCTGGGTAATTAAGGAAAAAAAACTTAGTTCCCTAGGTGATTTTAGGAGATTTTGGAGAATGCTAAATTTTTATCAGCCTTTGGAAGGGCTACCACCGGGTCTTCCTAGGACTAATGCACCCCCTAGAGCAGAGAGAGGAGAGAAAAATTCAATGTGTTATGTCAAATTGTTAATGAGTATGTAAGATGTTAACAAGGCTAGTTCATGAGAATCATGTGTTGAGTTAAGTCATTCTATAATGCCCGTTTAAACAACCACTTGAGACCCAAGAAACAACCTAGGGTTAGCTAGAAAATTTAGGGGATAACTTTTTTTTTATCAAGTGTCTAAAAATAGGTTGCAAGACTTCATTTTTCACTAACAGGTTCTAGAATAAGACCATATTACTATAACATATGTTTAACTAATATCAAGTTCACAAGGTTCGAATTTTAGGGTTATATGTTTTAGCTAGGTTCAGGGAGTAGTTTTCCCCCATACCCACTCTCTAATAGGCTCATAGTTCAACTAGATTTTTCTCATATGTAACACTTCAAAAATTTCCCTAAACCATTCCCAATAGATAGGAAATTTTCTCACCTTTCCAGTGATATAAATAAGTCCTCCTAACTCCATGTAGAACTCAAGATATGAGCAGGCGGAGTCCTTAGGTCAAAATTTTCCCTTAGGGGGACACGTGTCAAGAGGTGGGAAAACACATAGAATGGCTTGGTGGGTCACAGGGAAGCTTAGGGAATTTTTCCATTGCACAGGATCAAAATAAAATATTCTTCCATGCCTCTGCAGGTCCCTGGAGGACACATGTCGAGACCTGGTGCAAAGCGGAAAAAGGGAAGGGGTTGGTGAAGCGGCGGAGGAGATTGGTGAATTACGCCGAAAGGAGGAAAAATGGGAAAAGGGGATACACGGGTCCGCGCGCCCATGGAAGAAGGAAATTCAAGAGGAAAGTGGAGTTTTGGGCCATGGGGAGAATTTTTGAAATTTTCCCAAAGGCCAAAAACCAAAATAACAAAGGGTTCCGCCCTACCCGCTGCCACCCCCAAAGTGCCATGTGGCACCTTCTCATTGGCTGCGGGCCATGGGGCCAAAATAGAAAATTTTCCCAAGAGTTTCAAAAGGGAAAAAGGACAAGGAAAATCCACACCTCCACTACTCGTGTGTGTTGGAGGACACGTGGTATCCTCTAATCGATCATGCGGCTGCGGAGGAAAAAGGAGAATTGTGCCAAAAGAAGAATTAAAAGTTAACTTCTAAAATTCTCCCATGCATCCGTTGAGCCATGTGTCAGCACGTGATTGGTCACGGGTTAGTGGGAATTCATGAAAAATTGGGATTTTTTTTTCTGAAGTCCAAAACTTAAAAATTTTAAGTTCAAAAAGGGTCCGCCCTTCCACCGTGCCACATGTTAGCATGTGATTGGTTGCGGGCCGATGGGGTTGCGGAGAAAAATGGGAAAATTTTCCCAAGGAATTTTTTTAAAAAAGGATAAGTTTAAATTCAATCTTCCCCTCCGAGGTGCCATTTGGCAGTCCCGATTGGTTGCAAGATGGTGGGGCTACAAAATTTATAGGAAACTTTTCCAAGGTTAAAATTTAAATTTTTCTAACAATTAGATTTATTTGTTTTATTTTTGAGTGCCAATTTGAAGTAAAAATTCAAATGGCCATAAATTTTGATAGGAAGCTCAGATTTGGGAAAACGAGGACTTTTCGGAAAGCTATTAATGCCCTCTTTACATAGGAGTCATCAATTTTGGAATTTGTAAAGTTTAAGTTGTCAATTTTGAGAAACCAATCTGTAGGGTTTTTAATTAGTGAACTGACAATTTTTAACTTCTCAATTTGGTTAAATTTGATCTCCTCCTTCTCTCAACATGTTGAACGGACATGGAAGATTGGTCTAGGGAGGTTTTACAGTGTTTTCAAAGAGTAACTTTGTTCAATTTATTCAAGGTTGTATTTTTCCAACAATAGATAGAAAAACGATTGTGTAAGTTTCAAATTTGATTTTATAAAGTTTTGAAGGTTCTTTCTTAAATGTTAGGGTCAATTTGAATTCCTTAGGACTTACTAAGCCTAAATTTCAATGTTTCATATCTTATTGCTTGGTGTAAGTTTGAACTACTCATTTCATTGATAAATTGATTGCCAGGTTTGGAAAATATAACAGAGAACAACATTAAAGGTACTTAAACATTTTTCCAACCTCCAAGTGTGAGAATTCATTTCCTTTCTAATCTAATGCATTTAATTGATTCAATCAATTGTTCAATAGAAATTATACAAATCCTGATTTCCAAATTCAACTCATTTCAAGAGAACAAAACACTGCCCTTTCCTTCATACGCATTCTTCTTTACAAACACAAAATTTCAATCTTCAATAATAATAAAACACATTCAATACACAGTGCAATTTTGAAAACTAATGCAATCCTTTATTCCTTTCCAATACAACTTTACAATCTTCTCTTTTCCATTTTATTTCTAAGATACAAAATACAATGCATATAACATATTTTACATTTCTTTTCCAAAACAGAGAGTAAAATAAATCTCCTTTACATTTCACATTCCAATCTTTAGTATTACATTACCAAAAAAATGTCTTCACATTGCAATTATTTATACAACTCATCCACTTCAAAGTGGGAAGGGTTACAATGAACTTACATAAAAGAAGGGACTGTCAAACTATATTCCTCTTGCTCCAAAATAGCAGCATGTTAGTTTCTCCATCTTTTCATCTTGATCACAACAAGGAAGGGGGAAAGGAAACACTCTCCACCCAACCAAGACATCCAATGAGAAGGGAGAAGCCATCCTTCCTCATTGGCCCCTGAGCCCCAACCATATTGAAATAGAAGATGATAATCAACTCATGGCAACAAGGCTTCCACAACAAACATGCAATATTCTTTCACATGCATAATACAATAAGAAACATAGTCCAACAAAACAACAGTTCACAACTACATTTGAAAACATTCAAACAAAACTTAGGCTTGATCAAGCAAGCCAAGAAGAGCAAGGAACTATGGGGAAGCTACTTATGCCTCCCAATTTAGAAATTGGGCATCCACCAATAATCATACCGCCAATATAACATATCATATCCCATAAACCTTATGCCTCCCAACCCCTCCTTATGCCCCCAAATTTTCTCCCTTATGCCCCCAAGAGTAAGAAATGCAAGCTATTTCTTTTCCAAGGTGGATCCCAATCCCAAACTCCCTCCACAATAAAACTGATGCCATTGGCATTCCCTTATGCCCCCCATATGAAATCCCCATAGCCTTCTCCTACACCATATCCTAAGCAGTCTACCCAACCAGCCAATACACACATAACAACATTCACCATTTCATACAAGCATGCAAGAGAAAGAAACATTTTCAAAAGGCACAAGTTCCTACCTCTCCATAATGGAATTTTTTCCAAGATCCAAAAGCTTTCCAAATGCCAAATGCAGTCCAAAATCAGCAATGCTCAAGCATGCAAAATGACTCCAAACTCCTTCCACAACAAGCTCCCAAAACAGCAAGAAAAATTCATCCCAAGAGGAATAAACAAAGTTTCAACAACCACAAACAAGCAAGGAATTTAAATTTTAAAGGAGAGGGAAGAGAAGAGGATGATGTGGATCCATGTGGGATGCCACATCATTCTTCCTCAACCCCAAGAGGAAAGTCAACATCATTCACCTAAACACAATAAATAAAAATGACAAATTTACTTACACACTCCAAAATAACCCATACTCCAAAAGGACTGAATTAAAACTTAAAATTGTCATTTCAAAATGCATTTAAAAGGCCTAAATTTAACCTCCAAACCATAGGTATGGTTGGTGAATAATTTTAAGAGGTGTGGGAAAATTTTAACTTGTCCCACAAGCCTCCAAATATAGCCTCTAAGGACAAATTCGAATTCCTAAGAGGATGAAGTGTCTTTCACTCCAAAATCTATCTTACATTCTCTTACATATCTCTTACACCTTCTTACACATTTCTTACAACATTTCTTACACACTCTTACAACATTACATTTAAGATCAACAACTTCATTAATTACATTCTTATGACATATTGATTTATTTATTTTTACACATGATTATCCACAACATTAACACAACATATAATGCTAAAGAAAAAGGTAACACCTCACAAAATAAACACATGCAACATTAATAAAGAAACCACATTAATAAATGCACAACCCATGGTCACATATAATGGAAATCCCCCATGGAAATCCCTAGCAAAACACAACACACACACACACACACAATAGTTGCCATGGTGACCTTGTTGAATTCACCCAGAATTTCAATATGGTTAGTCTCCAGTCCCCTAACATTGTTGTGATATTTTAACCTATAAAATACAAATACCTCCTTCGGCCTCGTGGCCATATCAGAACATCCAAAATGATATAAAAACATCTCAAGATCATCTAAACACATGAATCACAACAACATCAATAATTCAACATTATCATTTTCAATTAATTAATCAACTATATCATCATCAATAATCTTCCATACTAGGTCTACTCAAAATATCCAATGTCACATGTCCAAATCAACATCTATAATATGTCCATGTCAAACAGTATATCATCATCCACATATAAAAATGTCTCTAGTAACCATCATGCATAATAACTGAATCCAGATCAATAATAATCCATGATCTAACATCTAACCATCATACTAAAAAAACATAATAGTGTCCATAATATGATCAACAATATCAAGATCAGTATCTAAAAGTGTCAAAGGGAAGTGGGCACTACATCCCCCTCCCCTTAGACTCAACTTCCTCCTAGAAGTCACTGGAACAAATGTGGAAACTACACTCGTAATACTGTGGCATCCTCCCAAGTGGTTGCAGTCTCATCGTATCATCCCACTGCACCCGTACTTGATCAATATCTCTGCCTCAAAGGCCCAGGGTCCTATGATCTATGATACAGATGGGCTCCACCATCACCTACCCCTGATCCTACACCTACGATGATGTCCAATCTAGTACATCATTAAGTAGGTTGTAATAGTGCTTTGAGCCAAATTCAAGTTAAGAATCGAGAAAGAAAGTAATAAAATGTGTTTTTAGCTCTACATAGCTCTTAGAAAGGAAAACCAGCTCGATGGTGAACTTTGAATGCTCATCCACACGTGTGATCCCTCAATGGTGACATGTTGGTGAAATAATTTGTTGTATGGAAAATTAGTTGATTTCCACCAATGCTCACAAGGTTATGCCCCTCTTTCTTGTGTATGGGAGGCTCCCATTATTGAATGTAAACTAATCTAATCCTATCTATTGTTGTACGGTGTCAAAATTGGTCGGGATCATATAATAACACTTCACCGAACCTATGGAAAAATGATTGTATGAGGTATAAGGGAGGAAATTGCAGCGGTGAGGGGTGAAGAAGAGGAACTAGACAAAGGAAGGTTATTATTGTGAGTAAACACAAGCCAAACTCACACCCAATAATTGAAGTAGTTCAACATTCAATTAGAGGAAAGCAATAATGAAGCCATTTAGTGAGACTAAAAATCTAGACATAATTCTTTAGATTCATTCATCAAGGAAACCAAATTCTTTCTTAATCACTATACTTACAAAGGAAGAGGAAAAGGAAGAGTTTAGCTTTCATTTCTTTTGTAGTGATGAATATATGGCATTAATCAATCTATAATAATTCACAATTGCTACCAAGAACTAAAAATTTAGGATCCTTTGGAATGGAGAAGCCATCCCAATTTATAGCCTTGTGAATTGACCTTTCATCTCCCTTCACATGACTCTTCATGTCCCTATTCCACTTGTGACCTTTAAATTTCCCTAGAAGAGACAAATTTAATATCTCTCTTATAATTTTGAGAGAATACTTTTACAAATTACAAATATTGTCACTTAAGTGAATAGGAAAAATACCATGATTGCATATAATGAAGAATTAAAAGAAATGGAGAGAAGAGGAGAAGGGAAGGGGATTGATTGATCTTGTTCATGAAGAAATTTCTGATGATGATCAAAATATAATCCTTTTTCATGATGAATAGACACCTCAGGATGCTAAATGATTGTTTAGAAACATTGTTGAGAGATCCCCTAATGTGATTCTATTTTTAGCAGCTAGGCCCGCGAAATGCTACTTTTTGTAAATTTGTCTTGTTTTCATCCCCTGATACATTTTTCCTCTCTAGAGGATCATGAATGTTGAGAAATCACCTTATTCAACCACTTACTATTTTTAGGCATGCCCCACCATGGACATATACTAATTTTAGTAAGTACACTACATGTGTTTGATTTTAACGAAAAAGGTCTTGAAATTTTGGGTTTCATTCCAAGATTTTCTATTCCAATTTTTGGATGATTTATTCATCTAAAAAAGTGGGAAAATGGATTTTTTAATCAAAGAGGGTATAATAATAATAAAAACACATTCATCACTATCTCTATAAATCAACAGCTTCAACAAGTAAAAACTAGTTTAAATGAAACTATATATTTTGAAGACCATTCACTCTTAATTTCAGATGATTTCACCTACTGGATCTTTAAAAATTTGAATATTTATTTGAGGATGTCAGAATTATGATGAAAAAAAAATTCCTCCATATCCCTAAAAAATATGGACTTTTAGTTGATGAAAACTAGATTTTGTCAAGGATTGTTTCCTCCAATTTTCACGGGATTCTGACTACCAGATATCTAGGAAGTAAAGAGGTACATCAATTCCCTTTTACTATTGTATAATTATAGTCATTAAGGTAATATTGAAGCTTTGAGAATGATAAAATCATCCATGTGTCCTCACCCTTGGATTGATAAGTGGCACTGTTGCATTAGTCAACAGGAAGGGTTGGAATGCAGAGAAAAGGAGCTTAAAATGCATCATAGAGATTCACCAAGGTCATATGATGGACCAGATGGCATAAATGGGGTTGGGAACATTTATTTTATCCTAAATATCTCAAATGGATGGTAAAAATGGGACAAAAATATGCCATGCATTAGGAGGTGAAAATTTCTAACTATGAAAGCATACCTTGAGAGAGACCTTGAAGATGATGTTTCCAAAGCTCCAGGAGGTCATTTTTGATGAAAAAATATATTATTTTGACTCCCAAGATCCTTATGAAGATAATAGGATGGGTATTAAGATCAAATCCATCCTAAAACCCCTAATATAGATCCTTATTTCTCAGACAATATGGTGCGTATGCCAAAAATGAGATGTGGAAAGAAGCACCTATATCTTGTGAAATATTTGATAATTCATCATGTAGAGAAAAATCAAAGATTTAAAATGAGTATTTGTTTTCCTATTAATTTATTATGAAGCTTGTTAGAGCTCAAATAATCTTTCCCCTTTTCTTTTAGTGTTTCCTTCAAATTCTTTGTGTCTAATTAACTGCTTTTAAAATGTGTATATGTCAAAGGGAAAAATCATGACTCGGATCATGTGGAATCCAATCTCTGTGTTATGAAAATCCTCTTTTATGGTCAAGGATTGTAAAAGCATGCCATCATTGAAAAATCCCTCTAACTTTATTTCTTTTCAAATTTTACCTCACTTGTCCCAAGTATGAATTATAGGCTGCAAAATATTTCTATAAACTCGGTAGATGGTCAAAGAAAAAATTTAGAAACTGCTAAAAGGAAAGTCCCCATAGAAGAAAGGAAGGGTATCGACGTGTTTCTATGACACACTTTTGAAAGGGTATAACAAGTCATCCCCCCCAAGTTGCGAGCATCCACCACATGGATTATGCATGGTAAGGGAGTCCCAATAAGCTTAAAAATTAAAGAGAGGGGGAGGATGCAGATGTTTCCATGTGTCACCTAGGCACAATAAATAAAAAGGAAAGGCCTACAAAAGGAAGGAAATCCCTGCGAATCAATGTTTAGATCCATGCAACTCAAGGATAGTGTTGTAAACTAAGAATACAATGTGAAGAGGGTTGAAAATCACCATGAAATAGGTCGTCTCTTCTGGATAAGCTACACCGGTTTTAAGTAATGAAACACACTAAGAGGATGAGGAAAAGCACATGATTGAAAACCATTGAATGCACAATGGTGGTTTCTTTTCATTATTGGTGCTAATACTAAGATAGAGAGTCCTTAATGCAGAACATAAAATAATTACATGTCAAAAAGTGAAAATTTAGATGTAACATCACTTGAAAGTAGTCTCAGATATAATTCAAAATGGGTATTCTATAGGGGCCCAACCCATGGTAAAGGGCCCATTTACATAATTGAAAATAAGGGCATAAAAGACAAACATAATGCTCAAAGACCCTTCACTCCTTCGTAACTTCCTCCCAGTGGGGGAAGTTTGTTCAACAACTTGTTCTTCCTCAACATGAATTCATTTGAGCCCTATGTGATCTAGACAAATATAAGAGACTGGAAAGATCCCGGGACATCCCCATGCCCATCAAAGAATCAAGATTCATTCTAGAATTTTCCATAATATTTTCTAGCTCAATTTTATTTTGATAGGAACATACCTATTCTAAAATATAAAAACTACCTATGAAGAATGTTGTTTTACCTATCCCCTTGTGAAGGGTAGATTTACTAGAGCGGATTGAGAGGGAACATCCAGAGAGATTAGAAGATAAATAAATTCTCCTAATAGGTCAAGCGGGTTATGAAGTATTGAGATAGATCCATCTTCCCATCTCCTTATGTGAGGTGGGTGTTCTCTTAGAGAAGGAACTAGCTGAGGTCCCAAAAATTCATGCTCGGCAGAGGAGCACGATGCGAGAAATGAGTGGATGGCTAAATATCAAACTTGCCCATGTTGTTCATGAACGAAGAAATTTTTGCTCTAGAGTGGTGAGAAAACAAGGACATCTCTCTTCTCCATCGAAATTATAATTGGGGATTGGGATCTTGACTCACCCCTTCTCTTCCCTAAAGTTGGCATTGGCTCTGTGATTGGTTCTGATTGCACATGTTCTGGATGCCCCTTTTCTAAAGAAATAATGCTCTTCTCTAATTCAATTATTTTGTGAAAAATGATGGGCATCGTATCAATGGAAGACTTTTCATACAACACATAGGATTCCTTATGGATCTCTTTCAGCACAAATTATATATCACATAAAAAGGGACACTAAAAATTAGTTTACCCAAACACTTGAGGCCTCCCTTCAATCCAAAATTTCTTTAGTTTGGGTGTTCCCATCGAAAGAGTTGAAAATACATTGATTGAAATGCTAAGAAAAAATGACTAATTTTGATCACCTTAGGAGGAGTTTGAGCTGGACTTACTAATAATTCAAAGGTCCTCTAGTGTCTCCTACACATTTTATGTCAAATAAGGCCCTAACAAAAGCCTCATCGACCATATAGGTCGAAGATTTGATTCAAGATTTCCTTCAAAAAAATTCCACAAGTCCATGTCGCTAGTAGAAAATTGTGAAAATTTTCCTCACTTATAGGATAAGAAGAAAAATGCATCCTAGTGAACGCATAAACCGGGTTTTATAGTAGAAGTGGCAAAGACTAATTGAATTGAAAGAAATCATTTCCTCAAGATAAAGGAAGATATTTCTCAGCCCACATGAGGAAAATTTAAAAGTTGAAGTGAATCCAAAACAAACATAATTGATGAATTCACTATATTTGACAACAACCATGTGAGATAATTAAACCAAGCAGATGTAAGAGGGAATGCACAACACCTAAGATGTATCTTCGAATAGTAGATGAAAAGTGTCTGTCAATTTAGGTCACCTGGGAGTGCTCAAAAGATATCAGAAGCAACCATCTAATCACCAAGTGGAAGGAATTATGAAATCATTAGTCACAAGTAATGACATGATATCCTAATCATATATGACAAGAGAAAAATGAAGAAGGTTTATACTCTTTACACTGACAAGGCCAAATAAAGTATTTTCATAAAAGTATCATTGATACACTTGGTATTTTGTAAAAGAGGAATATAATTTTGAAATATCCATGTTTTTGGGGAAAATTGAAAATAAAATAGGGATGGAATTGTATAAAAGTGATGAGAATACTCTCACAAAGAAGGGGGGTTAAAATTTTCTCGAGAACTATTCAAGAAAATAAAGAGCCGAGAGAAAAACCATTTTTCCAAGAGATTATTTGAGAAAACCTTTTTTTTATTAATGGTGAAAAAAGGGTTGAGGGGACCCTACCCCATACAAGGTGTTAACCATTTAACCTACCCGAAGAAATCTATGTGTCAGACCAATGTATTTTAAAGAAATCCTCGCACAATGAATTTTTACTAAGGCTAAGGATCCGAAAATTTTCAATTTTCAGACTTCAGAGTTTTCCTCTTTCAAAGTTTTTAAGCTCAGTTTCGGAATTTCATTTGAAATTTTTTTCGAAGTCTGAAACTCTAAAAGTCCAAATTTTTAGACTTTCAGGTTTTCGTGTTTTGGGAAATTTTCTCTCTTTTGTTTAAATCCGTCTTGGACTTTTGAAATACGAATGTCCAAAACCAAAATTTTGGGATTTCATGTTTAAGGTTTTCAGAATTCTCCTAGTCATTTTTAGGATTTTCACTTGAATTTTTCCGAAGTCTGAATTTATGAAAGTCCAAATTTTCGGACTATCGTGTTTTCGAGACTTTTCAATCGCCAATTCGTCTTTTTGCTTCCCATTTTCCAAAGTCCAAATCCCAAATTTTTGGAATTTTGGGCTTTCGAGTTTCGGACCTTTGAAGATTCTATGTGTAATTAATTTTCACCTACCTCCATACGGATTGTATTTTTACCATTAATATTGGGATTTCTATTTAAACTTAGATTTTTACTTGTCATTTTTACCTGACACATTCACTCTGACATTTCATTCTTGTACTTTGCGACGTCTTTTTCAAGGTATGTTTTTGTTTATTTTTCTTTTGGTTTTAGGTCTTTTTCCTCCATTTCCTCCTCATTTGGGTTTTTCTTTTGGTTTCCCTCTATGTTTTTTATGATGTCGTTCTTTTGGTTCACCATGTTTCATTTTTTGAGTTTCCTCCAAGTTTTTGAAGTTGTTCAAAGGATATTTTTAGGCCTCTCGTGCTTCTTTTCATTTCTCATCTTCCAACTTTGGTGATTTAACATTAGTTTTACAAATTCCACAGAAAGACTCACTTAGGAAATTCATTCGAGAATTCTTTCTAAGATCACAAGCGGGAAATTCATTTAGAGAATTCCTTAGGAGAAAATCTTTGGAGATCTTAGTTTAGGAAGTTTCTTTCGTAGATTTTAGATATTTTTTTCTTTCGTGATTTCGTAGATTTTTTTACTTTCGGATTTTAGATATTTCTTTCGGACTTTTGATTTTGGAAATTTCAATTTGGGAAAATATTTGGGATTTTGATTCGATGATTCCTTTCAGAAATTTTCTGGTTCGAATTTTGGAGATTTTTTATTTTTGATTTTTAAGAATTTCTACGACATTCAACTCCCAAAACACAGGTTTTGATGTCTTCCTCCACTTCAAAGGGAAAAGAGAAGATGAAGTACTCATTTCTTTGGGTTGCTCCCCAATCTTACCTATCCTCCGACTTAGGAAATGTTAGGGACACTGATCTAGGACAAATTGATCTTCCTGATTTCTGGAGAGATTAAAGGCTCCAGATAAGAAACCATGGATGCAGAGCCATCTATGATAGTGGTCTTTCCCTTGCCGCTAGTTTTCCCACATCTGTGCATTTCCTAGAATTTGTTTTAGCTGCAACAACCCACTTTGACGAGGACTCCATGTTAGTTAGGGATAGTGATGATAAGGTGGTAATCCGTTTGGACCCAGATTTCTTCAAGGATTTTTTTAAACTTCTAGACATTCAAGATTATGCCACAATTTCACCAGAAATAGTAGTGGAACACTAGGATAAGAAAGAGGAAGTATGCTCAAAGGTTATGATGAAATCCTATCTGGTTAAGAATTTTGCAAATTACCCAAAAAAGCATCGATTGAATTTTATTAAGGAATTCAACGATCTTATTGTGCTTATTAAGCAGAGTTTTAGGTTTTCTTTATGTAAAGGAATTTCAGGAATGGATGTTTTTATACATAGCAACTATCAAGAAGAATGACAATTTTATTTGATGGGGGGAGCATATTAGTAGCAACATTCACTATCAGGTTTGGCAAAGTCTTAGAAAAAAGACCTTCTATATAACATCTTTCCTAGTATATGCGACTGCTGCTATGGGAGATTTTACAGGTTTGAATACCATGGGTGTTCGCAGCACCTCCCAAATATATGAGTTTTATCCCCAACTCACTCTGGATGAGGGAAGAAAGAATTTCTGAAGAGTCAACGATGCTTTCTTTGCTATCATCCTCTATCATTTTGACAAATAACTATACAATCGGAGGGTTTCGATGAGGCTTTCAAGAGGTGTGAGAATGGGGAGCAATCTACTTTCAGTTTCCTACATTCACCTACATTCAGATTCCAAGTTTCATAGGTGCCCCAAGTAAATTGCCAAGGTGCCCCACTAACAAATGGAGTCTTTTGGAATTAGTTTGGTAGTTGTTGTATTATTATCAAATCCAAAATAAGCATCACAAGGTGGGAATGTATTTCCCTGTTTCGATTAGTAGGTATTCTTGCCTAAATATTCACAAGGCAAAAAATGTTGATGTAAAAATGGTTGAGGTAACCCTACGAACCTTTCATCTGCGGACTAATTTTGACTATTGGGGTAAGTTTGGGAGACAGTCAGTCCCAAAGGCTCACATACCCCAATTAGAAGATATATGGATTCATTGTCGAGACAAATATATCATACGACAAAGGGATTATGAAAGGTTAACCCTTGACGAAGTTTGGCAATTTGGTTTGGATGATGTGCCAAAGGACATGCATGATAATTATGAGGTCCTAGATTCATCATATAAGAGTGATAATATTGCCAATCAACTGCTGCCATGGATTGATTGGTATGTGGAAGAATGCAACAATACTAAGGAAAGGGTAGGACCCATTCTAAATAGGACTTTTAGTTGATTGACCACCTTGGGAATCTCACTAAAAGGGGAAAATCAACCTACAAATATAGGGGCTACACCAGCAATAAACCAACCAACAACCACAAAAGGAAAGAGGTAGACTTAAAGGGTTCCTACAATTCCAAAGAAGATTTCATTTGTTATTGGTGGCTTATCTCTCTCTAGGTCTGCTACTCTCAAGATTACACCACTGTAGTTCCCGTGAAAGTAGTTGAAGTCAATGAATCTCCTAGTGTCATCTAGGATCCATCAAATATTCTCCTTCCTCCATTATCACTTCCCATATCATTTCTTTCCACTTCCACTATTATTTCTTCTTTCCCATCCCCATATATGGCCTAGGTACTCTTGTCACTTTCAGTTCTATTAGTGGGAAAATATTGGGTCACCTATTTCTTCTTCACTTCCTTTGACACTTCCATTTTTTTCAATTACAACCCCCAACATTGCTTTTTCAATTCCTATGGTTTTCCTTACTTCCACACCTTCCATCATTGCTACCTCTACTAAAATACCAACTAATATTTCTAGTGATCTTTCTCTAACCGATGGTATTGGATCTGCCACTCCATCTTCATCGGCTCTAGCCATACCAGAATGGTTGTTTAGAAAGACTCCCAAGTAAAAGAAAAAGGTTCCTATGGGATATGTTATAGATATCATCATATTGGAGTCCATGCCCAAAAGACATGCCAAGAGACCGAGAATTGTATCAAGTCTGACAGTTAATTCATCTTGTGAGCATGTGATAGAGGTGGCCACCCCCATTAAGGGGAAAACTAAATAAACAATCATAAAGAACATTACTAGATAAAAAAGTTCTCATTAGGGAAGGATACTCATGAAGGAGCCAAGGAAGATGTACACACCGCTTTTGGGGCCCTTTTTTAGAAATATGACAAAGACAAGGCCACCAAGGATGAGCTCAAGGCCAAGGTCAAGAAGCTCACCGTATTGTTGCGTAAAGTAACCCAATCGAATCCATCCACCGACGTCTCAACTACTATGCATATGAAAATTTCATCTACAATTGATGATATTTCTTATCATGAGCTCGAGAAGCTAGGCCAGAAAGGGAGATCAGTGAGTGGATGGATGGAAAGAATTATGTAGGAAGCTAATCCTTTGATCAAGGAAGTCGTTGAGATATATAATGATTTACAGGTTGTAAAAATCACCATTTCTAAGATGGATGAATCCTTCTTTGAGGATAATAATAATTTAAATTTAACTTTGGAAACATGGAGTGACATTAGAGAAGAGGATTCTAACTTGCTTCTTCAGGAAGAGGTGATTGATGATGCCTCTAAATTGTTTGAATATCAAAAGGCCATAGAATTCCGTGTCAAGTATTACAAGATCTGATTAAGAAATTGGAGGAGAAACGAGTGGAGATTACAGATTCCTTGAATGACATCTCAAAGGAGTTTGACAATGCCAATCTGTAAATTCTTCAATGAAAATATCGATGCTCTTCTTGAGGATCAGATTAATGAAAATTTCAAAGATTTGGTGAAGCGTAACGATGATGTCATAAAGACTTTCAATAGTGACTCCATTGACTGACTGGTCTTATGTCAAAATTTCACAGGAGACTAAAAGAAAGTCACAAATAAAATTTGAAGGTTGTCATCCAGGATTACGAAAGAGATAGCGACAATGAGACATAGTGAATCATTATGCATGTGGGCCTGGAGATGAAGAAACTCAGGGTGTTATCAAGCGCTTCTTCAAGTACAGACACCAATGGTCAGTATGGGAGGAAGGATGAAAAAAATTGCAAGGGAGATGTAAATGAATCAGCCAAAGCTAAGAAGCCATGAAAGGATAGGTTCAAGCTCTGGAATCAGTCAAAGTTGTAAGGTTGACTTGGTCAAACCTTTTGCAACAAATTTGATATTTTCATGGGAGCATGTTCCCTTAATATTAAGAAATTTCTATTTTTAGTTAAATGTAAGTTAAGGGCCCAACTGTAATGGCTCGACCTAGAAAATTATAAATAGTGGAATGCTTCCATTATTTGATATACATATTTTTAGAGATTTTTGGTGAAGTTACTCTTCAAGCTTGGAAGGGTGCTTTCAGAGATTTGTTGAAACCTTTTAATTATATTCAAATTTATTCCTTACAATTGAAGATCTATTTTATTGTGTTGAATTATTAGTCATTGTATGCTTTTTGAATGCCATTCCTTAGATTTATTGATTAATTTAAATTTACTTCGATTATCTCGTTTCATCTTGTGAAAAGAATAGTAAGATTACCTTTCGTCGGTTGTGAGAAACTATTTTCCTTATGTTGATTAAGAGTTGCACTTTTATTATCACTTATGTAGATGTTTGACATTTTCTTGTGATTATCCTCTTGATAAATTATCTATGTATCAAATCAAAGCTGATCTTTCTATTGTGTATATTTAAATTTTAACGAAGGAATGTGTGCTTCCAGGTCACGTAGTATTTTTACCCTTTCCAAGTTGAAATACATGAAGGTGGTCAATGATGTGAGCATCCTACCCATATTAACCCTTCCGGAGTTGAACACCCCTATTCTTGGTGCATCACCACTTCTAGCATAGATTTTATTTCCTTGCATTCTCTCTCCCTAATCCCATGAAATGTTAGTATAGGACTAATTAGCTATCTTTCTTGCATCAGAAGTAGTGTTGTGTTTAGTTTAGGAAGAGGAAGTTGACCTTCTTCGAGGTTCACCTCAATCACAAATCCCATAGCTTGAGAGGTGATCCCATGTTTCCCAATCACACCAAATTTCATGATTAATTCCTAGGCCATTCGGGGTGCAAGGATTTGAAAACAACATAAAGATTTTATAAAAGAGAAATGAAGAGTCAAGGGGGTAGCCATTGAAACCCACTCAAATCAGCAAGAACATACCAAGAGCCACTAGAAGAGAAACATAACTAGAGGGCACAAAATAGAATAACTAACAACACAAAAATAGGAAACTAACAACAGCTAAGAAATAAAGGAAGAAACACCAACAAGAGAGGAAATCCACCTTCATTCATTGATCAGATCACCCACCATCTGCATACATCCATTCCACTCTTTAACCAAACTAGCGATAGTGGATTTCCAGTATTTATAGTTGGGTTCTGCAATCTCCACCTTAGGGCAAGACCCCTCTTTTTCCTTGTTTTTGTAATTTCCATTGATTGTATCATCTCAGCAAGGAGTTTGAGATGGTGGATAGTACTTTTGACATTTAGGATGTGTACATCTCTAATATGAAGGATAATACCCTTCATCTTCAACATGTCATTCTCCATAGAGATACACCTTTCATTGGCATTTTTCAGTTGTTCATTCAACACAATAGAGGAGAGCTTCTCCACTTTCTCCTATAACTCCCTCAAGTCAATTGTCACCATACTTATCTTGTGTCTATTTATATCGGTATCAAGCCTGTAATTCTTGAACTCCCTCATGAACACATTGGACTTAACAACATTATCCTGGGCATTAAAAAATTCTTTTGGGATGTTTTGAGCACATGTAAACTTTCAATGGCATCCTCCATATTTTTAGATATTTTATCCTCAGAAGACTCATGGTTAAGCTTGAAGTTATTCTCCTCACTTCTGTCATCATGGATGGCCTCTATATCCCGATCACCCATAGTCTTGCCTGGCCCATATCTTCATCCATTGTTCCTCGATTCTCGAGCTAACCTTCGTATTCTCATAGGGGACAAAGTCCCCTTTCTCTCGATGTTGTTTTTTAATGTTAACCTTAGCCAAGTGAGATCTGGTTATTTTTTCCACATAATTCCCCACTTCCACCATGTTTTCACCATCCTCCACTGCTTCTAAAATCACAGGCTTTGCACCAAAACTAGCAGAGGTCCATTTGGTCGAAGCCCCAAATATTTCATTTTTCCCAATAAGGGGTGTTCCTAGTTTTATCATGGCTTTGATTAGGCCTTGATGTAGTGGAAGGGAGAAAGTACCCTTCTTGACCTGAGTGATAAAATTCACAAGAGAAAGGAACATAAAGTTTGGAAAGTTATAGGGTCTATCATTCTGAATGTGGTTTAACATTGGAAAATGATACCCGTAAATAACTTTATAACACCCTTCCAGTGTAATATAAGCCATAAGAAGCTGAGAAATTTCATTATAAGGATGGGAAGATCCTCTCTTGCATAACCATTGTGGAGGATTTTAGGGGACCCCTTACCAAGCATGAAACAATCAATCTCCTGGCTATAATCCGATTTGGGTTTAAAAGAACTTTTTCCCTCCTAAGACAGACCCGAGATTTTGGCAATGAACTTAGGAGATATAGTGAAAGAAAAATTGTGAACTCGAACATGGCCATCCTTCCAAGTCTTCACAATGGCTTCACTCAGAGTCTCATCAAAGCCATCAAAAATGTTTAAAAACCTTAACAGTCTAGCCCTGTCGAGTAATTCCTCTACCTCTTTGGACATATCAGGGACCTTATTTGGTTCAGTCCTCACCAGTTCACCACCCATGGTGCTAGAGTAATTATTCTTTCTACAGAGTGATCTATGCTTGTTATGGCTTCCTTTCCCACACTTGGAGATATGATTCAAAATAACCAAGAGAACCACCCAAACTTTGACATGATAGGATATAAAGGTTTGCACAAGTGTTAGATTTAGAAGATCCAAGTGCATCACCCAGAGGGATTTGTTACTGATTACCATCCTCATTGGAAGAAATGTAGGTAGGGTATCTTTCCCGATCCAAGATATCAATGAAATTTTCATCCACATAGGATAGATCCTCAATCACCTTAAAAGCCTTAGCTTCCACCCCCTTATTGGCTAAAACATCAGCCAATTTGTTTCCTTCCCGAAAGACATGAGAGAAAGATATATCAACAAAGGAGACAAGTTTATTCTTAGCATTGTTGATGAAATATTCAATAGAGATAGAGATAGTACATTTACCCTCTCTCATGCATGAAATTATATTCAAGGAGTCTCCTTCCACGAGAAGGTTTGTGAACCCTTTCTCTTCAGTGAGCTTCACCCCCAATACATCACAACTGCCTCCGTAACATGGTTCGATTGAATTCCAAAACAAAAGAAATAAGAAAGGAGAAAACTACCCTTGTGATCCCAAAATACTCCTCCACCTTCCTTTCTTGAATTCCCTTTAGATGCCCCATCAAAGTTGAGTTTGATAACTCCTTCCCGAGGTGGCTTCCACTTAACCCCATCTCTAGGATTACTTTTCCTAGGAATTGGAGCAAAGGTTAAGTTCCATTTCTTGATGATAAATGATCACAGTCCATGACTTCCACTTCCTTATTCTTGAGGATAGAAAAATTATTTCTAACAGCATGTAAACACTTGTTTATAATCAATCTTCTAGGGAGTTTCTTGTTATTGAAAATCCTCCGATTTCTCTCTTTCCATATTTCCCACCAAGAATGGCCAAGGCTCATAATCCAAAGGTTTTTCAACCCTTGACTATTGAAAGGGCATTTCCATTGATTCCAGGATGATTGGAGATCTTTGGGAATAACCCACTTGAGTGAAAAAATTTCCAAAAAATGAGACAAGATATGGACTACAAAAGGGCAATCTAATAACATATGGTTCACTGTTTCCAAGTTCTGTTCACAAAGAACGCATCTGTTGACAATATGGAAGCCTCATTTGGAAAGGTTATCCATAGTAAGAATTATATTTATCACCGTTATCCAACTGAAAACATTGACTTTGGGAGTTATATTCTTATTCCAAACCGTTCCAGCAATAATATCTTCCTCACTAGCTTCCTCTTCAAAGAAAGATATATAAGCTGATTTAACTGAAAAGTTCCCACTTTGTTCTCTTTGCCACACAATCCAGTCTTGTTCCTTGTTGTTAGAAGACACATAAGTTTTTAAAAATCATTGAGGTTAACCATAAGTGTTTTAAATTCCTACCTATCCAATTCTATGTGTTTCCAGACCTGAAATCTTTCTTGAGGTTCCATATAATTGTTTATTTTTCCCCATATTTGTCTTCTAGCAGTTTTGAGATTTGGGGAAATTTTTCTTTGAGGGAAAATTTCCAGCCCATTTATCAGTCCAAAAGCATATTTCATTGCCCTTCCCAATTTTCCACTTACTTCCCTTAGTTGTGAGGTCCTTGGCCCAATTAATAGCTTTCCAAACACTTGACCCATTGAAAGATGTTGGTTTGAAGATCCACCATTTGTCATTATCATCCAACCAATATTTTTTCCTGAGAATTCTCATCCAAATCCCATTTTCTTTTATGAGTCTCTAACCAATTTTGGCCAAAATAGCTTTGTTCATTTTAGTCTAGTCTCTAAGGCCAAGTCCCCTAACTTTTCAGTTTACAAACTCTATTCCAAGCCACCAACAAGATTCTATCTTTGCTTTCAGTACCACTCCATAGGAAACTTTTTGGATTTTTTCTAGTTTTTCTGCTATAATCCCAGGAATTTGATAGAGAGACATAGCATACACCGGGAGGATTTGAAGGGAACTCTTTAGGAGGGTGATTTTCCCTACCTGAGATAGCAGATTTTCTTTCCATCCCACAAGCTTCTTATCAAATCTTTCTATAAGAAAGTTCCAATCTGAACTAGAGGGTCTTTTATCCCCAAGGGGAATGCCTAAATAGAAAGTTGGAAAATATTTATAGACATAACCCAAAATATCAGCAATCTTCTTACATCTACTTTCCAAAGAATTAAGGAAAAAAAGGTAACTTTTGCCATAGTTTACCAACTGACCCAAACCTCCATGTAATCATCCAAGAGAGTTTTAAACTTTTTTTTCCAGGACAAATGCTTCACCCACCATTATAGTATCATCAACAAAATGCTGGTGGGACACCTTCTCCATTCCTCTCACTGGAGATATCCCTTTGATGAAGCCATTACAAGTTTCAACATTAAGTCTTCTACTAAGAGCTTCTACCAGAATAATGAAGAGAAAAGGGGAGAGGGGGTCCCCTTGCCTGAGACCTTGGGAGCTGGGGAAGAAACCACAAGGGGTCCCATTCATAAGAATAGAAAACCATACATTAGAAATATAGGATTTCACCAGGCTTCTAAATGAATCATTGAAACCGAACCTATCAAGAATTTTGTCTAGGAAACACCATGAGACCCTATCATATGCTTTAGCCATATCCAATTTTAGAAACATAACAGCCTTCTTGCTAAGTTTATCCAAATGTATAGTCTCTTTAATAGTAATGATCTCATCTTGGATTTTGTGTCTAAGGAGAAAGCCCATTATTTTTTGGATATGATTTCGGTAGGATTAATTAAAGATGGAGAGCTAGGAGTTTCATGCAGATTTTGTAAGTAGTATTACACAAGCTTATAGGTCTGAAGTCTTTCAATTCCATTGCATTGCCACATTTTAGAACCAGGGTCAGGAAGGTACAGTTCATGTCTTTTAACATATTTCTCCCTTTGAAAAATTATTTCACAATGTTATACACATCCTTTTTATAATATCCCAGAAATGCTGAAAAAAGAAAGCTTGAAACCCATCCGGACTGGGGGCCTTATCCGGGTTGAGATGTTTTACCATAAATTCCACCTCCTCCAAAGAGGGGATCGTAGAAAGAAGAGAATTGTCTTCCTCGAGACTAAGGAAGGGATGCAGTTTAGAAACTCTTGCTCTTTGGCCAGTTAGGAACATAGTGGTTCATAAGAAATTTTTGAAGAAGGATATAGCTTCTTGATTAATTTCATTTTTCTCTTCCACTAAGGAGCCTTCCTCTCTCCTTAACTTACAAATTATATTGAAGCTTCTACGTTTTAGAGTAGACAGGTGGAAAAAACTAGTATTTTTGTCCCCTTCTTTGAGCCAAGAGACCCGAGATTTATATCTCCAAAGATTTCCTCTTTCCTAAAGATATTGTGGTATTCCAATAATAAAGATTTTTCCTTATCATAGTCTTGTATTTCCAGATCCCCATCCCCTCCATTTTTATTTTAGAAGTTTAGTAGGTTGGATTTGAGCATAGCCTTCTTATGGAAAATATTACCAAAGCTTTTCTTATTCCATATTTTGAGGTTCTTTTTAATGTTTTGGAGTTTTTTGGTAAGTCTAAACATCGCAGTTCCCTGCACCTTCAGTTTCCACCACTCACTGATAAGGTCTTTCAAATCTTCACCATAGAGCCACATTTTCTCAAAGTGGAAGGAGGTTCTTCTTCTCAAAGGATTCTTAATTGTCAACAAAATCAGATTATGATCCGACCCTATCCTAGGAAGAGAGAAAAGAGTTATATCCTGGCTTAACCATTCTTCCAAAACTAAGGCATGGTCCAATCTCACTTGAATATGATGAACACCAACTCTTCTATTGGACCAGGTATATTTTCTTCCTTTAAGATCAATGTCATGGAGGAGGCTATCAGATATGAAGAGATTAAAATCCTCCATACCAATAGTAAACTCCTTGGAACCTCCTTTTTTTCCCCCGAGAGACAAAGGGGTATTAAAATCACCCATCACAATCCACTCAGATCTAGTAATGTTGTATTTGAAAGTTTTAAGATGTTGCCATAAATTTTTCCTTTCTTTGTAATGGGTAGGAGCATAGATGTTGGATAAGATCCATTTTTTTATTTTCCATATTTCTTATCATAACCACCATATGGTGATCTCTTTTCACCAAGGGTGCCCTCAAAAAGGTCTAGATTCTAGACCATAGCTAACCCTCTAGAGGCCCCTTTGGAACTAACAAAAAAATATTTTGAATGTTTCTAGAAGGAATTACAGGAACTTAGGAAAAAGTCTTCTTTCATTTTGGTTTCTTGCAGAACCATAACATCAATTTTTTGTCCTTCAATCAAATCTTTAAGAACCCTCCACTTCACAGGGCTATTGATCCCTCTTACATTCCATGAGATGCAATTCATTTTCTAAGATTGGGTTTGTTTTTTAAACCTTCTAATCTAAACAAAGTTGTTTCCCTGAGTCTATTTCCTTCTGGGTTGATTTTTTCCTTAAATCAAATTTGTTTGGCCTTCCGAGTCTACTAGTGGAGCTTTCCACATTAATAGGATTATCGCAACCAACACTTCTCCTTTGCTTGGAGGGGACGTTAAGGATTCACCCTTTTTACAGCTCCTTTTTCTCTTCCCTAAAGGAGTTCTTTCCTGGTGGCCCCCTTCTTATCCATAGTTAGCTCCTCTTCTTTACTTCCCATCTCTTGATTAATAGAGAAATGAATATTCATTATTTCATTCAGGGAGAGATTAATTAAATCTTTGACTATCATCCTTTCTCCCTTTGGACTATCCAAACTTCCATTCATCTCCTTGGTTCTTGTGTACTAAGGTTTGGACCTTCACCTTTTCCTCTAGGGCAGTGGCAATCAACAACATATCCTCCTTGGCTTTTTGTAGAGAGTTTACCTGACCACTAGGTTTGCATCCCTTTTCTTTATTTGAAATGAATATCTCCCTCTTTCAGGTCATTAGGGAGTCCTTGGCAGTTTGATCCTTCATTTTTTCCCTTACCTTTGATTCAGACCATGACTAATTTTTGGATCTCCTTCTATTTACCACCAAGGTAAATCCCTCCTCATCAGTTTTTGGGATTTTAGAAGGGGTTCTCTCTACCATCTCTTTTTCTTGGATTCTCAGGGGTTTGAATCCTTCAGTTGGGATATTCAAGAAGGATTTCTTGTGGTCTTCTGCACTTTGCATGATCCCTTTTCCTTTCTCTTCTTTCCCTTCATTCCCTATCACTGCGATGTACCTCTTGGAGATCTTGAAATTACAGTTCTGAATCGAGTGGCCCCATCCATTGCATTTGGTACATTTCTTTAGGTAACTCTCCATTTCTATCTTCTACTCCCATATTCCTAGACTAGACTTGAGCTTGATGCTTTTAGGGATATCCCTATCTGCAATCGTATAGATGCAAGAATCTTGCACAAACTAGTCTGGTCATATGCAAGGTTGCATTGTCTATAATAACTAGAGAACCCAAAGAATTAGCTATTCCTTTGAAAATATCTTCATGCCAAAATTCCAAAGGTAGATTAGGAAGGCAGATCCACACAGGGAACTGATTCAGATTTTCTTTTTCTGGGTTGAAAGTAGGTTCCCATTTCCTAAGATACCATCCAGATTTACCCCGAACCAAGGTCCTTCTTCCAAGACCTTCTACATATCTTCTTGAATATTAAATTTAAAGAGGAAGAAACCATTTGACAAAGCACTTACCTCTAGATGTCCTTTAGGGATCCACTTTAGTTTGGCCCACCTTCTAACAACATCGATATTTGGTCTCCCTCCCACAAGTTTCCTGACCAAATATTTGTCTAAATTTGTAGTAGTGATTTTTAGAAGGGAATCTAGGATTTCCAAGATGCTTCTGATGCTTCCTTGACTACCTAGAGGAATTTTTTTGGCTCTTATGGGTATTTCCATTTTTATGCAATTTTTCCAAGAATCTTCAGAAAATTTGGGCCTATTTTCAATGATTCATCCTGACCCTAGATCTCCCCTTATTCTACAAAGACTTTATGATCCCTAGGTCTCGGTAGGAATTCCTTGCCATCGCTTTCCTGCTCAATCCATCTCAAAACCTTGCTCTCAGTCGCTGCCATTTTTTTTTTGAGAAACCTGTTATCACATTTCTTTATGCCTTCAAATTTAATCATATCAATATGGTTGCAGAAGTGTCTAGTCATTGACAATCATTGATCTTCGTAGACTTACTTTCCCTTGTTGATAAATTTGATAAGTTTTGAATTAATGTTGTTAATCATGAGCATTTTTGTATTTTTCATCAAGATCATATATTGTAAAAATATGTATCCATGCTCCCATTGCAATCTTATTTTAGGGATATTGTAAGTCACACATAACTTCATTATTTTGGTAGCATCTTGGAAATTGAAATTACACTATTGAGAAGAGATTTAATTTCATTTATGCAATAAACAATTTTAAAATCACTGTGTCACCAATTTGTTAAATGTTGCTTGTAAGCCTTCGAGTGTATCTTAGGAATGAAAAATTACAGATCTCGATATTTTATTAAATCTTAAACACGAGCTTTTGTGTTTGAACCTTTAAAGATTGTGTGAAACCATGCTTTTTGGGCTTCCATAAGCATACATCTTCTGTTGAAGGATCATTGTGAGCTATTTCGAGGTTTCTTTGTCTTATATTTGGTAGATATCTTAACATTTGTCTAATTTTCTATGGAATCCGGTATAATCAACTTTATCCTATTTAATTGCCCAAATAAGATACGCCAAAACTAACTAATCCTACAAGAATTTCCCATGCTATCTCATTAAAGCCAACAAAATTCCAAAGAAAGCTAGTTCCTTACTATCTTTAGTAGTCTAACATTTGGTTAGAAGATGTTTTTATTGTCTAGAAGTGACAACTCGTGAGAGTTATCCTTTGCTAAATTGACCATGTCTTTCTAAAGCTGTTTCTCAAGTATTTCACAAAAGAGTGCCAAATATTGTTGATACATCCATTCCTCTCACAATTATAGACTACAGAATGGGTCCTCTCACCCTAGCTAAAGGAAGATCCTAAAGTAGGAGGGTAGGTCATACCCTCAAGACAAGATCTACCCGACTCCTTCCGAGCTTGAGTTATATGTTAGGATAAAATATTATTATCCTAATATTTAATTATGCATAGTTTAATTATTTAATTAATTTTATTAATTAAATAATAATGGTTATTTTTTTATATGGTTCATAAACCATATTTGTCTTTTATACATGTTGTTATATTGTTTTGAACAATATATTTGTTTGTATCTAATTGTTGCTTCCTGGATGTTATTGGAAGCCTGTATATTTAGGAACTTGGTTCACCTGTGCAACTTAATCTTTTGTTTGTATTTGGCTGTGCAATATCTATAAATATTGCAGCCCATTCTCTGTAAATTTTGGTTGATTGAGATTAATAAAATTAATCAGGCTTCCGTCCCTATTTCTCAATCTTCATTTGGTACCAGAGCGAATTGAAGCTCCTGGCAAGGTTGGAGAAGGTTGCAGAAGAAGGAGAATTCGTGGAGAAGAAATCTACAACAAAAGGAGAGCCAGTGCTGCCTCCTGCAGCTTCCCAGAACCCCCTGCAAACCCACAACCTCTTGTTCAGTTCCAGGTGTTTGGAACACAATTTTTTTTTGCACTGGTGCACTCAGCACCAGGCAAAATTTGTTGCAGGTATAAAGAATTAATTTTTTTTTCCCCATTAGGGGTTTTGTCTCTAATTTAGAGAGGCTATTTAGTCTCTGCTACATTTTAGCAGACCACTGGATTTGGAGGTCTGTGTGTATGTGGACCTATATGTGTATGGATTTGTGATCAAAATCAGACATCCAAATATGTGTGTATGTGTATGGACAAGATCAAAGCGGCACAACAAAGAAGAGGCGGCACAACAAGATCAAAGGCATAGCTAAGAAGAGGCAATATACGATGATTTCACATGGATCGAGCGTGTAGAAGATTTTTGCATGCACAAACATGACTGCAGATACTCCACGCACCCGCACAATACTCCACACACCTTCCAAAGCCTCCACGCAGACCTGCCATATTCCACGCACCTGCACACAAGAAAACAAAAAAAAAAAGCGGCTAAAGCAAGAAACCAGCGGTGGAAGAGTATTAAAAAAGAGCGGCGGGTTTATTTGTTTCTGCCTCACGCGGCCTACACGCCAAAGGAAAATCAAACAAATAACAAGCTTCAGATCCTCATTTCGAGGAAACCCTAAAACCGCCGACAAGCTCGTGCCACGCAAGCTCTAGGAAAGCCTTCAACTCAACCAAGTCGCCATGGAAACAAGGTTAGTCGTGTTTTGAATATATTAAATACAATATACTTCATTTCATATCACAAGCGCCCTAAGAGGCCAAGTTGGTTAGTGAATGCGCCTTGGGAGTGAGAGGTGTGGGGGTCGAATCCTGCCCCAACACTCAAAAACTCATTTTTTGAAATTTGGCAGATTTTTGGCGGAACTACTAAATTTAGCAGATTTTTTGAATTTAGTTATAACTAACTAAATTTAGCGGAGAAATCCCTAAGTTAGGGAAAAAAAAATTCTCCCATTTGGTCTGTTTTTTCATTTCGGACATTTTTTGCAAAGGGAGACCCATCTAAAAATTGCATCTTCAGCTTCTTTTTTGCAATTTTTAGCATTTTGGGTCGTATTGGGCTCAGGAGGCCACCAGACCCACGAAACAGAAATTTTTTGCCTGCCATTCAAATTGTCCAGTTTTTTGAATGTAAATTATATACTGCTACATATTTTACTAATTTACAGGTTGCCATAGTCAACTGTAAACTTTGTAACTGCTAAAAAACTAGCAAAATTGTAATCAAAAATTAAAATTGGTTCTGTAACACTCACGAGATCCTAGATCTCATTCGCAGCGTTCGGTATATACGGTGCCTCTGGGAAGCGCTTACGGGTAAAGCCGTCACGACTACTACTGCACTTAACGCCTAATATAGCTGCAACAACGTCATCTGGGCATCGTCCCTATAAATCGATGGGGAGTAATAAGGTCACAGTGCACACACTATGAACCATCCCATCCGTCTGTGAACGATTGCAAGACATAAATCCGGACTGAGAAACTATCCGAGTATATAGCGAAGTTACGCGCGTGTATGAGGATATTTCTTTGAGCCGGTGTCAATAATCACACAGACCCCATCAGTACTTTGTCTTGGTACCACGTATTGAATTCTTTCACGTATGTTAACGCCTCTTTCACGTACCACCGGGTATATAGAAAGGGTGAGCTTCTTCCACGTACCAACAGGTATATCGGAAGGGCGCGTATATAGAAAGGTTCGGTATATCGAACTGACGGTATATAGATTGGGAGACCTAATACCTGTGATAAGAGCCAAACCCTATCAGTGATCTCTGCAAAATGGGCACCAATGCCCCCAAATTTTTTCTTCCGGATTCACAATTGCTCAGAGGAAGCAACTATGCTACATGGAAGACAAAAATAAAGACACAGCTTGAGTTTGAAGAAATCTGGCCTGTTGTGACTGGTACTCTAACTAGATCAACAACTGATACAACACAACAACGATAGTTTGATAGAGTAGATCAGAAATCAAAAATCATCATCTTGTTTGGAGTGTCTGACGATGTGCAAGCCCACATTCAAGATGCCACAACAGAAAAAAGAAGTGTGGGATAAGTTGAGCACAATATATGAGGCCAAGAACAAGAATGTCATACTAAATTTGCAGAGTCAATTACATACATTGAAGTTCAAGCAAAATGAGAAAATTGAAGCTTTCTAAGAAGAGTTACAGAGTTGAGGGCTTCACTTCTAGCCCTAGGAGAAGAGGTCAAAGATGAATCTCTCGTTCCCATTGTTCTGAGAGCTCTCCCTTCTTCTTACCACATTTTTGTCACAACTCTAAACTTGTCAGATACGACAATTAGTTTTGACAAGATGGTAAAACTACTGCAACAAGAGGAAGCAATGCACAATAAGGATGATGAAGAGGATCGAGCACTTTGTCTTCACATCAAAATGGAAAGGAAAAGGTAAAGGAAAACCTAAATCCTATCGAAGTCCCAACATCGAAATCGAGTATCATGAAAAGCAGATCAATAGAAGAAGCAATGTCCAATTTGCAAAAGAGGACATGATTTAAAAGATTGTTGGTATAACACTTATAAAAAGGTTCATCAAGAAACTCTAGACCACAACAACAACAATCTTACAAGGGACATTCTAACAACTATCACGGGCGAGAAAAGGAAAACTGGAAAAGAAGATCCCACCAAAGAAGGTAATATTGTTGAGCAACAAGAACAAGTCAGACAATGAAGACTTCTTGTTCACTGCTCGATCAAGTGAACCATCCACGTCATCTAGTGATGTCTGGTATGTTGATTCGGGAGCCACTCGACACATGACCAGCCATAGAGACTGGTTTATTTCAATGAAGGACACGCCATCGAAAAATCATGTTTCGTTGGGAGATGATTCTTCATATACATTTCAGGGGATTGGAAACATTTCTCTACCCCTTGGTTCATGCAAATGCAGACTATCAGATGTCCTATATGTCCCTGGGTTGATAAAAAATCTTCTTTCAGTTAGTCAACTCCTAGATCACAACCTAAAATTGACTTTGATAGTCAATCCGGCAAGAAAACGTGTTTGATTCGAGATAAATCCAGAGGCTCGAAAATAATTACAAAAGCCTCAAATGTGGGACATATGTTTCAACTTGATTTCATTCACAAAAACGATCAAGCACTTGTGGCTAAAAACTCCACCTCAGCCCAGTTGTGGCATCGGAGATTTGGTCATGTAAGTTTCAAATATCTCGAAACACTTTGCCGGTGTAATATGGTACATGGGCTACCATCTCTTCAAAAGGATACAGACAAGTGTCCTCACTACTTAGCAGGAAAACAACACAGAGTTTCATTCCAGAGGAGTACATTCCGAGCTCATGGTAAACTTGACCTGGTTCATACCGATCTTTGCGGTCCACTGCAGCCAAGTCATTCTAGGTTCCAGTACTTCATGCTTTGTGTTGACGACTATTCATGGAAAATGTGGATTTTTTGTCTTCACAAGAAAAGTGAAGCTTTTGAAACATTCAAAAAGTTCAAAGTTGCAATTGAGAAAGAAACTGGTCATCACATCAGAACTCTCCACTCAGATCGAGGGGGGGAATTCACCAATGATGAGTTCAGAGACTACCTACAAACTCATGGGATTCGTCAACAAATGCCTCCTCCACACACACCGCAACAAAATGGTGTTGTTGAGAGAAGAAATCATACTATCATGGAAATGGTGTGCGATGCATGATCGATGATTCTGGACTTACAAAGACATTTTGGGCGAAGCAAAAAAAACAAAGAGTGTATTTGTTGAACAGAGTGCCTGACACAATCGCTCTCTGATGGAATTACACCACAAGAAGCATGGTTAAAAGGAAACCATCCATTGCACACCTCGAGTATTCGGGTGCAAAGAAAGCATGCACATACCCAAACAATAGAAAGAAATTTGACATGAAGTCACAAAAATCATCTTCATTGGAGTACAAGAAGAGACTCTTGGGTATAGATTGATGGATCCTAAGACCAGAAAAGTCTACACAAGTAGAGATGTTGAGTTTTTTGAGAAGAAGGAAGCAGAGGCTCCTCCTCCTGACTCACATGATGTAGACATTCCACCAGTTATAAAAACAGAAGCTGATGTTCCCTCAGATAATGAAAGTGATGATGGGGATGATGGTGGTGATATGATAGAACCACGACCCATGGGAATAGCTCAGCGTATGCCCAAGTGGTGTACTAGCACGTTACGAGATGCAAGAATGGATGTTCCACCGGATACATCCACCCCTGGACCACGGACTCACAGTAAAGCAAGAGAAGAAGTTAACTTTGCTTTGATGAGTAGAGTTATTGAATCAGATGAGCCCTCTACAGTCTAGGAAGCCCTACAGTCAAAAGATTGGAAAGATGCCATGGATTCTGAATATTAATCAGTGATGAAAAATAACACTTGGCAGCTTGTCGATCTTCCACCGGAAGAAACCCATTGGATGCAAATGGATATTCAAAACTAAGTACAAAGCGAGATGGGACCGTGGACAAGTGCAAAGCAAGACTTGTAGCAAAAGGGGTACACAAAAAGAAGGCATTGACTATGAGGAGACATTTGCTCCCACAGCTAAGATCAAAATGATCAGGATGATCTTTGCTCTAGCTGCTCAATTTGGATGGAAAGTTCACCAAATGGACGTAAAAAGTGCCTTCCTAAATGGAGATTTACAAGAAGAAGTCTACATGACTCAACCTAAGGGATATGTTCTACCTGGTCAAGAAACAAAGGTATGCAGACTTAGGAAATCTCTGTATGGCCTCAAACAGGCACCCCGGCATGGTACATCAAGATTGATGAGCATCTCGTACAACATGGATTTGTTAGAAATCCATACGATCCCAATCTCTACCTCAAAAAGCAAGGGGAGATGGTGATTGTTGTTGTCTATGTCGATGATCTAGTCATCATTGGAAGTTCAATGAGGATGATCGATGCAACGAAGAAAGATCTTAATCGATCGTTCGACATGACCAATCTCGGGTACGATGCACTATTGTCTTGGATTAGAAGTATGGCAGAAAGAGAATCACATTTTGTTTCTCAGATGAAATATACCAAGACTACGCTCGAGAAGTTTAGGATGATGGATTGCACACCAATTGCTACACCTATGGAGAAAGTTTGATTATCTCATTCGATCCATCTCTTGAGGTAAGTGCCACTCTCTGTCGGCAACTGATTAGGAGTGTCATTTACTTGACCTACACTAGACCGGATATCAGCTTTGCGGTAGAGTTATCTATCCGGGTTCATGCAGAACCCAAAGTTTGTCATTGGAAAGTAGTAAAGCGCATTTTGAGATATCTCAAAGGATCAGTGGATCTTGGTCTAGAATATAAGAAGAATGAAAACTTCTTCTTGATGGATATTCGATTCGATCATGCAAGTAACATTGATGATAGAAAATCCACTTCGGATTTGTATTCTTTATGGGATCTGGACCAATATCATGGGGAAGTAAGAAACAACACTTTGTTTCTCGCTCTTCCATAGAAGATGAGTATCATTCTACAGGAGAAGTTATCTGTGAAGTGATTTGGCTACGTCGCATACTGGAAGGACTTGGAATACCACAGACAAACCTACTACCATGTATGTAGACAATGAAGGTGTACTCAAACTTGTTCGCAATCTAGTTTTTCATGAGAGAACAAAGCACATTGAGGTTCAGGTTCATTTCATACGTGAACATGTGTTGAAGCACAACATCCAGCTTCAATTTTGTCCAACTGCTGAACAACGAGCAGATATTTTCACAAAGTCACTTGCACGTGATAAGTTTGAGTTGTTCAGAGAGTTTCTCTCCTCATCTCTTTAGAAAATGCATAATTAAGGGGGGGAATGTTAGGATAAAATATTATTATCCTAATTAATTATGCATAGTTTAATTATTTAATTAATTTTATTAATTAAATAATAATGGTTATTTTGTTATATGGTTCATAAACCATATTTGTCTTTTATAAATGTTGTTATATTGTTTTGAACAATATATTTGTTTGTATCTAATTGGTGCTTCCCGGATGTTATTGGAAGCTTGTATATTTAGGAACTTGGTTCACCTGCGCAACTTAATCTTTTGTTTGTATTTGGCTGTGCAATATCTATAAATATTGCAGCCCATTCTCTGTAAATTTTGGTTGATTGAAATTAATAAAATTAATTAGGCTTCCGTCCCTGTTTCTCAATCTTCATTATAAAGAGATGATGAGATCCTTCCCCGGCTATAAAATGACACTGATCTAGATATATAATCTTCTAAACATTTGATTGATATTACATTCCAGACTACAAAGGGATGAGTGATTTAGGTACTAACACCAATCGACACCGTTGTCGTGGAACTACTGAGTGCAAATACATATGCATACTAACCTCTGGTAATGATTCTTACATATTTAGATGTAAATACGTTGTTTAAACATCATCCTTTGTTAAGTTTTGTAAATATTGAGCAAGATTAGAAGTTCATTGTGTAATATTTCCTAGTTTAAGCGAAAGTTACACTATATTTGTATTGCTAGTGATAAATATTGAAAAAGGATGATCAGATATGTCAAGATTTATATAAATTTACTATTGATAGGTAATTAACAAGTCACTTATAATTCTTTATCACATGTAAGGTGAAAATCCTTAGTGGTGAATCTATTTTGGTTTGAAATTTTTGGTAAATTCCAGTGTCTTAAGCTTTGCCAATTAAAATTTGTTGTTAATAGTTATAAAGTTGAAAGGAAGAAGATATTTCTTTAAAAAGATCTTAGTAGAAGATTTTATCCAAAGCTTTGGAAAACAAATCCGAGAAAGAGACAAGTCTAGAAAGCATTGGGGGATTAAGAGCAAGAGAGAAGGTAGTACCAATCATGGAAACTGATCAACCTATAGTTGAGGATTATCCTACATCTTCAAATAGTTCAATATCAAATAGTCCTCATGTAAATTTAAATACTCCAAGTGGTGAAGGGCCATAATTTATATCTGGAATAGTTGTTCCATATTTCTTTCCTTTATCACTCAAGATTGATAGGGTTCTTTGTGAAACCAAGTCACTGGAGGATATTTAATTTAAATATCATACACATGTATCCCAAATATCCCTTATCCCACACCATTTTAATCCTCCTATAAGATCAACTCCTCAAAATAACATGGCTCATCCTCCACCTAGACCTCATTTTGTTTTCAACACATTTAGACCAATAAATTTTAGAGGCATGTTTGGGCATCCTATGTTATACCGCAAGATGCAAGAAATAGGTTTCTAAGTTTAAATGGAATAATGCCATCACTGGTGATCAACATTTGAGACTTTTTGTTAATATGATGGAGGATTTCAAAATAGAATATGAAGATGTATATATAAATCTATTCATTCATACTCTTGAAGAAGATGCACGTGATTGGTATAAATATTTTCTAGACAACTCAATAGATTCATGGACTGAGATGAAGAATGCTTTCAGATTACAATATGGGGATAAGATAGACCCAAGGTTCCTCTTGTCTGAGTTTGAGAATATAAAGAATAATCCTAATGAGTCTGTTCAAGACTTCAATACCAGATTCAATAAGAATTTAAATAGACTACCCATAATTTTGAGGCCTAGTGATGAGTCCTACCTAATTAAATATTCTAATTTTTTTGACAAGAAAGCTTCTTATTATTTAAGAGATAAGAACCCTAGAACTTTAAGATAGGATTTCACAATGGCAGGTTAAAAATTGAAAAAAATATTAAAAGGCGGTTGGAAAATCCCATAAGAGGGAGGGTATCAAAATGATTAATCCTGATAGGCCTCGATCAAATGAGGCTATGGATTTAGAGGAAGTTGTGAAGACTTTGGACAGAGAAGTTACAAAAATATCTTATAAGCTTTCTAGAGTAGAAAAGGGAATAGTACAAAGTTCTCAAGGTCAACACAAACCACAGGGCCAAAATACATTTGGAAATAATCTTAGGAGTGATCAAAAAATAGATTAAATAGGAAAGGGACCTATGGGGTCAGGAAATAAAAACAAAAACTTAGAGAAAATAAATAGATCCTTGATCCTTTGACTGCACGAGTTACTATGGTAGAGGAAAATCATGCTATTGAATGGTGTGATAGGTGTTTTTTACCACATTCCCCTTGTTAACCTATTAAAGAAAGTGAAGAGGTTGGTAATAATGAGACTTATGATGATGTATGTATGATGGAGTGCTCTGATAATCCATATCAAGGAGCTACTTCTACTTTGAACTGATAAATGCAATAACTACATAGAGTTTCTAGAGGTGCATTCACCAGGTGCACCCACTTTCTTCTAATAATGATGTTGAAATTGATATAGTGCAGGATTTTGAATTACCCAATCATGACTTTGAGTACTTAAGGGACTTGATGATAAAAAATATTATGGAGGATTCCCTTCCGAGGAGGATAGGAAATTACTCATGAATGCATTTTTCTCAAGAAAAGGAATACAATCTCAGAAGTTGAGTTATTAAAGGAGGAGGGCTATAACCCAAACCCAAGACTCCACTTCTTACTAATGTACCTAATGATTCTCCTAAGAAGGATACACCAAATAAGGGTCTGGTTATCCCAAATAGAACATGTACCCCAATTCATGCCCAAAATGTTAAAAGTCTTGTACCACCAGAAGGAACCATTACCCTTCCTCCTAACGTGATTTTACCCAAATATGTTCCATGTGATATTGCCCATATTTTGAGTCAGATAAAAGTCACGGTTCCTATTGTTGAATTACTTTGAATCCCTGAACATAGAAAAAGAGCATTTGAGTACTTGGGATTCAAAGAAGATGCATTACCCCCATGTAAAAATATGAATCATGTGGATAATCCCCCAATCATTATAGAATTGGAAGTACCTCAAGTATTAGAAGATTTGGGAGAACCACCTAAGGTATATTTGGGTACTTCTCTTGTTGAGTCTCAACTTGATGTTGACCCTTTTATACTACTTTGATCATAAAAGATAGGTTAGTGCACAAATACATGTTTGGGGGTATCTTGTAATGTGATTCCCCTTGAAGTGATGAATGGATTAAATATAAAAGTAACAAAAACTTTTGGAAAGTGCACTTCTATGAATTCAAGATAAGTACCAGTGATTGGGTATGTCAAAGGATTGGTAGTGCAATTGACAGCTTATCCAGAAAGTGTTTAACCATGAATGTGGTCATTGTGGATTGTCCTGCTAAATGGGGAATGTTGTTGTCAAGGAAATGGGATACTAGTGTTGGAGGGAGTGTGCAAATGGATTTTTCATATGTGAATATACCAATAGAAGGAATCCTTGTTAAACTATGTGGAGAAAAAATAATGTTGCATCTGATTGAGGATCCTAAGAACACATCCTATGAGGTGTTGTATACTGATGTGGATGTTGATAATTTTGTGGGTTATGCATATTTTAAAGAGCATAACATTGAAAAATGTAAATTTCTTGAGTGAAATGGTTCCCCTTGGATTTTTATGTTTGATGGAGCTTGTTCTAAATTTGGGAATGGTGTTGGTGTTGTCCTAATATCTCCAAATCAGGAGGTTTTCAATTTTTCTTTTAAACTCATATTTGAGTGCACTAACAATATTGCAGAATATGAAGCATTGATTTTGGGTTTAAGGATTTCTTGGAGGTATGGTATTAGGGAAATTATTGTTAAGGGAGATTCAAAATTGGTATTCAAGCAAGTTAGGAAATTGTATGCAACCAAAATCAAAGAATGAAACAATATAAGTATGTAGTTTGGGATTTTATTGAAGTGTTTGATACTTATAATATAATATATCATGATAGAAAGAAGAATACTACTGTAGATAGGTTGGAAGTATTAGGATCCAGATTTGAAAATTATACAATGTCCCCTTATTGTGAGTATGATATAGAAGTGTTGACAAGACCATATGTCCTTGACAATGTCAAACATTGGAAATTTTTTGAAGATGATGCCTAGGTTTAGAGGTTTCTACAAAATGAAGGAGAATTTACAAATCAAAATATGGACTAGGAACTGATGGTTTGTGTTTATGAGGTAAAGAGACTCTATTTGGTAAGGACATTATTCAATTAAAAACCAATACTATTCCAAGAGGTTTGGTTGCATTAGAGTCAAACTTTGATAATGTTGACCACATTGTTAATAGGAATATGTTGGCCTCAAGATATGTGGAGGAATATGACTTGGGGACTGATGGTAAACCTAAAAAAATATGGTTGGGTAGTAATCTGAATAAAGAAGAAAATTAGTCATATGTCCAACTATTAAAAAAATACTAGGATTGTTGTACATGGTCATATTCAGAATTGAAGGCATATAGGGAGGATATTTTCCAACATGAAATACATTTAGAACCCAATGCTAAGCCATTCAAAAAAAAAAAAAGACCAATTAATCCTCTCTTATCCCTGAAAATGTAAGAAGAACTCAAGAAACTTAGGGATGGAGGTATTATACAACATATGAGGTATACTTCATGGGTGGAAAATCTGGTTCTAGTTTGAAAGAAAAATGGAGATATAAGGTTGTGTGTGGAATTTATGAATTTGAGTAAGGCCTCAATAAAAGATAATTATCCCTTTCCTAATATGGATAACATGTTGTAGTCAATTACTTGGTTATGAGATGATGTCTAGTCTAGATGGATTCTCGGGATATAACCAAGTGGTAGTAAAACAAGTAGAAAGAATTAAAATTGCTTTCACTACTCCATGGCATATCTATGTGTATGTGATAATTCCATTTTTCTTGATGAATGTTGGAGATACATCTCAAAGAGCTATGGATGTGGCATTCATAGGATATATAAGTGATTTTAAAGTGTATACCAGGATGATGTGACAATGTATTTTCAAGAAAAAGGGATCATCATTTGTAGCATTTGGAAAAGATTTTACAGAGGTATAGGGAATAGGGGATCTCGTTGAATCCTAAAAAATTTCATTTTGGGGTTCAGAAGGCCAAATTGTTGGGGCATATTGTATCAAAATAAGGGGTCATGATTGACCCTGAGAGAGTGGAAGCTATTGGGAAAGTTCTTATCCCTAAGAACAAGAAAGGTATTCAGTTTTTTTTGGACAAATCAATTTCATAAGAAGATTCATTTCTAATTTTGTAGAAATGACTATCCCTATCATGAAGATGTTGAGGAAGGATAAAATTATTAAATGGGAGGATGAAGCTATCTAAGCTTTCACTAGGATCAAAGAGGCATTAAAAAATGCCCTTGTCTTAGCAGCCCCTGATTATAAGAATATTTTTCAAATTTTCTCTTTTGCATCTGAAAATACCATCACATCTATGTTATTGCAAAAAAATGAGGAGGGAAATGAAAGGCCAATTAATTTTTTCAAGTAAAGCATTGCAGGGAGCTGAGTTGAAATACACCATTATGAAAAACAAACATTTTCCTTGGTTAGAGAAATAAAAGCTTTCGGCCATATATTCTAAGCTCAAATATCATAGCTTATGTTCCTCATACAATGGTCAAAGACATTTTATCAGAGATGGAAGTTTCTAGAAAAATATGTTGATGGGTGAACAAATTGCAAGAATATGATATGGATGTTCAGACCACTAAACTGGTTAGAGGTATGGGATTGACAAAGCTAATGGTAGAAAGTAACTTACAAGTGATGGAAGTAAATGAGGTAGAAGGAGGAGATGTGGAGGTACATGAGAAGTTGATCAATTCTATATGGTACAAAAACATCATATTTTACCTCAGAAATTTGGAATGTCCAGGGCATTTAGATAAAAATCAAAGAAGGACACTCAAGTTAGCCTCCCAAAATATATCATCATTGATTATGGGTTGGTCTTGGAAAAATCTTAAAGGGGTTCTTCTTAGATGTGTTATGGAGGATGAAGCCCCTAGGTTAATTTCATACTTTCATGGGGGAGTGTGTGGGGGGTTTTTTTGGAAGAGTAACTACCCATAAGATACAGAGGGTGGGCTATTAGTGGCCCACACTTTTCAAGGATACATCCTTATTGGTAAGAAAATGTGAAATTTGTCAGATATTTTCAGGGAAAATGAAGGCTTCTGGTGCTCTCCCTCTGCAACCAGTATCAATTGAGGCTCCTTTCAAGTAGTGGGGCATGGATTTTGTAGGAGAACTATCAAAACCTTCTAGTGTAGGCCATAGATGGATATTGGTGGCTACTGATTATTTCACCAAATGGGTTGAAGCTATCCCCACCAAGAAGGTGACTCATTAGGTTATTGATTTCATCTTGAATCATATAATTTGTAGGTTTGGTGTGCCTGAAAAGATAGTTACTGATAACGCCATGAGTTTCTGAGGTAAACCATTAGTTGCTATGTGCGAATAATATGGTATAAAATTAACATATGCATCTAATTATAACCCACAAGGAAATGGATAGGCTGAATCAAGAAATAAAAATTTACTAAAGATAATTAAAAGGACATTAGAAATCAACAAAAGAAAGTGGGGAGAAGTTGAAGTTTTTTGTTTGGGAAGATAGAATTACTGCTAAGAGAGCCACTGGGAAAATTCCATTTGAGCTAGTTTATGGATTCTAGGCTCTCCTTCCTTTACACCTACAATTTTCTTCTTATCAGTTCATCTAAAAAATTGAAGATGAGGAAGTTAGCCCTTATAATGTGAGAATAAACCAAATCATTAATTTGGATGAGGAAATACGAGAATCCCACCAAAGGCATTTGAAGTTTAGGGAAAATCTCAAAAAATTATTTGACAAAAAGGTGACTCCTAAAATTTTCAACATTGGGGATCTTGTATTGTTATGGGACAATAGACATGAGGATAAGGGAAAACATGGAAAGTTCAATGCATTATGGATGGGCCCTTATTCCATTGATATCAGGATTGGTGAACATACTTTCTTCTTAAAATACCTAGATGGAGAGTTGCTTGAGTTGCCTGTCAATGGTAGGCACCTAAAGCATTTTCTTGATTAAATTTCGGAGAAAAGTATGAGCCAATGTATAGTGTATAGTTTTCCTGCTTTATTTTTGTTTTTGTTTTATTTTTCCTTTCCCCTGGTCCGCATGACATCTTCCCTCATTCCTCAATTATTTTTGTCATTTATGGCCATAGTGTGTGCTTGGTTAACTACCTAGCCTAATGGATTTTTGGCACTTGGTCTGCATTGAGTAGTTCTTGTAGTACCTGTAAGGTGTACCCATCCCTGATTCAGAGCCAATGTTGGAGCTTGAATAATCTCACCCTTTTTCTTTGTGTATTTCCTTCAAAGTCCTCATGTCTAATTGATCTGTTTTAAAATGTGTATATGTTGAGGGAAAAATTCATGACTTAGATCATGTGGAATCTGGTCTATGTGTTGTGAAAATTCTCTTTTATGGTTAAGGATCATAAAGGTATGCCATCATTGGAAAATACCTCTAACTTTATTCCTTTTCAAATGTTGCCTCACTTGTCCCAAGTATGAATTATAGCCTATAAAAAGATTTCTATAAACTCAAAGCAGATGGTTAGAGATAAAATAAAAAAAATTGCTAAAAGGATAGTCTCTATGGAAGAAAGGAAGGGTATTCACATGTTTCTCCAATGTAATTTTGAATGGCTATATAAGCAATTCAATCCCCCAAGATGCGAGCATCCACCACATGGCATATGCGTGGCAATGCAATCCCATTAAACTAAAAAGGAAAAGAAAGAGTTAGGATTTGGATGTTTCCACGTGTCACCCAAGTGCAATTTAGAAAAATGAAAGGCCCACGGAAGGAAGGAAATCCCCACAAATTAATTTTTAGAGTCACATAACTCAAGGATAGTGTTGCAAACTTAGAATACAATGTGAGGAGGGTTGTAAATCACCATGAAATAGGTCGTCTCTTCCGGATGAGCTACAACAGTTTGAAATAATGCAATACACTAAGAGGATGAGGCAAAGTGCATGATTGAAAACCATTGAATGCACAGTGGTGGTTTGTTTTCATTACTAGTGCTTATACAATGCTAATGAGTCCTTAATATGGGAACAAAAAGAATTGCATGTCAAAAAGTGAAAAATTAGATGTAAAATCACTTGAAAGTAGTCTCAGATATAATGAAAAATAGGGATTCTATAAGGACCTCATCCCATGGTAAAAGGGTTAATTTACATAATTGAAAACAATGGCATAAAAGACACACATAAATATCAAATACCCTTTACTCCTTCGTAACTTCCTCCCAGTGCCATCTAGACAAATATAATGGACCCGTTTAGATCCTAGGACATCCCCATGCTCATCAAAGAATCAAGAGTCATTATAGGACTTTCTATAATCTTTTATAGCTCAATTTTCTTCTGATAGGAAGATACCTAGTCTAAAAGATCTAAACCGCCATGAAGAATGTTGTTTTCAGTTTATCCCTATAAAGGGTAGATTTACTAGGAGTAGATTGAGAGGGAATGTTCAAAGCGATTTGAAGAGTAAGAAATTCACCTAGTAGGCCGAGTGGGTTACAAAGTATTGAGCTAATTCCAGCTTCCCATCTCCTTGTGTGAGGTGGGTGTTCTCTTGGAGAAGGAATTGGTCGAGGTCATGAAAATCCATACTTTAACAGAGGAGCACGATAAACCAAATGAGTCGATGAACGAACGGAAAACCTTCCCATGTTTTCCTAGTAAAATAAATTTCTACTCTACAATGGTGAGTAGACAAGGACGTATCTTATTCTCTATCAGAAATTATAATTTGGGGTTGGGAGCTTGAATCACCCCTTATCTTCCCTAAATTTGGTACTGACTCTATGAGTGGTTCTAATTGCACATTTTCTAGCTGTCCCTTTTCCAAAGAAATAATCCTCTTCTCTAATTCAATTATTTTGTGATAAATGATGGGAACCGTATCAATGGAAGACTTTTCATACAACACATATGATTCCTTAGGGATCTCCTTCAACACAAAATTCTTCATCACATAAAAAGGGACACTAAAAATCAATTTTCCCAAACACTTGAGGCCTCCTTTCAATCCATAATTTCTTCAGGTCTTTAGGATTTTTTTGATTGTTCCCACCAAAAGAGATGAAAATACATGGATTGAAAGGATGAGAAAATAGGATTGATTTTGATTGGCCTTAGGATTAGTGTGAGTTATACCTGTTGATAAGTCAAGGGTCCTCTGGTGTATCCTGCACATTTTATGTCAAACAAGGCCCTAACGAAAGCCTCATTAGGACCATATAGGTTGAAGATTTGATTCAAATCTTCTGATAAGATTTACTTAAAACTATTTACCACAAGTACTTTCACCATGTTGCTGGTACAAAACTATGAAAAATTTCCTCACTTATAGGATAAGAAGAAAAATGCATCCTGGTGAAGGGATAAAACTAGGTTTTATAGTAGAAGTGGCATAAACTGATTGAATTGAAAGAAATCATTTCCACCAGATAAAGGAAGATCTTTCTCACCCGCACAAGGAAAATTTAAAAGTTGAAGTGAATCCAAAATAAGCATGATTGATGAATTCACTAGATTTTACAAGAGCCATGTGGGATAATTAAACCAAGAAGATGTAAGAAGGAATGCATAACACCCAAGATGTATCTTCGGATAGTAGATGAAATTTTTTTATTAATTCAAATCACCTAGGAGTGCTCAAAAGATATTAGAAGCAACCATCCAATCACCAAGTGGAAGGAATTATGAAATCATTAGTCACAAGCAATGACATGATATCCTAATCATATATGACAAGAGAAAATGAAGAAGGCCCATAATCTTTACACCTGACAAGGCCAATTAAATTATTTTCATAAAACTATCATTGATACACTTGGAATTTTGTAAAAGAGGAATATAATTTTGAAATATACATGTTTTTGGGGGAAATTGAAAATAAAACAGGATGGAATTGTATAAAAGTGACGAGAATACTCTTGCAAAAAGGGGGCTAAAATTTTCTAAGAACTGTTCAAAGATAAGAAAGAGTGAGAGAAAACCATTTTTCCAAGAGCTTATCTTAGAAACCTGTTATTTTCTTTGTTCCTTCAAATTTAATCATGTCAAGATGGTTACAAGTGTCCAGCTATTGACAAGCATTAATACTATAGACTTGTTGATAAATTTGATGAGTCTTGAATCAATGGTGTTAATCATGAGTATTGTTGTATCTTCCGTTAAGATGATATACTTTTGTAAAATAGTTATCCATGTTCCCATTGCAATCTTATTTTAGGGATCCTTTAAGTCACACATAACTTTATAATTTTGGTAGTGTCTTGGAAATTGAAATTACACTGTTGAGAAGAGCTTTCATTTTATTTGTGTAATAAGTAATGTTAAAATAACTATGCCACCATTCTATTAAAATTTACTTGTAAGCCTTTGAGTGTATCTTAGGCATGAAAAATTGTGATTCTCTGATGTTTTATTAAATATTCAACATAAGCTTTTGTGTTTGAATCTTTAAAGATTGTGTGAAACTATGTGTTCTTGGGTTTCCATGAGTGTACATCTTATGGTTGAAGGATCATTGTGAACTATTTGAGGTTTATTTGTCTTACATTTGGTAGATTTCCCAACATTTTTTGAAGTTTCTGTGAAATTTGGTATAGTCAAATTTATCCTGTTTAATTCCCCAAATCAAATACATCCAAAACTAACTAATCCTACCAGAATTTCCCATGCTTGCCTCATTAAAGCCAAAAAAATGCCAAAGCAAGCTGGTTCCTTACTGTCTTTAGTAGTCTAAGCTTTGTTTAGAAGACATCTACATTGTCTAGAAGTGACAATTTGTGAGAGTTAGACTTTATTGAATTGACCATATCTTCCCAAAACTGTTTCTCAAGTATTTCACAAGAGTGCCAAATATTTTTGATACATCCATTCCTCTCGAAACTATAGACTATAGAATGAGTCCTCTCACCCTAGATAAAGGCAGAGCCTAAAGTAGGAAGGTAGGTCATACCCTCAACACAATTCTACTTGAATCCTTGCGAGATTGAGTGATAAAGAGATGATGAAATCCTTTCCCGACTAAAAATGAAACTGACCTAGATCTATCATATTCTAAATATCTAGTCAATGTTACCTAGATACAAAGGGAGGACCAATTTGGGTAACAACAGAGCTCTTGAAATTATCCAAAAATATCGATACCTTTTTTTTACTTTGTTTTCCTTACACTTTAAAAACCCATGGGCCGAGATCTGGTCATATGGGAAACTATGGGCCAAGAAAAGCATGGGGAAATTATTTGTGTCAAACTGCTCCAAAGGTATGGGGAAAAATCTTCCTTCGTGATCATGACAAGTGAAAATTAATGATTTCATGAGGTGGAGATGAGAGAGGGATATAAAATGCCTTGCAGAGAGCCTTTTCGGTCATGTGGGGAACCAAGGGCCAAGAAAATCATGGGGTGAATTTTTAATGTCCCAAATGGCCCAAAATTATCGAGATAGATGGGTAGAAAAATGCACCCTCACCCTAGGTTTACAAGTACCAATTTTTATTACACAATGGGAAGGGCTAGAATGAGGTGAAAAGAGATTAATTTGCATCACAGAGATTCATCGAGGTCATATGATGGTCCAAGAGGATTAACTAGGCTTGAGAAAATTCTTGAAGATGAAGTTTTCAGAGCTCCAAGAGGACTTTATTGGAACTTATTTATATTAAATTGAATCTTAAAATAATTTTGAGATGAATATTTTTGGTCCCATGATCTAATTATACCTATAACCCCCTCAAAAATAGGCTTTTTTTTCTGGATAATAGGGTGTGTTTATTTAATATGGGATATGGAAATAAGCACCCAAGCCTTTTGAAAGTTCTTAAAGTACCATCATTTATAAAATTGAATTATATTTATAATGATATCTTGTTTGATCTCTAACTCTGTATGGAGCTCCCACAGTCATCTTCTAAAGCTTAGGCATTATTTTGAACAACAAGCTCCTTCACCTTCAAAAACCAACTTTCACTGAACTTGTTCCTAAAAGTTAAAATCTTCCCTTAAATTTCATAAATCACTTGAGCTATGTTCTTGGCTCCTCAATACCACTTTTTAAATTAATTTTTTCCTTCAAATCTATCCCGAAGGCTTTACATTTGTCTAGGAAAAGCTAAAAATAACCTTTCTAGGTCTACTGAAGAATCTACCTAAAGAAGCACTGCATCAGAAGAACTTAATGAACTTTTTCTCATATTTGAAACACTTGGAAAATTTTATTACAACATACATGAGAAATTTTATGATGGTAATAGGTATAACACAGAGGATAACTAATCTAGGAGAAGTGCTTAGGAGGGTTTACAAGTAAAAATTCTGACACTAGGGTATAGTTGTCATGTTTCAACATTGAATTTTTCCCTTGCAAAAACACGTGAAAACAAATGAATCTAGATTGGGGACATGTTCGGATCAAGAATAGTGAGGAAAGAGAAAGCAGAACCCACAATCTCAATACACAACATGGAAAAGTGCCTTATCCATTGGACTATATGGATTCACTAAAAATATATACCACACAACTTCCTTTATTGAACACACACACACATAAAAAGATAAATGAAATTAAAAACACAAGGGAAACATGAAACATGAAAGAACAAAGAGAAACATCATAAATCACCTATGTACATGCAAGATACAACTCTCTTTTATTAAAGTGCTTATTTGAATCGAGTACCTACCCATAAATGGGTATCCCCGAATTCCTTTCTTCTACAAATATGTTGGCAGTTTCAAAATATTAACCTCTCCTAAATGTCATTGATACAACCTAGAATTTAGTGATACAAACCCTAGACATGCTTTGGCACATCACTCACCCTAATCTGATTTCTCACCAAGTGCGCAAAGGTACCAGGTCCCTCTTTAGGGTTGCTGGAGCAGGATGTTAGCATGATGGATACTTAACATATATAGTTCTATTACTAGTTCACCATTCTATAGAGCATACCAGATCTATATCTAAGGAAAATTAGAATTAAGTACTAACCATGATGAGATCAAAAACATACTAGATTCAAATACACATAGAACTAACACTTAGATTTAGCCAATGTCCTTCATTATATTCAATGCAATAAGTTTACAGAAGCCTCATTACAATATCATTAGTATGCACATAGCAATTTTAAAAACATATCTTTGTATATCTTGATCCCCTCTGTGTGTCTCTCTATTACACAGTTTAATACATATATATGTAAGAGTGGGGAATTTCCCTTCACCGCTTATCCATTCTAAAAATAGGTCACATGTTATTCTTAGCCACGTGCCTTTACAAAACTAGCCACACATGCAAGTGTGATAACAATAGACTAATACTAGCTAACTGACAGTAGCAGATCTATTTCTGGCTTGTGTCCATACGAAGTGCTTCATATCCGATCCTCAAAAAATACCCTATGTGTGGTGCACACATATCTACCTCATTTGTGTGCTCTGCGCATCATCACTAAAAATAAACCTTAATGAGCGAAATGGTTAAGTCCCAAAACTGAACTTTACGCACGCGCGTTTCTCCTATCCATTCACACCTTTGAATATGAATCACTTCCCCACGTAGACTTCTTATGTGTTTTTTGTGAAGTATTCTTTGATCAACATTACCCCACACTAATTTAATTTTCACCTAAAAATGGTCATCTCGCAAAACACTTAAGTAAAGAATAGAAGAATGGAAAGAATGAAAGAATATTTTTACTCCGCAATTTCTTCTTTATCGTGAAAAACTAATTTAGGATATTCTTGTTTTATTTCAGCCTCCAAGGTATGCCATTCAGTGAGTGCTTCCTCTAATTTTTTTGGAATTTCCACAATAATGGAATCTAATTAATCCCTTGTAATCTCCCCTTTTTCATTTTGTAAGACCAACACAAAGGGACATTGCATTCATCCTTCCCTTTAGTAAATTCATCTTCTATGCAATGAGCTTCCCAAGCTCTTCCAACCGAGTCTTGTTTGGTTCTTGTGCTGCTGTCAGGGCCTTGCGCTTCTGTTTAACCATTGATAATATTTCTGCAAAGCCCAATGTTTTGTCCTTCATTTATTTCTGGACCTCATTGTTCTCCTTCAGGGTTTTTGTGTTGATAAGTGCCTTTGGAGCTATGAAAATGTTCAAGGCTTGGTTTGATTTCTTTAATTATTCTTATAGCACTTGTGAAAGTCCTTCATAGGATGCAATCTTCCACATCACTTAAGCCTTCTCTCATTCCACCTCTTTTACTGGATCCTTTGGCACTAGCATGTGCAGAGGATCATCTTCAAGCACTAGGTCCACCAACTTTCCTACATAGTGTACTTCTAAAGGAAATTTTTTTGTACCTTTGGCTCTAAGTGTGGCATAGATCTTATGACATTTTTTCCAATCTCCTCTGTGATGCTGATAAATACAACATTATTTTTCTGCACTAAGTCTCTCTCTTGGGTTAGGCATGCTATTTCCCCATCCTTAGTTTTGATCTCTTCCCTGAGAACCCTAATTATGGTAGCCTTTTCCATATTCTACCTCGCCACCTCTCGTTGATACTTTGACCAATTCATTACTCACTTGTTCATCTGACATGATAGTAGGATTTACTCTCATGTGTCTAGCTTGATGTGTTTTCTTCAACCTTCTTGATACGCATGACTCCTCACACACATAAAAATATGGCTGATCCATGTGTCTGTGCATGGACCATGATAACTGCTTCCTCATGCGCATTGTGGCCATATCTTCATTCATTTGTTCCCAGTCATATAATTCTTTTTGCGATAGAGTGCTCTGGAAATGGGTGCAAACAATTTTACCTGCATCCTCTACATAACCCATGGTTGGTGGAATGTGCTCTCAACTTGTTCTTCTAGACCAAGGCTACTTAGGAACTTGAGCTTCCAAATTTGGGACTTGTGTCTCCATGTCCTGAGTAGTCTCTGTAGCTATCTCATCTGTTCCCTTTTCCTCCTCTTCTCCTTGCTTCATTTCTTCATCTTTTTATTCTACATTCTCTAGAGGTGTAGGAGAAGTAGCCGCACTTTCCCGACTCTTCCGCCTCCTCATTCAAATTCAATTTCCTTCTCCTTTGTGTGGTTGTCTCCTTCTATGGAGAGAGTCTGGGTGATTTGTGCATTGTTTATGAAGTATCACCTTGTGTCCTTTTTCTCCTGAATACTCACTTAAATTTGTGCTCTCCTTAGACTGCATCCAATTCCTCATCATCCCCTTCTTGTGGTTGAGGTGGTGTAGTGACACGCTTAGCTTCATCCTTGTTCATAGGATGTCTTCTACCTCTATGCTTGAAATCACCACCATCCTCACGCTCATCCTCCACTTCTATTGGCTCTGTGGGATTAGGCATTGGGACGTTCTCCATTGTATGCTTTCCCTTTGGTGGTGCTGGAAGTGTGAACTCATCTTCCACATACTTGTTATTCTCCATCTTGGGCTTCAGTTGAAGATACACCAATGTTGCTCTAATATCTCCCATAGCCAAACTTATTGGTTTAATTCTTAATACATCTGAAATGAGCCTTTCAATATATGCACTCTACCCTGGATACACATATTTCTTCCTTAGTGTGTGGTAGTCACAATCTACCTTATCTACATTGAATGTCAATTGTCATACATCTATGAACCTATGTACTGATACCTAGAAGTACCTTACTATGAAGGCTTATGGAAAATTACACCAAGGTCCCCATGCTCCATCTTTCATGGTGAACCACATTATATAGAAATTTTGGTATATAATGAACTAAACTACTTTTCCAACCACCAAAGGAAAGTCCTTGGGGATGCGCCATTCTTCCTCAAAATCCGCACAGAGCCTATCATACCACTTATCATCCCTTTGATTGACTTGATATGTTATGGATCCCTCACACAAGTACTTCTTGAAGCATTTTACAGGTAACTTGTGTTCCATGGGATACTCCAATATCTTCTCCTTCACCATCAAGTAATCCAATCTCCATGAACACTTGGTGATAATATAACAGCTCCAAACTGATCTTTCCTCCTACACGTCCTTCCTCAATGATTGTTTCTACAATATAATATGAAATTTTGTAGACTACCCCTTCAGACATCTTTTTGGCAATGTGCAGCCACATGGTGTTCACTTGTGACCACCTTTCTTGGTCATTTAGCTTTGTAATAAGATGTGTGGCTGCTTACACCACTGGATACTTCTTCGCTTATTGATGTTGATGCCACGTGGACCCTTTGTGTACCCCAACTCCTTTTTGGTCTCTAATATTGTGGCCTTATCTATTAAATAATGTTTCAAATCTTCTCCTGTACCTTTCAACCCCTTTACTATAGAGATGAGCACAACTGAAATTCTAGCTCGATGTCCTGCAAAGTAGAAAAAATCTTTGTGCACTCTGCTCATGAGCCACTGGTACAAGGGCTCATATTTCCTAAAGTAAGGGAGTTTATATAGTTGGTAAACTCCTATCTTCTTTAAGAGCTTCTCACCAGCATTTTCATACATTGGCATGTCTTCCGCCATGCATATATTTGTCTTCGTGTTCAACAATGCATCAAGGTCCTTCTTATTCTCTATGGTACAGTGATTGTACTCACCCACCTTACTTTTCCTTATGTTAGAATCCCAATCCTGGCAACGATAACCCCCTATGGATATTGCATTTCTAAAAAATTGCTTTTGGGAGCTATCTCCTCCTCTTCTTCTACCACGTTCTTTCCCTTCACTCCTGCTGCAACTAATTTCTTGGGTGCCATTTCTACCTTGCAATCCTTTGTAGATCATTTCCTCTTGAATTATATAATGTGCAAATCAAACCCTAGCTCAATTCAGTGTGCCCTAGGTGAAATCACATGCCCTAGCTCCTCTCTGTCACCTTGCTTCACTCAAACCCTTAACCACCGAGGATGTAAGCTCTTTCTGTGCCCAGATCTCTTTGTCATGACTAGTTACACACCTTTCACACCTCAATACGATCACTCGGCTCTTTGCACTTAGATCCTTTTCAAATACTCTTAATTGAAATGGTAAAAATGAACTTGCATCCCATCCTTATATAGATTTTCAAATTTTTGATGCATTCATTGCTCCTTCACCTACCAAATATCCTCTCATTAATTGACCAATTCCATCCTTTCCACATGTTACATCTTTGCACCTCAGCTATAACCTTCTAACACGCCTTCCTACCCTCTGGTCATATACTTCTCTTCAGCACGCTTCCTTGCACCCGAGTACCTCATCACTACACCTTCTACTGGTAGTTGTTATGGCCTCTACTTACCTCGCGTTATATTGTTCCTTCATTCATCTCCATATTTGGTCACTTTTTAGAGGAAATCCTTTGAATTGAAGAGCACCCGTAGCAGCTTATTCCTTTCACCTTTCAATTCCCACAATCTTGTACCTAGATATTGACAACCACCCCACACTAAAATTATGTGCAGTCCTCTATGCATAAACATGCTTCATATAGTAATTAGCTTCATGCGCGCAAGCGCGCTTATTTCACAACACACCAACTAAATTAAAAAGCATAGCGACAAAGAAGGAAACACAAAATTGAAAACCTAATCTAAATGGAAATACTGCCTTATTACAAACACCAAGAAGACTTATTTATAGTAGGGCTTCAACCTACTCCCATTGAAGTAACCGGGTAGCCATGTTCCATCAAGTGCTTCTAACTGACAAGTACTTGTTTCAAGGATGTAAGTGATAACATATGGCCCTAACCAATGTACCTTAAGTTTTCCTGGATGGCACAAGAACTTAGAGTCATAGAGAAGTACCATTTGTCCAATCTCAAACTTCTTATCCCTTATGTTTCTGTCATGCCATGCTTTCTACCTAGCCTTTTCTTGCTTCTAACTCCAACATGCTATGGATCGTCACTCATCCAACTTGAATTATCTTTTCAATCTATTCTTCTAAAGCTTTCTCATCAACTAGACCTCTAGTGTGCACAATACACAAAGAAGGTAACATAAATTCCATAGGAAGAATGGCTTATATGCCAAACACTAACTGAAATGGTGTGGCTTTGTTCAACCTTTTATATGTTGTTCTATATGCCCAAAGTACTACAAATACTTTATCATCCCAATCCTTTCTTCTAACATCATAGATTTTTGTCAATGTGTGGCTCAAAATTTTGTTGAAAGCCTCAGCAGTTCCATTTTCTTGAGGATGATAGGGTGTAGTATTATGGTGTGCAATCATGAACTCATCCAATAAAATTCTGATTGTCTCATTAAGAAAATGTGTGCCCCTATCACTGGTCAAACTCAAAGGACATCTATACCTTGTAATAATATGTTCCCATAGAAACTAAGCTGTTGTAGCCACTGTATAGTCCTTGGTAGGTGCTACTTTTTCCCACCGTGTCAGATAGTTTGTGTAAGTGATAATGTATCGTGATCTAATTATGTGCCCAACTAGTGAAATAGGACTCAAAAAATCTATAACCTATTTCTCAAACGGTTCTACACTAGCAATAGGTCTCATAGGCATTTCATTTCATTGACCTAGTCTTCCAAGATATTGATAATGATCACATGCCTTACAAAATTCCTTACAATCTTTATAGAGGGTCTCCCACTATAATCCAATGAGTAGAATCTTACGTGTTGTGGCATCACTTGCATAGTGGCCTCCTATAATTCCACCATGATATTCTTCCATAATTCCCATGTGCTCATGTTCTAATACACAATGGTGCAATATTTCATCCCGACCCATTTTGTACAAGTCACCACTAATTAATATATAAGGTGCAATGCGTATAGCAAGTTGTTTCTTCTCCAATGATTTCATTCCTTCTAGTGCCATCCCTATGCATAAAAATACAACAATTTCCTCTAAATCTGATGGCGCGCGTTGTAACTTATATAACTATGCATCTGACATGGTATCCTCAATTGCTTGTGCTTCTTCTCCTAACTGTATTATTGATAAATGTTATAGTCTAGAATTATGTTTTCCTGATTTTATCACAACTGTGAAATCAAACTCTTGAAATAAGAGCACCCATCGACATATGTGCCCTTGTAAAATAGGCTTATTGACTAAATACTTCAATGTCATGTGATCTATATAAAAGATGAATGGTGTAGCTAGTAGGTACTAGTAAAATTTATGCAATGCATAGATCATTGACAAAGCTTCACACTCTGTAGTTGTGTAATTCTATTCTACAGGAGTCATCTTTCTACTAGCAAAATAGATAGGATGATCTACAATACCTTCTCTAGGTTGAGCCAACACTATGCCAATGGTCGTGCTAGAGGTGTCAACATGTACATGAAATGGTTTGTCCCATGAAGGAAAACATAGAATAGGCATGGTAGTAAGTTTCTCCTTTAATGTCTCGAATGCACGCTATTGTTGTTCTCCCCAATAGAACGTACCTTTCCCTTTCAGTAACTCTTCTAAGGGTGCGACAACTTTGGCATAGCCTTTGATAAATTTTCTATAATATCTTGTATGTCTCAAATATCCATGCACCTGACTTTGACTATAGGCTCCCTAAGCCTATAATGACTCGCAACCTTTGTTGAGTCAACTAACAAACCCTCCTTACAAATTATGTGTCCTAAAAGTATCCCAAATGGTGTAGCAAATATGCACTTCTTAATGTTAAAAGAGATACTCAACTACCTACACCATTCAAACATTAAGAGTAGATTGTCATAGTGGTCCTTAACTAATACATACACCATCCAATCGTCTAAATATACACCTGTAAGAAGTTTTTAATAAATTACTTGACGCTTGGAAAACTATGCATGAAAATACAAAAAGTGCATTTTTCAGGACCAAAAGGCATGACAATATAGGTGAAGTTATCCCATTCGGTAGTAAATGTAGTATTTTCTTGATCCTCCTCGATAATCCCAACCTAATGATACCTAGAGAGCCCATCTCATGAAATGTATATATTTCGTGCCCTGTAACTCCTTTTAGTATTTCTTCAAGAAATGGCGTAGGGAATGAATCTATTACACATGCACCATTCAGCTCCCGTAGTCCACACATATTCTAATCCAACCATCCTTCTTGATACTCGATCACCATTGGACTAACCCATTTTGACTCATCAAGGGTATTGATAATTCTAGACTTCAACATGTTATCAATCTCTTCTTTGACTTTTTTGCCCAAATTGGGGTTCATTCTTTAAGGCCTCTTTCTAACTAGGCATGCACCCTCTTTAAGATTTATCTTCATCTCCCCTAATGATTCATGCACACCTTTGAGTTCATGGTACCCCCTAGAAAATAGGTCTTGGTAGTCCCTTAGTAACTCTATGATTTTTGAAACTTTAGAGTCTGACCAATAGTCTCCAATTATGGCTTCCTTAAGCTTAGTATTTGTTCCAATATTCACCTGCTTTGTCTTCATAGGTTCATGATACACGTACGTGGTCCTATCCGCACTGTCCAATACCTCACACCTTCCTGTTAAATGGTTTACATATAGATTATCTACTTCTTCATCATCCAATAGGTTGACAATTTTTCGTCTCCCTTTCACAAGGCAAGCATGTTAAAGTAATGTTGCATCAGCCCCTAGTTCTTTATCAAGACATGCTCCTGAGTCCTCTTTATCTAATAATTCTTGGAGGATTTCTTTAGCCTTGGCACTATCCCCCATAGTTAAGCACTTGATAACTTTTAATGCTTCTTCTACCAAAGGTTTTGTAGAGAAGAATTCAAATGCTTGGGCCAATCCTACAATTGAATTCTACCAATTTCTAGTTTCTCTATAGAGTTCTGCATATACATACCAAGCACATGCACAACCTTGTAAAGTGGAATAAAACCGATGCTCTCATAGTGAAGGTGGTAAAGCTTCATGCTCTTCTATCTAGAGTCTCTCACACTTCTAAACATGGTCTTGAATAGGTTGATCACCATCATAACTGCATATTTGTGTAGGTGCATTGCTCCTAAAGAACCTAGTAGTAAGAGAAACCCCAATTTCATCCCATTCAATCGATTATCCTTGTGGACCACCCAACAAAGTGTATATTCTAGCATATTTCTCCTCTCTAGTGGGTCTATCCATTTTTCTTCCATGGTGCACAGGAATACCATAGGATCCCCTTCTCTTATGTAAAAAGGTACTAATTTATTACCTATCCTCCTGACATAACGTGATTTTGTGCCTCGAGGGAATATGCTCTTTACTTTGTACCCTAACAAATCATAAGTGCCATGATCCCAATTATCACAAGAAACACTTGTAGTATCACTAATAGACTGTGCATCATCCCACTGAATTAGTCCTTGTTTGGTTGGTTAAATCATCTCTAGATCTCGGATGGTGCATACATAAATCCTATTTAGATCTTCTTCACTTAAAGGCTCAACATAAGGCACAAACTTTCCATCTGTCAAAGGGATAATGACCCTTTCCTCTTTATTTTCAAAACTGATATAGCCCTTGTTGAACTAAAAATCAGCATTATTTCCATAGCACCAAGGATGCTCTAGCAGAGATGGGAAGCTATCTCGATTCTGCTAGTGCTAAAAATTCAAAGTCTCCAGGTGAACTTGGATCTTTGTATTGTAATGGATGCATCTTTTAAAACTCCTACGGGAGTGGCCTTAGTCTGATTATCCATGAATAATACATTAGAGGATGACCATAATGGGGGTCTCCCCATTTGTACCCATGCATCCAAGGTAAGAACATTGACTTCCACGCCTGTATCAATTAATATATTACTCAACAACTAACCATCCACAATAGCATTCAGGTTTATTTCCTACTCATAATCCAAGATATGAGAAGGGAGATTTGCATGTAGGATCTGTCGTTGGTCTCAATACTTACGCATGGAGTGTTTCCTTTCAACCAAATTCCTAACAATGGAATGATGTTCTCCTGGCGCAACATTTTACACACTTCTCTTAAGTCATCTATATTAGTTTGGACCATCTCTAACACTTTCTTTTGCTCCTTTAAATATTGTATCTCACCCTGAATATTCCTTATCGCTTTCATGGTATCCCCCGATAAACCTCCTTCTGATAGGTAGGATCTAGGTACCGTGCATGAAGAACCTCATCCTTAGTGATGGTAGGTTTCTATTATAATACCTCCTTAGCATGTGTTGCCTCAGTGCGGGTCGTGATCCTCACTTGTAGTGCCTTGGAATTTGATTTCAATTTGGGAATCCATTGATTTTCCATAGCGTGTTGTATCCTAACCATCCCGACACCTTTTTTTCTTACTTATGTTGCTTACTCAAATGCTCATATAATTTTGGGCACTCTTCATAGCTATGGTTTTTTCAATAGAATTAACATGTAATATTCTCGAGGACATTCGTGCCTATAGTGGTCGGAGATACGCAAAGTATAACATGTTTCATAAGGAAACTCACTTCTTCGACCACCACGGACTCATTCTCTAAATCCACCATGGTATCCTCAACCTCTACCACGACTTCCTTTAAAATTCCCCTCATTCCAATCATAACATGCCTGATTGTTCTCCCAGTTCTGATGCTCATTCTTTCCTTTAGAGTTATCTAAAACTCCTAGCTGTCATACACTAATATCTATAACATCATGGATTTGTCCAATTAGTCGGTGATCCTTCGTGTCATGAGTTGTGGACCTACAGATTTTATAGTAGCTTGAAACATTCTTCCTTATCACACGTTGTAATAATGGGCAGTGGCTAACATCATGGTTGAAGTGGCATATCTCATAATCCATCAGCAATGAGCATATTTTTTTACAAGGACAACTATCCTTTGTGTGACCCTCGACTTCAAAATATGTACACCAAATTCTTGAGTGCGTTTCATGGGCTGAATTCACTGATGATTTCTCTATCTATTTTTCCATAGCTGTAATTTGTGCCTCTAAGAATGGGCTAATGCTAGTGTCAATACTCCCAACTACCTTAGCATGTAGGGCTGCTTCCAATGCCTCACATGGATCAATATATGTATTATGTGATAGTGCCCTCCTAAATGGTGTAATCAATCCCATAAAAAAGCATTGTGCATGCTAGCTTGTGTGAATATCATAAGAAAGTTTAGATAGAAGCATTTTAAAATGGGCATCATACTCGTGCACACTTTCAGTAGTGCCTTGCTTAATATCCTTGAGTGCACTTATACTCTTCTCCTAAAATTTAGGGATATGAAGCTCTTTTAAGAATGCATCCTTCATTATTGCATAATCCACACAAGTCTAATTAGGGTCAAACTTTTTGTACCAGTTGTCTGTGTGCCTTTGTAACATAGTAGCAAATTGGATTTCCCTACGCTTAGAAGTTGTGATTCCTTTTTCATGCCACAATATTTCACACATATGCACATGTTCAGTAACATCTTCTATTCCCCTATACTGTAGAAGACAAAGAGACATTTCCATATAAATATTTTGGGGTCGGTGTAGACCTTGCCCACCTTATCCATAACATCCAGTGTTCCCCTACCTTTAGAACCTCAAGATCCACCTGAACCATAACTTCCCATGCCTCCTAATCCCGAACTTATAGCTGGAATAGGTCTTGTAGATGGACTCCCTTGTGCTCACGCAGTAGTACTATATTAAACCCCTATGGTCTGTGAAGTAGTTCCACTTCCAGAAGTGAATCCAACATTTGGTGCACTCATATTCTATGTGGATGATGTGCTTGAAAACACACCTCCAAATAATAATGAAGTTGTCTGCCCTGCCATTGATATACTTGCTCTCTTACTTCCCAAAATTTCTTGTTGATTACTTTTCGTACTAGATACTATAAAACCAAGTGCAAGGGCTAGGTTACCAGGTGGATTCAAATGTGTGCCCGTGGCCCAGTCATCTCTACTAGCGTGCTTCCTTGTGAGGCCAAGGAGGGTTCCCTGTCATGCTTTCCTAGATGGGGGAGTTCCTGATGCTCTAGCTCCATGTCTTCTATGTGAGCTCCAAATCCTTCACAAGCCATCTCTCTCCTCAACTCCATCCACGCTGCAACATCACGTTACTTCTCTATCTCCCTCTCACGCACCTCATTATACTTAAGTCTCCTTTCTTCTCTCTTCCTTGCCACTGCTAAGTCTCTGCCATCCTTCACCAATCCTATCCATGCCCCCACGCATGGTGGGGTTTAGTTAGCCATTGGTTTAATTTCTAGGTTCAAAGTTACCATCAGGATCTTGATTTCCAATGGAGTTCCTTATAGGTAAGCTCCCCGTGGATGTCGTAAGAACTGGAATTCAGCTACCTATGGACACGAATAAGTGGAAATTGAGTATTTCATGGTATAACTATTCAAGACACCAAAAACCACGTATACACAACTTGAGTCCAAATCAGATCAACATCATAAAGGGCCGGAATTCTTCCCCGCATCCGAGAAAAGTGCACGATACCTCCAATTCTATTTAGATGCATAAGCAACTAGCCACTCGTATAATTATACTTGAAAGATAGCAAAAATCTCTCATATAGTCTCTCATATAGATTTTTTTCCACCCAAGTGTGTGTGTTAAAATCATATCCAATCTTGAACTACTGAGTGTATTCTTATTCTAGATCATGTATCCATTCTTCAATACTTGCTAAGGTCAACTGGTATGTCTTCATTGTGAACCATCCTAAAAATAACTAAAAAATAGGTCCCAGAAACATAACCAATGATGTAGCCTAGAATTCAATGATACTAACCCTTTGAAACCCTAGACGTGTTGGCACATCACTCATCCTAAACTAAACACTCACCCAAAGCACGCAAAGGTACCAGGTCCCTCTTTAGGGTTGTTGTAGTAGGATGTTAGCATGATGGAGAATTAACATATATAGTTCTATTACTAGCTCATTATTCTATAGAGAATACCAGATCTATATCTAAGGAAAAGAAGAATTAAGTACTAACCATGATGAGATAAAAAGATACTAGATTCAGATACACATAGAACTAACACTTAGATTCAACCAATGTCCTTCATTATATTCAATGCAATAAGTTTACAGAAGCCTCATTACAATATCAGTAGTATGCGCATAGCTTTTTAACAACATATCTCTATATATCTCGATCCCCTATGTATATCTTGATCCCCTCTATGTGTCTCTCTATTACACAATTTACTACATATATAAGGGTGGGGACTTGCCCTTCACCACTTATCCATTCCAAAAATAGGTTGCATGTTATTCTTAGCCACATGGCTTTACAAAACTAGCCACACATGCAAGTGCACTAACAATAGACTACTACTAGCTAACTGATAGTAGCAGATCTATTTCCAACTTGTGTCCATGCAAAGTGCTTCATATCCAATCCTCCAAAAATAGCCAATGTGTGGCACACACGTCTCTACCTCATTTTTGTGCTTTACATGTCATCTCTAAAAACAAATCTTAATGAGCAAAACAACTAAGTCTTGAAAACTAAACTTATGTTCTCAGGCACGCACTCTCTATATCCATTCGTGCCTTTGAATATGAATCACTTCCCCACGCGGACTTCTTATGTGCTTTTTGTCAAGTGTTCTTTGATCAACATAAATTGAGCATGATCGTGTAGGTAATTGATGATCAATTCATTCACTCCACTACCTTTGATGCTTTGACACTCTCTTTCTAGATTCTCTTTGATTCTCAGGCTCATTCCTCTTGCCAAATTTTCACCATTGCCATGAAGATGGTTTTTAATTATACTTGACTTATCCTTTTCATACCAATAATTTGATCTTCATTGAAAATATAATTCATGACCACTATGTTCATGAGTTGATTTTTCACAGATGCTTTGGAAACATTGACATTATCACCAATATATTGATTTCCCATGTTTCTTAATTATACCAAGAAATCATCTTCCTCATACCTCATCTCTTTTGTGACATGCTTCCTTACACAGTGTGTCACGTGAATTGCATCATATTCCTAAAAATAGAATGAGATCAAGGTTGGGTGTGCAACATGGAAACTATCAATTACTTCATTTTGTCCATCCTGGGCTTTTGCATCGATTATGGTGTTGATAACATCCTCCTCTTGAGTAAACTGAGCACTGAAATTTTGAAGTTCATTAAAAATGTTTCCATTTTTAACAAAACCAGCAATAGGATGAAGCAACATTCCTTTCTCAATTTTTTGTTGAGATTATTTCCATCCTCATGAAAATTGAATGAGAAAAACACTAGAGCTAAATTTTTTTCATTATTGTTTTCCGATCTTGACCACTAAGAACCAAGAAATCCATTTATGTGATGAAATCATCATCTCCTTGAATAGATTCAAATTTGAGAGGAAAAACATGTTATCATTCCATCTTTCTTGTCATATTATTCCAATGAGAATGACAAGTCTTCATATTCAAAAGCATACCCGCGTGCATGAAAAATCATACTAAGAATCAAGAACATGATTAGAAATATTGAGCTTACTTGTCGATAATTTGCTAAGTATCAATCCTTATTTATGATTCACATTACTCTTCACTTAAATATTACTTTGTTAAAAATGGAGAATCTCATTACCATCATCAACGCTCTAGCGAACAACTTCATTTATTATCTCATCCCATGGGAAGTGCACACTCTTGTTGTCCCGTGTATTTTACAGGGGCAAAATTCAATAGAATGTAGGACAACGATACCCATGTATCAAAACTTTCAAGTTTTACCTTTCCAAGACACCCCAGGTCTACCCATTCTTGGCACCAAGCCTTAATAATTCCATGTAATGGTCCTCAATTTTATGTAATTCTAATCCCCTAGGTGATTTAGGAGAGAAAATTAATTCTCCCTAGGTGATTTTAGGAGCTTTTGGAGAATGTCAAATTTTTAGCAGCTTTGGGAAGGACTACGACTAGCCTTCTCAGACTAATGCACCCTGTGGAGCATAACATAGTATGAAAATTAAATAAGGATATTCATTCAAGTGATGATAACATCTGTGAAAATATTTTGGGATATTTTGGATAGACTCGGAGGTTTTGGAGCTGATTCAAAGAAAAGTGGGTTTTTCGTGCCTAATGGAGCAAACACCACAAAGGAGTTCTGAATTTCAAGAAAATATTTTGGGAGATTTTTGAATATTCAAGATACCAA